>JBAMHX010000026.1:4963864-4991958 GCA_037177515.1 Pseudomugil tenellus
ACGGCCCTGACTAGTTCCCAGTTCTTAGGTATATATATATATATATATATATATATATATATATATATATATATATAAGGGCTGGAAATAGATAAAAAAAACACCCACATTTTCTTAAAAAAACACAAGACTTGTATTGGATTTATGCATACAAGAATAAATTTTAATGCTAAATAAACACAAAGAATGTGGAATTGAATTCAATATTTTTTATTAGCTTTTTGTAAACGTGAACAGTTTCTCACCTGTAACATATTAATCATTTATCTACATCTAATTATAGTCTTCTTCCCTGTATTATTTTTTTCACTTATGGGTTTTTTTTTAATGCTGACTCAAGTACCACACTCAAGCAGTGTTGTTTGGTGAGGCCCGGTGGAATTAGATTCAGTAGGATGCTTTGCTTTTAGGTGATAAGCCAGAGACAAACTACTACGATGATAACTAAATTCAGCTTTACAAAGTCTGCAGATTACTCTATAATAAACTGCTTTAACCAGGCTTCGGAATTAGGTATGGGTTTGATTCCCTCTCCTTTGTGTACTTTTGAGTACAGAGCTTAGACTGAGACATGTTGCAAGCTTGTGTCACAGAGAGTCACACACGGTGGAGGTGAGTAAGTGTCAAAAACATGCATCAATTATTTTCGCGTGACCTGACAATGACTAACTTTTCAATTAACCTCCTGCTCTTAACATGGGGTGCGATCATGTGCTATTCATTTTGACTCTGTACACGGAGGCATGCAGGTGTCCTCTCCTCATAGCTGCAGCTGCAGCTGGAGCCTTCTGCAAAACTGGTCACCTGTTGGTGATACAGGACTGGAGGGCTTCCACTGCTCATTCATGAAATTAACTGCAGAACTTTGTGTTTTCAAGTAAGTCGCCAAAACACTAGAAATGTCTCCAATAACTCCAGAAATAGTTGCTAGATTTGTTGCTAGTCGCTTTTACAAAAAAGTCACCAGATTTCATAAGAAAGCTGCCAAGTTGGCAACACAACTGTGTTAATTTCATTATTTCTTTTTAATGCATTAAATATTTTATGTTAATCTCCAAAATTAATGTGTTAAATTTGACAGCACTAATATACTCATATATGTATATATATTTATATATATATATATATGCTGCCATATATATATGGTAGTTGAAATACAGAAATAATTTGTTTATCTTGCTAAAACCCTTTTCCTGCATGTGTTTCCTGAATTTCTACACTTCCTCCTGAAATTCTTGATGCTCTAGTTATTAGGTACTCTCATTTGATCATTGCTTTAAGCTGCGCTAATTAGAAGAATTTGTAATAATAATATTATCTATGAAATTTCAGATAAGGCGGTTTTTCTTGTTTCTTCAATCCATCGTAACAATTTTGGGCAAATAGTCGCTAAGACTTTTGAATTGTGTAATGTCAAGGGTGTACTCTGACTAAATGCTACAAGCAGCAACATTTTTACAGCTGAAAAACACAATTTAGCATTAAGCTGCTTGAATATCCTCTCAAACATCTCTCCCAAGATTCCTTTAGATTTTAAAGTTCTGTGGAGGTGTTTCCGTCTGGCGTGTGAAGCTTTACTCAGGTATGATGGCTCCTCTCGCTCATCAGCCAAGATTTGTCAAAGCAATTAGGGTTCCTGCAGAAGCTTCTGTTGGTCTTCCACTTAAGCAACCAAAAGCACACAACACTGACAGAATCTTTATTTAAGTCAGATCCTGTCAAGAGAGATTAACTGTTGTGAGCCCACACAGGCATATTCATGCCAGGAACTACTGATATTATACCTCAGACTAGTGCTTCAGCATCATTTTACATTCTCCTCCTCCTGCTGATGCTCTTAAGCACGACTTTTAAATGTTACTTGCGTTTCTATCATCTCCTAATCTACCTCAGGCTTGCAGGCAGCATTGCTGTTGCATGTCCTTTTTTGATCTGCAACTGTTACTTGGGAAGAAAAGGGACATATGGCTATGAATTTCTCCTCTCTGAAGTGAAACATAAAAATGCAATATGTTTTTTTCTCCTTCACCTTGTCCTTCTTTTGGTCTCCTTTCTTTCTCCTCTCTTTTCTGCTGTTTTATCTCCTCCTGTGCTCATCTTCTCTATACAGCCTCCTCCTACTGGTAAAAAATTGATTGTCCTTTGAATCTATTTTGTTTGTCCATTAAGGTTGATTCACAGGTGTGCACATGGGAAACTAAACAAATGCAAAATTGTTTGCAGAAGAGTATGTAAATGGACGAATCTTTCTTATCACTGAAATTAAATCTCTGCCAATCCATTTCTCAAATGTGTACATCATATATTTGTTTGATATTCATGTGGAATTAAGATGTGAATTCAGCGTTTTTCTTGACTAGTGCCTGAAAATCCATCCAACTCACCTTCCAGCTATATGTATTAAGTTACCACTATGGTTAAAGTGACAAACTTAAATTCTTGTCATAGGTATGTCCTCCAAGGATGCAACCAATACAGCGTTGGCATGTTACTGAAGGATTGAGACATTCTTTTTGGTTCCAGAAGTGTACTGCATATCCATCAATCCTAGATGGCTCTGATAAAAGATGGTAGAAGTTCTAGGTGAAAAACAAGGAAGGTGATTCTTAATTCTATCAGCAGCTCTTTATTTTATTTAATCAGGAAATTCCCATTGAGAATAAAAACTTCTTTCTCACAGGAATTCCTGGCCACGTGGCAGCAAAATTCGAAACATTACAAATACATTCATACATACAGGCATTAAAACGACACAGGTTAAGCAAAGCAGTTACACATTATGGAGGCAGTCTCTAACTCGTTCAATTTGGATTTAAAGACATTTAAAGACATGAACTTAGTCAGTTTCCATTCTTTCTGCAACATATTCCAAGCAAATGGAGCTGAGTGTGAAAAGGCTTCCTTTCCCAGCTCTGTGCAGGCAAAAGGTACAGAGAGCAACAGATGATCAAATGATCGTAAGGAATAGGCTTCAACATTCTCCTTGTGATTAAAGTACAAATGTAGGAAGGCAATAACCCAACCCTGCCTCCAAGTGGGCAGAGAAGGCCAACCCATTCATGAATACAAGTCACAGGGATGTGTCATAGATTTATAGTTATGAACCGCAGGGCTGCATGATACACAGTGTCCAACATCTGAATACATGAAGAAGAAGCATTCATATAAAATATATCACCATAATTCAGTACAGATAAAAAGGTTGCAGTGACTAGATGCTTTTCGCTGAAAAAGAAAATAACTCGTTACGAAAGAAAAAGCCTAGTTTGAGTCTTAATTTCTTCACAAGTAAAAATGCATGTGAATGTCAGAAACGTTTAGACCTAGGTCATTTATATACAAAATAAATAGAAGGTACCCCCTTGTGGACAGTAACAAATTCCAAGCAAAGATCTTCATATTTAATATATTGAGTTCTATTATTAAGGTAATTTGAGAACCACGCAACTACATGTTCTGACAAGCCAACAGAAAACAGTCTGTTTTTTAAGATACTGTATTCAACAGTATCAAATGCTTTTGACAGATCGATAAAAAGTGATGCACAGCACAGTTTTTTATCAAGTGCCCACTATGAAATCATTTTAAGGAAAGATTGCAAGGAAAGTTCTCCCCATCCAGCGCAGATTTTTCTGCCACAACTTAAACAATAAATATGAGCAATTGATTAATAAAAAATAAAAAATATACTTTTTTCTTCTTTGCTATCCAAGCAATGCAAATCTCTAAATTTGCATTGATTCGATAGCTTCGGTTTCTAACACATAACAGCAAAACATGGAGCTGCAATACATCCTAGTGTCTGTTTGAAGGGGACCAATATCAACATTTATAAGTGGATTTCTTTCTACATTCACAATTCCCCAAACACAACAGACTTTCTGAGCAAGCAGACTATGAGTCAAATCAGAAAGGCTGGTGTCCCATAATGTAAGCCGGTCTATGGACATTCAGAAGTTTAATTGGGGAAAAAAATGTCTTAAATTATCACATCTTTGTATTGTTTTTATAATTGCACCTTTACGTTTAAAGAGAAGTTATGTAATCTTTCTTTAATTTTTTTTTATTTCCTTCTATTTTATTTTTATTAATTCCTTTTAGGACACAGGTTGTACGCAAGTGAATTTAATAGATTTGCAACACATTTAACAGGTCAGATGAATCCCTTCCTTGGAAAATTTAACAAAAATATTTATTTAAGCAACACCTATAAGGTTTGAGAGTCCAGACAACACAACTATACACCCAACAAGCTTCTTCTTCCTGAAATTAAACTGATTGAGACCACTGTGATGATGGAAGATGGGCTCAGGACTTCCACAGGGAAACTGGTAAGATGCAATTATTAATGTATTCATTACACAACAATGATAATTGATCTTACCTTCAACATAACATTGTTGTTGGTACTGATTTGGTGTGCAAAAAAATGGATGTAGATCTCAGACTTAATTGATTAAGGAAATCAGTTTTTAGTTCAACCAAAAGTTGTAATACACTAAAGTTTTTACATTTCTCTGCAGTGCATGAATGTGAAAACCATCGCAACAAATTACTGTTAATGCAGGTTAAAAAGGTAGCTGCTCACCTCGTGGGTGGGAAGCTTTGATGGTGGGTGGGCGGAGTGTATGTGTGGGGTTGTGAAAAAGCCACATATCCGCATATCACTTCTCTCCATCAGAAAATTTCTATCAGTAGATAAAACAAGGAGGAACAACACCTCGGACAAGATACGCCTGCACTAATCTCCAACACTTATCAATGTTTCCCTGCTAATATCTTCTCCTTTAGTTTTCCTTGTGTTACCTCCCACCCCCAGCAACACTCCACTAAGCCGCCCCCACTTAGCTAACCCTGAGTACACACACATGCATATGTTGCCCGAATCCTTTCCCGGACGCCTTTGTACGCGCCAGCTGCCGTGGCAATGTGCCGCCTTGTGATACTGAGAGAGGGCAATTCAACTCAGCATAAAGACCAGGCTATAATCTCCTCCCAAAGACAGGTCCACCTACCTCATCCACACACACATTTCTACAAACACACAACCTCGCTGTGTCCTCACTGTGCAGCACATACACAGGGACGACTTAAAGCAGCACCCAGAGTGACACGCACCATTATAAATAGTCTAATCTATATGGTAATAGTGTTGTATTCTACAAGCAGAGAATAGGGATAAGATAACATTGTGACTTCAGGGTTTGTACTGCCTTCTATGGTAATTGTTATCAAAGGTTATTTGGGATGACATCGGCAGCTTCTTGTGATTGGCTAGGCCCTGTTATTTACGATATGAATTATGATAACCATGATGTCTCTCTGTTCCTTCCAGTAGCCGGTGCCTCGCCAGCCGCCAGATACAATAAATTGCTATCGTTAATCACAGCGCTTTGTTCTGCCATGATTACCCTCCACCGCAATAAGAGTTTTATTTAAAGGAGAATATGGATTTGTCATCCTTCTGGCGGTAAAATGAAACTGACAATATTTTATGTCCTGACATTTAATTTGTAAAAACGGCCGCAGCCTGCATTTGCATTTTATGACACCCTCATCCTCTTCCTCCCTCTCGCGCTGATCTTGCTCTCCTCCCTCCTCCTCGATGTCTTCCTCTCCTTTCATACACAGAGTGGAGGTGACATTTGTGGATCAGGTTGGGGCTGGAACCAGAGCAGAGGAAAGGGAAAAAGCGAGGCGATGAATGCATTTGAATGTCGGCCAGAGTTTACGTGGTTGTTATTTTGTTGCAGCACATCTCCTGGAAAACAAAAATGCAAAAAAAGAAAAAGATTTAGCTGGCAAATCTGTGCCATTGATTTATATAACTATATACCACACATGGGCCTCCCATCCTACTGGTATCAATACATTGTTTCAGATGATTCCTGATTATGTATTTATTGATAACTTAATATTTAAAAAGAAACATATGTCACGTGGAAGAGACTGAAGCTTGTTTGAGCACAAACCCAAACTTTTTAGAGCTGCATTCACCATTTGGTTCAAGAAAACTGATGCTAACTTCATCTATTCTTCTTTCAGCTTGCAGTTTAAAAGTTTTCCATCAATTGTTGCTGATAAGCTGATTGGTAGTCTCATATAAAGCAGTACATATATGGAGTAAAGTGTTGGCACACAGGTCAGCTGTTATGTAGCATCTCCACAACAATAAAGCAGCTATCAGGAGCTCAAGGCAAAAATAAATCTGAGAAATATCTTCAGGTGACTCATAGCTGCCTGCCTTGTTACCAAATCCTGTTATTTTTTATATTTTTTTGTAATCATAATTACATCAAGATAACATCATATCTGAGATTATCAGACCAAGACAGCATGAAAGAGTCAAGGATTGGCTCTGTATTTTAAAGCAACATTAAATATTGGCATCCCAAGTTTGACACACCATACATCACAAATCCCTGAAGCATCACGTCGCAGTGGTATAGTACTTTGCTGCATCGCGTAGCAGGTCAGCAACTTCATGTGCCCCAGAAATGAAACACTTGCCATGTTTATATGAAGTATTTGGATTAAGTCTATCAGAATATAAATGCTTTGTGTATAAATATGAATGGGTTGTGACTACTGTTCTTCCAGTCGGTACACAAACACATTTTCTTGAATCTAGGTTGAAATAATCCTTACTACACATGCCTGATGCGTCATTCTTATATCAACATAAATAATCCCAAACTTTACTTCACAGTTAGTGGAAGACATGATGGGACCAAAACAGTACTGGCCGATTTGTGATACTACTTCATTGCTTGAAACATAAGCAAGAGTTTAAATTTCTAAGGATGAACATACTGAAAACAGAGAGCCATAGATACACTCTCTCATTTCTCTGCTACTCCGCTACTATTTCTACTGCTGTACCCATAAAAGTAAGCAATTCTGTGCATATCAAAATGGTTTAGCAGTTTTACCATCTAGCACTCTCAAAGTAGCTGGAATACTAGATCCAGTAGTCCAGTAGCAACATTATTAAAATCATCAATAATACTGGATAATACTAGATCGCACGTTCCCCATTCAACAACTTTCCACATGCTGTGAGTATAACTAATCAAACTGCAGCATGAAAACTGACAGGAATCTAAGGATCCATTCACGCTGCTGGAAAAGTACCTGAAATCTACGTTTTTGTCCATATTTGACCCATATCTGATCTTTTTATGATAGACTGTGGACCATAAATACATTCCTTTCACATCATATCCAGGCCGCTTTCATGTGCATCTATCCAATCTTTGTCGAAGCAATCTTGGTTCGAACGGTCATGATGCATTTATCCACTTTTTATTGTGCATGTCACTTCACGGCTCATGCAGTTGAAGCATTTAAATGAAAACATGAACAGTAAAATATTGAGGTAAAAATTAGATTTCTGGCTGTCCAGCAGCTGTGTAACATCACATCCAGTCCTACTTTTATTCAAGTCTATTTTCTTCTAAAGGTTTTTGATTCAATAATCTAGTGTTTTTATTTTTGTCATTGTAAGTCATGTGTTGCGTTTTTTTTTTTACTTAGTTGAAACACAGAGTGCAATACAGTTGGTGTTAACAGTAGAGAGCCACTTTTGTCTGGCACTGGCTTTTTTTTCACTTTTTTACACATAAGTAATACTGCAATCAGGTGTTCAGGTTTTTTAGGTCATCGTTCATCGAAGACCTGAAAACCACAAGCCACACAACCTACATGTCTGCAAATTCATTTTAGGATTCAGTCACCTTTTCCTTGTACTTTGAGTCACTGTGTCGCTGCTTTGCATCTTACTTGGTTTACCCAGTACAACCACAGAAAGTTATGTTTAAAGTATATTTGTGCTATTTACATATTTAATCTCTTGACTAACAACAGTGTACAGAGAAAATAGGCAGCAGAGGCATGGTTTTTAAATAGAAGACAATACAATTAAAATGCAAAGACAACAATGTTGCTATTATGTGTATAAAGGAGCAAACAACAGGATGAAAACCTTACGACTTAGACTACCACACTGGTGAATCACTAAATCTAAACTTTACAGACGAACAGAGAAAAACAGCCAAGAAAAAGATACTTTCCCTCAAAACTGAAAAAAAACCACAGGTCATAATGTCTTAAAGGAACATCTTAAATTTCCCGTTAAAAACATTAATACGACTGCAATATTGACATAGACACTCTAAATTAATGGATCTACTGCTGTTTACTATTTCACTGCCACCGGGATCCATATTTAAACAGCCTACATGTCTCACAAATGCACACTCGTATACACTGTGAGGGCTCTTGGGGAGATAACCATGTTGAAGTTGAGCTATTTCCTTTTCCTGTTTGTATGGTGCCAGGCGAGCCACCCTGCTGCCACCGAGGAATGTTGATAATGCTGGCCCTGGGCTCAGATGCACACACGCACACATATGCACATCTGCACACTCAGACACGAAAAGTCAACGCCCATGTTATTTCCACCAACGGCAAAAAAAACTTAATATGTGTAAACATGACGGGGAATAAACTCCTTCAAAAACAAAACAAGAAAAAAAGAAGCCTCCAGAGGAGAGTAGACTTTGAGTGACTTTGACCCTGCCTTGCCTCGGCTAACTCGAACACACACTCTCACAAGTATACACACCTCTCTTTCTCTTGGGTCCACCTTCCCCTCACTTTCCTGACCTTCCAGTCCAGGGGGAATGGAAAGAGACAGCGAGCCCACTGGAACCTTAGGCTGAGTTATGCAGGAGTGAGCTTTGAATAATTGTCCCGCAATATGAGTGTCTCTGATTAATTGCCTGAGATAAGGTCTGCTTTCCTCCCCACTCCTCCCACCCCACTCATCCCCTCCATCGCTTCCCAGCTCCAGCTCCCAGGCCTGCCTGAGCTCCCATAATCAGCCCGGACTACTGAGAGAGAAACTATTTAACTGACCCTGTCATCTTGGAGCACGATGATGGCTGTCCTAATTACTCAACAATAACAAAGGCCCTCATTTAGCTCTGACGGCTGCCTGCAATCAGCAGTTCTATGAATAACTTAACAAATAGGAGTGGCGGGGAGGGGGGAACGTGTTTACAGGCACATTAATTCAAGGCCAAAAGACAATACGTGTCACCTCCGGCTAACTTGGGATTCAGGTGACAATCAGCATACGCGTGTACTTTAGTATGTATTTGTGCATAAAAATGCATGTATGTGAATTGGGATTTGACTAATTAAAAGGTGGATATCTATTCTGTATTTTTATGCTGGTGCTGCTGACGGAGGAGGTGCTTCTATACAGGGTGGGAAATGTTTCATTTGTTTTGATCACCTGCTAAATTGGGAACCAATTTGAACCTGTTGTGCAGACACCCCACCAGTTAAAAATGTGTTTCTTGAAATAATCATGTTCCTGTTGTCATTTAAATATTCTTATATGAAAATCAGTAAAAAGATTCATCATCAAATGTATATACGGAAATGTACAAAAATAGACTCATTTAAAAAATATATAAATAAGTATAGCGTACTTCTTGAAATAGACTGTGTACCTGTACAGGATCTACCTCCCACGCAGTGATTGCTGGGATGAACTATCCGCAACCCTTCATCTGAACAAACATATAGATAAAAAAAATCTATTGATATTTTAAAATACAGTTTCCTAAAACTTGAATATATATTTTTAATAACACTTTGAACTGTTGCGTACATGAAAGGTGCTATACAAATAAACTTGCCTTGCCTTTAGATTTGCCAGTTTTTAAGCCAAAAAGTAAAAGAGTTTTATTGAAAAAGTGGGAAAGTTTACATCACAATGTGTGTAAAAACACTAAAAGGACAAAGTTCTTTCCTTAAAAGCATGAAAGCTGCAAATTTAAATTAACCTTAAAAGAGTCGCATAATAGCTACTTTTTAATCATTTTATTACTTTTCACAGGGCTGTTAGCACTGCTAAATAAGAATTGTAATTAATTTAAGTTGGTATAAATTAAAACTTGCTGGTCAGTTTGGCAGGTGATGAATGAAGTATTTTTTTTTGTTCTTTGTGGCAGTGCCATCACATTTCCTGCGAACACTATTCTAAACACACCATCCACTGGCTGTAAGCTTACTTTAACAAGTACCTCTCTGTGCAGAATGAGCAGCAAAATTTAAATAAAGTGACATGAGATGAGATTTTATTACACATGCATAAAGCATTTAAAGACATAACTTTCCAACCTTAAAACTGTGCATTCTGTCTCTGTACCCTGACAGGGCAAACAAAGTAGTGCTATGGCGTCATTGTTAAGCAATAAAGAGGACATGCAACCCGTCAAAGAAACCAAGAAGTGAAAACCAAGATATATTTAATTGCTTTATAAAAGTTTTAATTCTGACAATTAAATTGATGTCAAAACTTGGAGGTGAGCTTTGAACTTGTCCCTGCTCTCTGGCGGATGTATTTTTTAACCTCTAATTCAATAAAAGGGATACATGAAAGTAGGAGAGAAGTGGCGTCTGAAACCGATGTACCCATTTTTGTGTAAAAAGGTAGCATAAATGTGAAAATACGGTTTGTGGATGAAGCCGCTACCCGCCAAACTTTAAACCATGGGCCTTCGTAAGTCATAAAAATCTCAACCAGAGTGTGTTCCATTGATTACAAAAACAATACTTGAATAGAATAGCTAGTATTAGCATTATCAGAATTAACCTTCTTTCTTTTTTATAAATAAACCATCAAATTCACATATACCACTTTACAGGTTTCCATACCATGCAATCAGTCAACTTTTACGTTAGCTGACTAATGTTTTACCATTCTGATGTAGTTTTTTCACACCCAGATTATTTTAACACAATCATTGTCTAAATTGGGATGCATTAAATCAAGCTCACATCCACATGTTGAGGAGGAGGGCAGTGTTCCTTTTTTTAAATGCCAACAAGTGAATCTGACCAATGAGACTAGTTATAAAAAACAAAGAAGAAATGTTGACAATAAGCCTTCTTAAAGGTGGCATATTATGCTATATTTGCCATCTTGCAGTTTATCAAGACAATTCGATTAAATGTATGTTTTATTTTTATATTAACATTTTAACAATATTGCATAGTAGCAGCCTCCTGCATGTGTGTATTTTCTCTCTGTGTTTTTATGTCTAACACTGTAATTTTCTAAACTTTTACCTCAAGACTAAAGAGATACATTTTCCATCGCAGTTTCTGATCCTCTTTCACATTTTTAGATTTTACTTTAACATTGACTGATAAGAAATTTTAGCCTATCTATTGAATGATGTGATTGGTGGTTACAGGACACATCTGTGCTTGTGACCGGGGACATGAGGTGGAGTAGTCCCTACAGTCACATAGAAATACATCTATAGGAATATGTAGATAGCCACTGCAAATGTCAGTCCAATAAACTGATAACCCATTTGAGTGGCCCCTCCTTTCTGGTATAATATATTATTAATTTGTAGCATAATTTTATTATTCTACTATTCTGAAATTTCTGTAATCTGCAGCAAGTGGATGCACTCACAGTCATTGTTTGGGCAGTGTTGAACACCTTAACTAATAATGACTATATTCATCAAAGCCAGAAATTAAAAAAAAAAAAAAATCTGCCTCATTTTGAGGCGGTGTGATGTGAGACACGGTCTTAGTTTAATAGGCCATTGACAGGTAATTTCCAAGTACGCCACTACGTTATTACCGGCAGTACACGTCATTTCTTGACGCTGCCCAACTGTCGTTAGAAGCCTAGCAAAAGTACCATTGAAATTGCAGATGTTGAGGAGGCGACATAATGGTCGGCTTTGTCCTCTCTTGTGGTTAGTTAGCATTAAATTGGCAGCTTTCACTTGCCATAGTGTGTCTGTTTATGAGAGTGCAGCAGCAGCCTCATGCACACTTCCTGGATGAGATGGCATGCTAAAGTTTTCAGGTAGGGGGGGGGAGTCTCCGCTATGTTGCTTTTGAGCAGTGGTGTCAGCTGTTTGCTCTGCTAAGCTGCATGCTTCTTTTTAAAGCGATAAAACTGTTAAAACGGATGGATGAAAAATAAATGTTAGGATTGTTTTACAATTAACACTCATAGAAGGCTAAAAGCTCATAAAAGTCCATTTTGCATAACATGGCCCCTTTAAAACTTGTTTTCTAATGGTGATTAAGAACAAAATAGTATTTTTAAGTCAAATTTTTAAGAAAAAATTTATCTGAATTTAGCCAACATGTTTAAAAGTTAGATTTTCTGCTATTTAGCAAAGATTGAATTTTGATTTTTAGATTTTCAGTGCTTTCAGATCCACAAATATATTGATTCCAAATGATAAATGCGGAGCGATGGATGATCATAGTATTGATAATGAAGAACTGATATGTTTATATAGTGTAAGTTTAGTTGTGGATAAACAGAGCATGCAGACCATAATCTGCCCAACATTGCATTAGAAGTTAATGATACAAACCAGACAAGACCTAATTTTAGTAAAAATAGAAACAAGTTATTAATTTTCTAATCTCAGTAAGTTTAGTTGTGTATTTGAATTAAGCCAAGGAAGCCACCCAGTACCCAAAGTATCAGCCCCTATAACCACAGATAGCACCTGGACTTTGTTGAAAAGACTATTTACATATCAAACATTCTCCCTTCTGTTGTTGCACCCCGCACAGAAGACACAAACAGACAAGAAAGGCATTTCCTCTGGAAAGAAAAACTACATAAACTAAACATGGACGCGAAAAGAGTTATTATGGAGGCAGGCAGACTGTAGAATTCAGTTTACTGATAAACACACCGGGCCTTTATAGTGTTACAATAAAACAGCAGACCAGGACACAGGCACACAAATGCACACAAACAGAGCAGTGTAGACAAGTTGCATAAAGTTTGACTAGAATTTCAGAAGGTTTGGGGAAAAAAGATAGAGAAAGGGGGGAAATAAGAGGTGAGGAAGGGGGGTAGAAATAGATCGTGAGGGGAGCTAAGCGAACACTTGACACTCAGCTAATAGTAAATCCTCAGCTTTATACTGAAATTTACTGCAGAGCCTTGAGGCCAAACTGCCTTTGAAGTGCTCCGAAATGTCAAATCAATTATTACTTAAATGAAAAAAAAAGAATTCAATTTACGCATTTCATGATAATCGGTAACATTTCAAGATAGAAAAAAAAACCAAACCAATTTGAGGCGATTTAAACCCCGACTCCGTTCTTCTGTGCAATTCTTTTATTCATCCTGCTCAGATATGCTGATTGGAATATAAAGTTGTTGATGATGGCGTCTTTTCTTCGTCTTCTTCTTTCTTGTGTCATGATGATCGCCGAGTAAGGAAAATCAATTTGGCAGTATAATACTCTCCATCAATTGGAACCGGGCAATAATGATGTTCTACACCTGTGAGTGTGTGTGATTGCGCAGTTGTGTGTCTGTGCTAAGTGAGCAGTGTTAGGGAGAGTAGCGTGGAACAATATGCCTTCTTCATGATTCATTACGTCCTAATGTCGCTACATGAATAAAGACAGCGCAGGCCTTCTGAATTACACACTCTTCTCACTAATGGCTCTGAAAATAGGCCGATCCAGCTGCACACAGCTGTCCCCAATGCTATTCTTTGTTCGTGGGTAGGTAAAGCAAAAGAACCATGAGGTGTGTAGCTTCTCCAAGGGACATAGTGAATGTGTTAGTATATGTGCCAGCACATCAGCTCACTCTACCTGCATGCTTTGCTGTTATAATTTGATTGGTTACACAGTCAGGTCATACATGACAGAACTTGCTGTAGTTGGCTTTATGCACAGATTCGCTACTTCCTGATTTAGAAAAACTCCTTTTTTCCTCTTTTATTACTGGACAAACTGATAAATCCAGCTGTATCTGACCTTATTAACCACAACAGCAATGGCCAGACACACCTGGATTAATCAATTCCTCCAGAAATGAAAGACGGGAAACAAAGGAGCTGTCCTAAGTCAGAAAGTAGTGGAGCTGTGCATAAAGCCACTTCTCTTGGTGTTTCTGAAGATCTTTTTTTCTTTGGACATAATTTACTTTTCCAAATAATATAATTGAACTATTTATAATTAAATAGGTATTTGCCAAAACCCTGGAATATCTAAACAGTGTTATGCTACCCCAAGAACAGACTTGAACATTATTGAAGCAGTGTGGAATTGTCTTGATAGAACCAAACAAAAGGGAACAACATCAACTGAAGATTTTTCAGGGAAGTCCTTCAGGATGCTGAAAACACCTTTCCTGAAGACTATTGAAAAAATAACTAAAGAAAAATATATTTAGACTGCTCTTCAGGTCAAATACTGACATTCACATGAGTCACATTACAACTGTACAAAAACTCTCCTTTCATTTTATGCAACATATTTTATATCATATTTTAACAAATCAATAATTCATGTTTCAATTATTTCTTGTTTACCTGTAAATAAATAAAGAAAATTCCATTTTGAAAAGAGAATACCAACCACACTTTCAAACTATTAGATTAATTTAGTGTCAGGAATATCCTTACTTTACCAATCCGAATAATTTTTGGTCAAAAATGTGCAAAATAGTTGCCTTTTCTTTGTTTTTTCAGCATGATAATGTAAAAAATGTACGATTGCTGTATTGGTTGGTAACATATTGATTAATCTGTAGATATTTATTTAAAATATTATTCTGACTGGTGAATGAAATGTAATGCAGGGGAGTGGTGTACCTGCCTCTTGCCTGCTAATTGCTAAAATAGACTCCAGCTGCTCCGCAATCTAGAACTGGATTTAGTCGTACAGAAGATGAATAAAATACATAATAGATACATGAGTGCTGATGACTTTGTGCAACTGTCTATCCATAACTCTAATTATAACATTGATTATCTGCTTCATAGCTAAAGATTTTACATTAGAAGAGACTGGTTAACGTTCATGTACCTGTAAATGAGCTCTTGTGTGAAAAAGTCTATTTGTGTCTTTTCTTAAAGGTAAAAACAAACAACATGTGTGTGTGTGTGTGTGTGTGTGTGTGTGTGTGCGCGCGCACGTGTTTGTGTGTGTATCCATAAAGTAATTATATTTTCAGACTGCTGATTCAGTCATTTAAACTACACTTTCATGTAGCATCTCTCTCCTCTATGTGTTGCCCTTTCATGTGTGGAAGAGAACAAAAAATCCGGGGTTGCATCATGTTCATGTTCCCTGTTTCCATGTCAATTATTTATTTCTCATTACCACTTTCCTGTCACTTCTTTTTCAAAGAAGGTGAGTTGATTGATTTCAAAGTCATTCAATGAGAATATGCAGTTTGAAACAATAAACCAAAGAGAAGATGCACACTAACAAAAAGCTAATGCATGAACAAAACTTCACATTGGCAGGTTTGGAGGCTACATAAAAGTAGTC
This sequence comes from Pseudomugil tenellus, assembly GCA_037177515.1. Taxonomy (NCBI): domain Eukaryota; kingdom Metazoa; phylum Chordata; class Actinopteri; order Atheriniformes; family Pseudomugilidae; genus Pseudomugil; species Pseudomugil tenellus. The sequence continues at coordinate 4,979,231 of JBAMHX010000026.1, forward strand.
TTGTCGAGAGAATGCAAGCTTATAGCTAATATTTCACTGCTCCATCTTGTGTGAACCCTGGCAGGAAGTCAACCACCCGACAGAGACAGGAGCACTAATGCAGGCTTGGTGATTCCTGATCTGAGTCAGCTGTAGACTGGATGAATAAGAAGTTGGTGAAGACGCAGAAAAAGAGGAAAAAGCACAGACAGGCACACCGCCAAGCACCCACATCTCTTTCTTGCATTCAGTTCCATGCCTTTGTGTACCGTGTGGAATAACATACCTTCTACCCCCTCCCCTCCTCCCCCCTCTTTGTAAAGCGATCAGGGCCTCTGATAGTGATGGTGATTACAAAACCACAGAAGTAGCCTCCCCACCAAAACAAAGTGTTTTTCAGCTCCTGTTTTTTCAGGGCCTGGCGCCACCCGGAGTACCGTAAACAATAAACACAGGCCAACGTGAGGCTGTGCTCCACCTGACTCACTCTGACATACATACACACATCATCACAGGTACAGTGTGTCATTGTGAGGGATTGCTGGTGCATTCAGAGGCACAGCGTGGAGAATGAGTGACAGGCAAAGCTCTGTGTACTTCCCATGAACTTCTCATCAACTGAAAACACAGTTTCACTTTTCCGTTGCTTGTTCACATCACCTGTCTTTTTTCTACTGAACTTCAGGTCTTGTGCAAAGAATTTCTCCCAAAATAAAGTCCTTTACAGGCGTGTATTCTCTCCAATTTACTGAACCATGTGATAAAAAGCTGCTTTTCAACCAGCATGGGTTTCCATATCTTTACATCTCCAGTGTCCGGCTCACAGCCTCGGCTTGCGTCGAAGCAGTTTGGCTAAACGTTGAACTCGTAGCAAATTGACTATTACTTCAAAGTGGTCTGTGATTATGTCCCTGAGTGATTAAGGGGGGGCTGTTAAGAGGGAGCCACTTGAGCATTGCCAGTGAACCCATGAAGGAATGCCGGCTCGGTGCCGACCGACAAGGGAAAGCGCCACCAGAGACGTACAAATCCCAGAAAGGCAACAGCCGTGTAAAACGGCACAGAAGTCAGGGTGGAGAAACAGGAAAGAGAAAAAAAGAGAGCTAAACTGTGTACCTGGGCAAACCGAAGTCTGAGCAAATGCAAAGTCCAATCTACATAATATGCCAAAGGGATAAAAGGAAAGATTTAGATATAAAGTAGAATTATTTCAAATGCAATGTATGTGTTCTGATGTGTAGACGCAAATGTAAACAGTTGAAGCAGGGTGCGCTCAGGGTGGCAAAATCATTTGCTAAGCACATCAGGGGACGAGACCTCCAAACACTTCCATTACCTTCCAATTGTTACCAGATTTTCCAACTTTTCAGCTCCAAACTGTTCTTGTTTGCCCTTTTTCCCCTTCATCTCCACATCAAACGGACAACACAGACAAGCAGAAAGAAAAGGAGAAGGAGGGAGGGATGAAAGACAGGGAGGGAGAGACTCTAGCAGTGGAGACTCAGGGAGCGAGGCCCTGAACGCCCGTTTTAATGGGAATAATAAGCTTCTATCTCAAGCAATTAAGTCTGCATTCGATGCTTATCTCAGAGCAGAGGTCCACTGTGCCATCTAAAGAAAATGTTTGCGTTTGAAAAACTCCATCACATAAACAAGATAAGCAGGAGAACACGTATGCGTGCCGCCTATCGCATCCAACCTCGGCTTTGTTCTTGGAGGGATAAGTGACTGTGAGGCAGGTTTTCTGTTCGGGTAATGTCCTTGATCCCTCTGTTATGGACACACCACATGCTGCTGGTCTACGGCCATGGAAAGAGAGAAGCAAGATGGGAGCTGCTGAGCAATTAATCACAAGAGAACAATTTGACTTTATTTGTGTTTAAAGGCTGAGAACATATACCCAACCCTGAGGTTGATTCATGAACCTTAAATTTCCCTGCTTTAGAATAAAACAGGTATTTTACAAGTCATCAATTTTTTATTTATTTATTTAGCTTAAAAATCAGTTAAATTAGATATAACTATTTAAATAAGACATTTATTTAGTTAAATTTTTCTCAGTTTTGTGGAAAATGGGGCTTAATTTTGCAACAGGTTGCAATATCCCTAACAAGGTCTACCAAAATGTGCTCTTTATTTAATATTTCACTGCTTTAGAAGACATACATTTGTTTGATTTTATTCTGATTTCTTACAGGGAACCTGACATCTGCATGCTCATTAATAAAATGAATGCTCTAAAAAGAATAAATCAAGTGTAGTTTAACCACATGCTCATTTTCTAACCTGCAAAAGACCTCAAGTTTTTAGATTAGCACATACTAAGCAAACCTAGCAATACATGGGGATTACTCACAAATGCACAGACAATTGCAGATGAATGGCGTGAGGAGAGTTCTTTTATAAAAGGACTCTGCGTCAAAACCTGAGCATAAGTACAGACTTAGTTGTGTAATTGCTGAATTAACTGCACTGCTGAGTCTCCAACAAAGACGGCAATGCTGAAAGATAATGGTTTTGTTATCTGTGTAGACACCGAGGCAAGAACACACTTGTATTTCCATTCCTGTCAGTCTTCCTTTATGCATCATATCTCTATCAGCGTGTTTCATCAGGTGCTTCGAGTCTCCATCCAGGTCATGAACTACATGTATGCCTGTCCAGTGCCACGAGTTATGCTCTGAATCCTGAAATACAGCATTTCAGTCAGAGCAGAGTTACATGCTCTGTTTACAGCACATAGAGGGAGATGTACATGTTGTGCACTCTGTACTATCATATTATCAGAAAATTGTACAACGCACGCTTTTCAGTCGAACTTATAATACCCCTGTGATAATCTGTTAAATTTTAATGGGGAAACTTTACAGGTAAAAGATTATCAGTTTCTGGAAGTGAGAAATTTATAATAATGATCAATATTCGTTTTCCCTGTTTCCCTGTTTTAATTTTCCTGGGAAATTATTATTTTAGGCAGAAATATTGTGATATTAAAGAAAACTGCATGTTTTACCAGAATTATTTTTCATTTTAAACAGATTAATGCTTGTTTATCTCTTTTTTCTTGTTTTATTATTGTTTTTTTTATTATTTTTTTTAACAACCTGTCCATTAAAAAAACATTTCAAGACCAGAATCTTTAGGAACACAAAACTAATTTGAACAAAATTTTTCTTGTTCAAAATAACCTGGTTTTGATAGCAATCACCAACAACATTGTTTCTATAACGTTTACATAAACTTTTTAAAAGCAGAGGATAATTAAGTGGTAAAATCTGATTCCAGTTCTGGTTTTGAAATGGGACACGAAGGTGGCAGTTGTGCTTATAGAAACAGGTGAGTGAGTGAAGTGCAACATCAAACATTTTCCGGAAAGAGGTCCCATTTTTGTGATGCTTAAAAAAACTAGAAATTTTAGGCAAAATTTTAACATTCCTGACATTTTGGCAACAACACATGATCACTGCAAGATTGTCAATATAGTTTCCACACATCCAAAAAGTTGAGTTACAAAAAAATTTAGCAATTACAATATAGTGATTATGTTCATTCAACATAGTGCAAACCCGAAACATGCATTTATTATATATAAAATCATTTCCATCTGTTTTAAATGCATGACTATCTGATAGGAAATGAAAAAAAGTGAAAAATAATAATGTAGTTAGTTTATGTTCAGCACTTTGTTTAGCAATTGTTGTCAGAAAGTGCTTTATAAATAAAGTTGTCTAATAAATTTGGACAATATTGGCTCTGAAGAGATTTGAACCAGGATCACAAGCTATGTTTCATGTACAGTTTTTCTGCAAAATAAAACTGATATAGCCAAATTTTCAACAAGCTATACTTGCAATTTGCAGGTAGTTCCATTGTATTGTGTTTTGTTTTGTGTTTTGCAGAGAATTGTGACTTATGCAAGGTAGTTATGTAGAGTCCTTTGGGGGTTTCTATTTGCTTAGACTTTTCACAGCCCTTCTCCGTCATTTCTGTTTCTAATTCATTGGAAAACTCTGCATTTTTGCCATATTTTCCTGAAATGAACAAGTCACATCACTCATACTTGATATCTGGAGACACGTGAATGTGGTAAAAGAGTTTTCATTATACTCGTTCATATACTTTTATATTGAAAAGTCTAATAAACCACTTCACGAGATTATAAAAAAGCTTTTAATGATAGTTTGTTTTCAAATTGTAGGTGTTTCCATTGGCAGGTTTTTATTCTAATATTTATAGGCTAATGGAAATGCAGCTAATGATGGTGTAAAAACACATTCAACTCTCTCTTACCTCCTCAAAGAAAAGAGAATTTATTGGGACTTTCATATATTTCCTTTAAAAAAATGGTAAAAAAACAATTTCCAGAAGGAAACTAGTTTCTATAGCTTTTAGACCCCTGAAAATATATTATATATATATATATATATATATATATATATATATATAATGCAAAAAAGAACAATTCTACCTTTGTAAAGAGGAGAGGATGAGGCATGCACCAGGTTGGGCACTGAATGATGTGGCTTAGACTCATTCTGGATAGAGACAGCACTGCACACCTTCTACTCTACGAAAGCCAAAGTTGCTTCAGGTGCACACCAGAGGTGTTCACACTTCGTCTTATTCCAAATCCCATCTGATATTGTGTGTGAAGGAACAAACCCTGGTTTATCATTCACCAGGACCTAAAACATCCTGCTTTTTATAGCTATCCAACTATCCAAAGTTGGCCAAAGCTTCCTGAAGTATTTAACAGATTTACTGCGATACTGTAAGTAACAGAGGCTGCTGGTATCAATTGCAACAGGCTTCTTTACCCTCTCTAAGATGGAAAGGGGTCTGAAATGGACTGGACTTTATTTTTGCATGTTTTTCTTCAGGTCAAGGCACAGATACCAAACCAATACACTGAGGCCCCTGTAACGCTTAGAGCCAGTGCCACTATGGGGTCATGACCCCAGCCAGAGTGTCTCACAGGTCATGGGGTCAGGTCAATCAGAGGGGAATGTTATCCAAAGCATCAGAGTTTATTTGTTTAATTTTCCGTGTCTGCCTCTGATCAAGATGACTGTGGATTACCATGAGAAGAGGAGAGAAAGCGAGACTGCGAGAAAATTGAAGGGCAGAGAGCCTACTGCTTCAAATTAAGCTGGAAAAATAATCCTGCCTCACCTCAACTAAACATCGTACTTTAAACTTATTGTCCAAACTCAAATAAGCTTTACAAACCACAAAAACACTCCCAGGCCACGCAGGCTGCGATTCACATGAAGGTCACCTCAAGTGTCATGAATATTTTTCTCCCTTCAAACCACTTTTCTATTTTCTCTTTAACCAGTCAGACACAGCAAGGACCAGACAAGTGTTCAATTCATCTACTCTGAAAATGAAAAGCTTTACAGATTTTCACAGAATATTAGACTTCAGTGTCTTCATGTTGGTATGATGCTGCCAAAATGATCAAACTGGTCTGTGTATGCTGAACGCAACTATTTGGTCCTATGTTTTAAATCAAGTTAATTATGATTTATCAGTCATTTGTTTATAAAAAAAAAAAAAGCCTGATAGCAAATTTATTCCATTTAGTCATACATTTAAGTTTTCAAATGTCTTTGAAAAATAAGTGTATGAATATGTCTATGTGTGAGTATATGTATATGTATATGTATATTTAAGTGTGTGTGTAAATGTTTTTTGTGTGTTTTGTGATAGGACTATGACCTGCCTGAAATGAATCAATTAGAAAAAAATAAAATAAGTACTGAAAGCTTACAACCCCAAGGGGGAGAAGTCAATCATGGAAATGTTGTCCTAAATGTTCAAAACAAAATCTTACAGCAGTATTTAAGTCATTTAACAAGCCTTATAAACAATATATGAATACAAATTAAAATACTTAATAACATTATTAAATCAAATGGGAGAATTTATATTTTTACATTACAAATGGAATGAAATGCAAATAACTAAAAAACATTTACTAACATAATGTTGCAGAGAAAAGTGTTGGAAACACTCTCAGGTCAAGTTGTTCATATTCTAAAATACATCCATTATAGGTATCTTCCAAAATAAATACCACTAAAGTGAGATATTGTCCACACATTGTTTCCTTACTTTCCTGTGTGGGTTTGTGTGTATTAGTTGTTAACGCAACTAACAGTCTTCATCCAACCATACACACAGCATTCATCCATACTGGTGAGCATTTGGAAGCATCAGTCAGAGATGCAGAGAGCATTCACAAACACCACTGTTATTTTAAAATATCTAATAAGGTAAAATAATGATACCAAAAAAAAGCCAATCGGTGTAATCTGTTGTTTTTGTTAAGATAAACTGTGTCCTTGCATTTGAGAAAACACAAGAAGGAAGGTTAAATATGTATTGGAGGCAACACTAGAAGTGAATACATGATGCAAGACTCCAAAGCAACACATAAACAGCTTGGACTAAAAAGATTTGTGTCTATTAGTTCTTCATTTGTGTTTCTGTTGCGGTGTGCAGATAAAGATGTTTCATTACTATCCCTTGCATAGCCCTTTCTATCACATCAGTGTAAATAAGGTTAAAATTTTCTTTTAATCAGAAAAACTTGATCAGAGTGAAATATTTCATACCGAGAAGTTCTTACAAAATGTCCCTCTTAAAGGAGGACAACAAGATAACAACAGTACAATTTTATATTTCTGCACAATTTTCGGGAATGAAATTATGAAACTTAATGCTTTAAACTTTTTTAAATAAAACCAAAAATAATCAGCAAGTAAATGAAAATTTGAAAATGGAGAAAAGTGACAAAGGTGATCCAGTATTTGTCACTTCCTCCGTGGCTTTATGGGGATGATGGGAATAATATATGTAGAAATAAATATTTTATCATAATATTTGTTATAATAATATATTTGGTTTGTGAAGTCTGTGAATGTACTTAAGATGCATATAGAGAAATACTGGAAAGTTTTTACCTTGCTACTTTAGATGTGTTTAGCTTATAATTTGGCATTAAAAATACAATTGTACTAAGATTTAAATAAAATAGTAAATGGATTAGTTTAATTTTAAATTCATATGTTAGCTTGTTTCTGATTTTTTAGGATTTTATTTCTTTTTAAAACACATTTCAATAAATGTTTATTCCCTTTTACTGTAGGTTATATTAAAGCACTGACAGTAAAAAAAAAGTAAAAAAAATTATGTTTTAAGGAACATTTTAAACTATTTTGTCTGTGCAACTTACTTATTTATTATTATCACTTAGCCTATATATATATAACAGCCTTTACTCAATTGTCTATGTAAAGAAAAGAATTTAACCAAACAGATGGACTTTACTGGTGGCCTGTACCCTCATGTAGTACAAGAGAAAACCTCTGAATGACTTTTCACCTCCTTGACGTTGGAGGCAACGCAACAATACACTTAATTTGCTGTGTGAATACCTGTGTACCTGCAGAGGTGTGCATTCTGTGTGAGTGTGTGTTCCTGTTTTATGTGTGTGTATGTGTGTGTATCAAGATACAACGAGAGCCCAAACAGTGCGGCGCCAGCAGTCTGCCCTTCCCTTGAGAACGTAACGGCTGAGTGCTACTGGAAAGAGAGACCAATGGGCGGAGAAGGTGGGGGTTGCTTAATACTTGTACCTGGGAAGGGAGGAGGTTAAGGTTTACAGGTAAGAGTGATGATCCAGTTTTAACCTCCGCAACATGCAGTACATCGTGAGTCAGCCTAGCACATAAAACATCCCCAAAGGGCATCCAAAGTTGATTCATTCACATAAGAAACTCCCTTTAGAAGGACTTCCTGTCATTTTAGTCCTCAAATAGAAACAAAAAACTTTGATCAACTACAAACGAATGTCCTGCACTTCAGAATGAAGTCACTGAATCTCCACATTACTGTGTCCGAGAAGCCCTCAATGCCACATGATAATCCTTCTGTGCAATGCAGAAATGCTGTCGAAAGTCTCATTTTAATCTGTCGAGGAGGGAATTGGATGTATGGGAGAATATGAAAACAGGGTGAACTCCAAAGCTCCCTGTGCTTACTCCATCAAAAAAATACATTTCTGCTACCCTCGGCAGAATCCTAATGCCAAAACATTTACCCACAGTCCTGCTGGCCTCCTGCAACTGGGTTCCACTTCAGCTCATTCATTTTTAAATCTAACCTTTTTATGTCATGCTTTAAAAACAAAGCCGCCATAACTGGCTGAGTTCACTCTGAAGAAGCAGGGAGGGAAGATGTGTGAACGAAGCCAAAAATCACTGAAACTCAATCTGGTTATGGGCCACACTTTGTTTTCACAAACTCACAATTTATTCTTTTTATCCAATAACTAGTTAAGCAAATATAAAAATGTTGGAGTGAAAATATTTCTAGCCTGATCGTATATACTTTACAAGAAGCAGAACCACCACAGCTTCCTCTGCAGGGAAGGAGGGGGGGATTATTATTTCGCCCTTGTCTTTGTCTATCAAAACTATCAAACTGTACTTTTAAGAGGGGGATTGGAAAAGTCAGAGGGGACACAAAGCTTAAAGCTACTCCTGTCAATGTCATCCTCTACAGTTTGATGGAGGAAACCAAGTCAAACCTTGCCTTTTCAAACACTCGACCCTAATAAAAACAAAAGCACTGCTGTTCAGACGGCTATAATTCCCCTGACAGCCTTCCAGCCAGTCCCACTTAAGGTTATTATGGGCTATAAATACGCTGGTTTCCAGGGCTAGAATGTCAACGCTGTTTGCCCTTGTTAAGACACATAATTACCTCATTTACATCTCGTTTCCTCCCCAAATCGGAAGCCATTATGCACCCCCGCACTCTGTCCCCCCTCCCTTCAATGACGACGATTAAAGTAATCAACCAATCAGCTTCTGAGCTGCACATTGCAAAAGGAAAAGCTCCCATGAGTCCCACTAGAGCGGCTGGACACCAACAGACAGAGCGTGAGGCCTGAGATGCTTAGACAGGAAGTGTAAGAAAAGGATGTTTTCTGAGCAGAAAGTCTCACTGGGGACCCCAAACACCACGGTAACTGAGTTGCACAGTCAGTGTAGAAATGTGTAATAATTGAAGATGCTAACAGGAATCACACTATTGTGTACTTTGGTTTGCTTTTCCAGTTTTAGCTAACAGAGCTTACATTCATGTTATTGCTTCAAAGATACATAGATACATATAATTTGCTGTTTTTTGTCAAATTAGCTGCTTTGTTTTTACATTTCAATCTTTTGTAAAATGTTTTTTTGTAATGTTTTAATGTTCTGAATGTAATTGTTTTTAATAAAATATGTTTAGTTTTTTTTTTATTTTTGTTTGTTTTTTGTCACAGAATTTGTTTTTTGTCATTTGTTATGTTTTTTGTTTTATTTTCTTAAAGGTTTTGCATTGTATTTTCTGGTAATTTTTTTAATTTATTTTTAAAACAATAAAGAAATAATTCTAAAAAGGATTCTTCAATAAAGCTCTTATTATGCAAAAAAAATTTGTTTCGAGCAATGCACCACCATTCTGCATGCTACTGCGATGCAGGACAGGTGAAGTTTAAAAAAACAAAAGAAAATGAAGAATTTGTTATTTATTTATTTTTACTATAATACCAATAGTTTATAATTTTCCTGTATAATGATTTCTGAATTGCTCTCTATTGCAATCATGTCTCATGTAAATGCATTTTGCACATTGTGTAAAAGATAAGAACAGCACCTAGAAATGTATAACTAGTTTTTTTTTTTATTTATATTTAATTTCATTGGTTTAAATGAAAGTATTTCTAAAAATATTTTGTTGGAATTTACTAGTTATACTTTAGCTTGGTTTTGCTATATGATGGTTGTAAATATTTTGAATTCAACTAACATTTAGTTAAATTTGTGCACCTCCCTCTACGAATGTGATAGGGTTCAGTAAAGTTTCCTACATTGCTCATGTAATAATCCCGTTTTATATAAGCTCATAAAAAAGCAATTTTTGCTGTTCTTCCAACTTTATTGTGATTCAGACATTATAAATTACTCTTGATTTTAACAATGTGGGGAATGGTACTGTGTGGATTTCAGTTGAGAAAGTAATACGCACCACTGCAAAAATGTGTGCCGGTGTCAGCATCAAACCTCATATATCTGGATAAATAGGAGCCAAAATGACCCAGCGATGACCCAGTGGGTGAGCACAATCACATAAACAGTCATATTTAAGACTCTAGAGACAAAACAATACTATGTGGAGCATGCAGGATGAGATATGTCGGTCTGAGGACAAAATAATCTGCAGAAATGATCAGAGACTTCATTCCTCACATTGTTGACAGGTTCTAGCCTTTATGTGTCTACACATCAGTCACCGACATTGGCTAGTGCTCCCCCCCAATGATTTTTCCGTCTTTTCAGTTTGCCTCTTTTTTCCATCCTTTCTCCTTCTTTCTCCCTCCTACAAACTATCCTCACACCAGCTTACCATTATGTGGTGGGAGTCTGGTATATTGTGTGTGTGTGTGTGTTATAACAGTATTACAGCAGTTGTGTATGAAAACAGAAGATAAGAGAGCAGGATGATGAAATGTGAAGCAACAACACATGACCCAGCTTAAAGATCTCTGATAAAAACAAACCCGCCATATACTGTATCTACACATCCACAAAAGCACACACGACTGCATACACGTGTACACACACATTTTCACGGATAAACACACACACAGGCTGTGAAGCAAATGTTACATATTCACTGTGGAGAGAAAACCAAAGGTTTCTCCATATTTGTGAATTACGTGTCTGTATGTGTGCTGGGTAATGACACATGGAGGCCAGCTCATGAGTTTTGTAAATGAAATGGACCTGATAAGATCGGTGAGACGGGCAGGGCGACTTGGGTCTACGTGGTGGGTGGAGAGAGTTGGCAGGGGGTGAAGCGCAGTTAAATCAAGGGATCATTCAAAGAAAGATGCAGGTGTACGTTTGTTTTCAGGCCCGCCTAACATCTGCCATAAAAATAGTGGTAGAAATAAAAATTTGGATCTGTGAATCCTTAGAAAATAAGCTTTACTTCAGTTAAAGACACAGTATTTTAGCTTGAAAGTTAGACATTTAGGATGTGTTTTAACCAAATAAGGTTTTAGCAGCTTGTTGTTTTGACGTGAATCTTTCAGGCGGAAGAATGGGTTACTGATCTGATATTTCATTTAGATTTATTCATTATTTTTTCCTTTCTTGCTGTTATGTTTTTCTAGTATTTGTTTGTAATCAGGATGTTGATGATGTTAATCAACTAAAACTATATAAATCAGTCTGAAAAGATAATGGAAAGCATATCTGTCAATATAAAATATATCGACTGTATTACTACATTGTAGTATGAAGGCTATTGCTTAACATGATAATCACAAAAATACTAAAACTTACATAAGGACCATGCAAAAGCTCATCTTTTGTGGAATTGTGTGTGAGTTCAAGTAGATCTGCAAGTATTTAAACACTAACTAGGTTAGTAGTGGATATATTTAATCTATCCAATTGAAGTGATTCTGATAGAGATTCAACCCGATACCTTCAGATGAGCCGCGTGTTTATTTGACAGATTTTATACAATCATACCGTTTTGAGATGCTGAATCTGTGCCAATTTGTTATTTGTGTTTATTAATTACAAGTGACATGCTAAATGCTTAGCTCTTTCCATTTTTTGCAAAAAGTTGGATCCGCCACAGTCCAGATCTACTTTGCTGGCACATTTCTCAAGTCTTCCTTGAAGCTTATAATTCCCCTAATCCTCATGTAGTTTTGCAGAAAAAAACATATAATACAGAACCCATCAGAATGAGTTTATATGTGTTTTTAACTCCAGCTGATCTGATTGTGAAAAGATTTTAACCACCCTTCTCGACTGGATTGAGAATTCTTTCCTATTGAGGTGGATCAGATGAGCTGAGGTGCTTAGATGATGCATTGTAATCCTGATTGGAAGTTCAGTCTCCATGTAAATGGAGCTACTTACACCAACAACAGAACTGCAAGCATCTGTGTTTTAATCACATCTAGTGGAGGCTAAAAAGGTATCTTCTCAGTCTGAGGGTGTAAGAAAAGGAAGTATTTTGGTCAGAGATTATTTAGATTCTCAAAGAGAAAAGCCCAGAATTTCATCTGATAACATTTTGTGAAACTCTTCACTATGGAAACCAAAATGACAACAGTTTGGACCAAGACACCCTTGTAGTTTGGGGGAGTAGTAGTAGACTATGTTCCTGTGAGGAATGTGTTGGTCAAGAGGGACCAAAGCAAATATGATGTACTTTATATAACAAAATGGAAAACTTAAAGTCTAAGTAAGCAGTATTGAATTGACCATAATGGGGGCAGTCCCAGGTTGCAAGTGGAGGCTGGTGACTAATGAAGCACAGCACTACAATTTGGACCACATGAAGGGATTATGGTGTGTTTGCCAGGAAGGCCAAGAAAAGAGATAACCATTTCCTGAACCAATATTTCTGTAGCATATCATGTCAGAAATGACCCAGTTTCACCAATTAAGTGCAAACCAATGTTAAAAAGACAATTAACAGGCAGAAAACCATTCTTATATGCTTTTACCAACTGTATTCATATATATATATATATATATATATATATATATATATATATATACATACAGAGAGAGAGAGAGAGAGAGAGAGAGAGAGAGAGAGAGAGAGAGACATAGAGAGAGAGAGAGAGAGAGAGACATAGAGAGAGAGAGAGAGAGAGACATAGA
>JBAMHX010000026.1:4992058-5009949 GCA_037177515.1 Pseudomugil tenellus
ATATATATATATATATATATACATATAGAGAGAGAGAGAGAGAGAGAGAGAGAGAGAGAGAGAGAGAGAGCCTACAGGTTCTTTAAAATGTATGTGTTGATCTTTTTTGTATTCAAATGATCTGAAATACTGAATATTTAGTGTTCATTAGCTTTAAGTATCGACATGAAAAGAAATAAACATTTGAAACACATATCTTTGTGTGATGAATATGTAATTATTTGCTTTACTGAAAGGTTTAGTGAAAGGATAACTATGCAGTAAACCACTGGTTATGTGAGATAGTTAAAGGTATGCAGTCTCTCATCTCCGAGCATGCGATGCATCAAACCTCAAAGCAGAGAGGCCACAGCAGAAACCACACCTGTTGCCACTCTGGTTGCTAAGAACAAGAAATTGTGGCTACAATTGGTCGGAGACCAGTTTCCACAGGTTCAGCAAAATTAGACAGAAATATCTGATCGGATGATTCTCTTTTTCCGCTGCAGTATTCAGATGATAGAGTCAGAATTTGATGAAAACAACATGAAAACAAGGATTTATCCTGACTGGGGAATATTTTTTCCAGTTGAGACTAATTTCAATGGCACCACCTACTTATTTTTACTGACCATGTCCATCCCTTTATGACCATCGTCTGATCCCAACTATCAGCAGGATAATGCACCATCTCCAACCTCTAATCATCTTCAACTGTTTTCCTGAACATGTCAAAGTGTTTACTGTACTCGAATGGCTACCACAAAAGAATTCAAGCCAGTATAGCACCTTTGGGAAGTGGAACGGTAGACTCATCATGGATGTGCAGCAACTGAGTAATTCTCAGATTGCTTCCTGTATTTGTGAGGATATTTTAATTGTATAGTTAATGTTATATCAAAAGATCATTTTAATGTGTTTTCTTGATGTTTGTGTTTTTTTTTTAACCACTTGGTCTGTTTATCAGGTAGTTTCGACAAAGGATGACTACTTGATGCCACAAACTGACCTCAAGCTTGACCAGTTTGGTGTATGTTATCAGTCTATTTATCGAAATTGCTTTAACTGTGCCCCTTTATTGTCTCTTCTCTAGCTGTCCTGCGAGGAATTTTAAATTCTGTGTCTGAGTGGGAAAAACAGGCAAAGCCACACAGCAATCACTGGCTAGTTCTCTATCTGATATGGAGTTGATCATGGTAGCATGGAAGCTCCCCAGTGATTTCACACACACACGATGCTCTTTGGTCTGATAACAGCAGTTTGGGCAGGGGAAAGTTGAAGGACAGTATTTTTATTTTTTATGCTTTTTCCAGATGGACAGGTATGGTTTTGGCCACGCTTCACTACACTGGGACACCTCAGTGATTGGCATGGGAGCCAGGTCGCCTCCTCCACTGACAGATTATTCATATCACCTAGTTAGGTTTCATGAAGCAATTACATGTTTTCACACTCCGCCAACTTTAGGAATGGCAGACTATAGAAACACACACTATCCAATTCCTGATGGTGGGAAATACCTGTCAATAAAAAAATCGGAAGATGGGGGTTTTTTTATCCTCTTTAAAAAAAAAGAAAATAGTGGAAGGCAGGTTCAAGTTCATATAACCGTGGGCCAATGATTCCTTTCTGATTAGTTGGGGAAAAATAAATGCGTACATCACTGGAAAATCTCTTTCATTATTTTTTATATTATATTTAATATAAATTCATTATTTGAACCTGAAAATTTATTTTATAAAGGAAAATATTTTTGTGGGATATGCCTCAGAGTTTCCTCTACTAATTCCAAACAGTTAACTGTTGACTCATTTGTCGCTGTTCACTGGATTCGATGGTTGAGGTCTGAAAAAACAAGTCATAAGAATTCAATATTTATATTTACCAAATATAGCTCTCAGTAGCATGTTGAACAAGGATAGTGCTCTTTAAAATAAGGAAAAGCTATTTGCAAACATAACAAGAAAATCTATCTTATTTCAAGTTAAATTAACCACATTTTTGTATTTTTTTCTTGTTTTTTTAAAGCCAGTTTTGTACTGTTGTCTAGGTGAATTGCTATTACTGAAAGCAATGCTGCAGTGATTCTAGCAAAGTCCACATCTTCATTTTGATTCTACGATTTCACTGCCGTACGCTGAATCTGAACTTATCACTGAACATGAAGTTCTGCCGTATATCCAGGCTCCAGGTGACACAGTGCAAACATCAGCACAAACACCTGAATGTCAGCACCTGGGTGCCACAACCTCCCAACAAAACTCAATAACTAAATAAATTTGTCATTGGCAGAGAAGATATCTCCAACTTATCATGGGCACATCTTACATTCTCAAAGTTCAGTCCACAAATATATTTTCTATACAAATGTGGTGCCATTTAAAAGGGAAATAAACAGGCTTCCTACATGTGTACGAAGAATTAATACAATAAAGAAACAACTTCATTGTTTGGGTTCAGTGTGTCATGTAGTTTGCAGCACTAAGGTATTAATCAGGTCAAAGCTGAGAAGGTATTATGTAAAGGTGCCCACCATTTACCAGAGTGCAGCTGGTAAAATGTCTATTTTCACATATTTCAAGCCATTTGGGAAAAGAGCAACAGTAATACCATCAGCATCTCCAATGTGATTCTTAGCTCTACTTTCACTTAAGTGCTTTTCAGTTCTGATATAACTAAACCTATAAGCATCCACGAAAATGTCTTTGGAAGACTTGTGAGTAAGTTTTCTTTGTTGCCAGGGTTAGAATCAAATCATTGGATGCTGAGTGGTCTTGAGCAGCTGCAGCTTAAATCAATCACAAAGCTTTAAGCCTGGTTGGACTATATTTATTGTGAATTTTAGACAAGTCATTTGTCTTACAATGCATTGGTTTGATATAAACATGTTTTTTTATATTCATGCATACTCCTTATAAAGCATCACTATATGATGACAAATTATTGTCACTCACAACTTGGCTTGCTTAGGATGTGAGAGGAAAGCAAATAAGTATTTCTATCATCATAAACCCAAAGAAAACTTAACAAGACAAATTTGTTTTAAAAAATGGGAAACTTTTAAGAAATACAAAAACGAGTGTTTATATTTATGAATATTCTAAAATATTAGGTTTAGCTTTTAATTTTACATACCTATCTTGTTAATATTTTGTCTATTTTGAAGTTTTTAATTTCAGACTTTCGTGTCGCCAGTCTGGTTGAACCACAATTTATGCACACGTATAGTAGCTGGAATTTCCCTCATGCAAATTTACTGAAATAGCTGCTGCTGTACTTCAAACCAAAACCATATGTAATAAGGAGTTTCGACAGGTTTAGCAAGAAACAAATAAACAACTATGACCAATAGATGTTCAATTAACACTGTCACTGAGTTCCAGTTAAACAGTCAAAGCCTGTCATGTGTATGGCGAGAAAGAATACAAGGGAAACGGGGCTTCGATTACTCAACAACTACTAAAGAAAATCAGTGTAGCCTGACTGCCTCTTAAAACACACACACACACACACACACACACACACACACACACACAAACATATGCCACTGACAGACATGACTGCATCAGCGAGGCCGGCACGTACGCAAGCTGCCTCCAGCAAAAAAAAAAAAAAAAACATATATCAACAAACTAAAAACACATAAACTTGCATTTTACGACAGATTTAACAGCCCTGCAAACTCTGAGTGACATCATGGGAAAATAGTCACTTATTGGTATTGTTTTTGGCAACACACACTTGCATAAACACAACATACAGAAAGGTAATTTAAAGTAGTTCTTTCCTTTAAACACACACCCACACACATACTGAACTGTGCACAGCCTGGGTTCTCACACCATCAGCTGTGACCTGGTTAGCTTTAAGCCGGTGTTTGAGCCTGGCCCTTAGTTGAGGTTGGCTGCTCAGACAGGGCAACAGTTTGCACTCACACTGGCCACAGTTGCTAATTGAATGGGCAGGGCAGGAGGTCCAGGTCTTTATGTTCACAGAGAGGAGCCATGAATATCTCTGTTTCATTTGGACTTCACTCACCATGGAGGAGGGAAAAAGGGGAATGAGTGTGGGAATCGACTCCTAGCGCATTTGAATCTTCACTTTCCTACAAGCACTGTTGGGTGAGAGTGCATGCTATTATTCAGTAGGGGAAAGTTGCCATTTTAAACGTGGCCATATACTTAATTAACATGTCGCAGAACCTTTGGATAAATCTGACTGCCAAAGAAAGAAATAAAAAAAAATGACTTGATAATTAAAATGCTAGAGTTTTGCTTGCTCTGCCCTTCATCTGCCAAGCTGTGCTAACATTTGCATGCTAGCAGGGGATGCAAAGTGCATCAAACATGGTTGATGAAATACTGAGACTCAGCTAAAACAAAAAAAGCTAGTAACACATCCACCTTACTGTAGTACTCTAAATTGAAGATAATATTTCCAGTAAAAACATGCAGCATGTTATAACTGCTGAGTGTCGTGCATACATTTCATCCTTTCATCTTCATATAGAAGACAAAACATATAATATTAATTTAGTCTTAAAAATAATGTTATTTCTATGCATTTGATGCATTTTGGTGTTTTTTTTTTAGAATAAAAAGAAAAGCAATTTTTTTTAGAATAAAAAGAAAAGCAAAAATGGTTACTTGTGTGGTAGATATTAAGGGCGTTGTGTCAAAAATGTATTGAAACAACTTAAGAGGTGAGATGTTTATTCTAAAGTACTTGATTCGAGACCTTAAGACATGAAATGCATAACATCACCCACGTTTTTCTCAAAGGAAGTTGTAGAGTCTTCAAAGCCCATTGAAGACATTTCTTTCTTTTGTTGACTCTTTTGTGTGTTTGTGGTAATAAAAGCAGGTAATGAATGTTCATAGTTTTGTTTCAATCAAAAGAAATGCTTAAGGTTATTTGATCTCTATCAAATACAGGAATGCTTTCCAGGATCTAAGTATATAATGTGTTAAGCAGAGCATTTACATGTCCTACAAAAAAGTAGTGCAAAAACCAGAGAATTCACTAAATTTAATCAAACACATTGAATCCTGCTCTGTGTTTGTTAGTAGAGTAAAAATAAATTTACTAAAACTACCTAATATATTCTTCAAAACCTTAAAACATGGTTTCTTACATTGCTTTTAAAAATGTAAGGCTTCAACCAAGCCGTGACAATATGCAGAGGGATGTGAAAAATGGACGATTTAATGGCTTTTTATCTGCGGCCTTAAGGCGAGCCATAACTTCTAGAGAAAAATACAGCAAGCATGTGCAAAATTCATCCACAGTACACATCAGGACTTTATCATTTTCATGCATGTGTATGTTTCTCTGTACATTAACTCTCATTCGTGGAGATGTCCATTTACTGCTGAGGGAAACAAGAAAGAAGAGGTCAGAAGCAGCAAAGCTAATGGACTCGGACAGAAGGAAAATAAACCTGATGGCAGAATGAAAGCAGCAAGACGGAGGAAAAGGACAAACTGATATGTTATGAGAGTGAGAAGAGAGAAATGTAAAGTCTGCTTTGTGGGATGCATCTGCTGATACTCAGCGTGCACTTCAATCACAAATTCTGTAGAAATGATGAATGAGTCACTGCATTGTTCACTCACATATGTAAAGATACATATACCACATATATGCTCATTTTTCTATTTTTCAACACATTTATTAAAAGATTGTCTGCAAAAAAGCAAATACTTAATTTTAAATCATGCAAAATGTGAGATTTCAGCATATTATGTGTAAATAGGCAACTCCTATACAAAAATGCATGTTGTATAGGAGTCCTGCCCCTTTATTTATTATCAAATTTGTTATCAAATTCTATTGATAACATTGAGAGCAAAGCCAATTAATAACAATTGCAATTATTAAAGCCAATTAAGTGCTTTGCATCAAGTAAAATAACAAAACAAAATTACACCTGCATAACCCATTAAAACAGAAAAACAAAAGCGAAACGCTAACGTCATCTTGACATTTTGAGGCAGAGTTGCAGAAACTCATTGTGAAGCTAAAAAAAAAAAAAAAGCATCATTATTAAAACCAAAACCAACACTTTTAAGCACTGGCTAACAGATGCTTTTTTGGCTATGAATGCTTCATGCCTGGCATGGAACTGGCAGGTTTAGGCTCAGCATGCTGAAAATAAATAAATAAACACTTTTGTAATGCAGTGTAGCATAATACATTGTGCAGCTCTCATAAGAAACATAAACACTGACAGGATGACACACAAATTTGGGGGCTCTGCCTCATTAGAATAGGAGTCTATTAGAGCAGGATGCTAATGTTGAACATGTTTCCACCGTCTGCATAGTTGCTTTCAGTATTACTCAGACCAGGGGTTTCAATACAGATGTGGTTCTTTCAGAACATCTTAAAATTGATGTCATGATGCAAAAAGAAAGGAGCATTGGTGCTCTTGTAGAATTCAGCACAACTGTGTGTGCTGCATGTGTTTTTTGAGAAGAATAATGAAGCATGTTGACCAGACTCCAAAAAGACAGCATGTAGGTTTTTAAAGGCAGCGTGTGCAAGTATTAGGGATTAAGTGTAATACTGTTTTTGTCATTTTACCATTAATAATGGTGTGAATGGAATCATAGGTACTATTGTTTGTATATATCTATATTAGCAGTTGTATCATCATGAATAAGCATGAGATTATTAAAGCATCAACATTATTATCAGCAAGTAATTGACATATCAGGCAGCTGCTGGTTTCTACAATAAATCTGAGATAACTACTGTTCAAAACTTGATGCACGCTGTGTGACGTCAAAACCATATTTGAGTGATGTTAATTTGATGTGAAGAGAGTTAAAAACTGATGGATGAGCCTTTTAGCTGTCTTTTGGATTGTTTTCTTTAAGATTGTTATAAATTTAACTGCCCTAAATGTTTCAAGCAACAGTTTTCATTCTTCAAGATAAAAATGAATATTTAACTGTGTGAAATTCTTTTACAACTAAAGCATTAAAGAAACAAGCTTGTTATTGACCCAGTCATGTCATTAAGTGTAAGCATAGTATAATTTCAACAGGAAATAACTGCTTGTTGTGGGAAGTGGTATTATATTATCTTTCAAACAGCTGAATTGGTGAAATTCTTTGCTTTCACTTGCACTGCTTGCACAAATTTGTGGTTAATTTTATCTTCGAGTTTAAAGTTGTTTGTTAGTCTTCTGTTGACTATTGCGCATAGATATTTTAGATTAATTACATTTTTACAAGATATCCGTACTAAAACATCTTCCCTTTGTAAGGAACCTAGGAGTAGGGTGAGAAAAGGGTCGGGAGGGTTAAAATAGTTGTTTTGGCTCTACTGGATGCATTTTCTCTCTCTTGGGCCTATTTAACATATTTTTCCTCACAGACCAAATAAACAAACAATAAGCATAATTACTGCTGTGCAGATGATGTTCATGTGTGTGTAGGGATGGCTGTAAGAGAGCACGTATAGAAGATTCTGTGACTAAAATAAAGAATACAGATTTATTTGGAACATATGCAGTCCAATAAGGCAACGCATGTGTTATTACACAGATACACACACATTCACTGAACATAATTTCTCAAAACACTCTAATATGGTTCATTTTCAGCTATCAAAACACACATGAAAAGAGTGTTAATGCTGTCAACAAGCAAGCATGGCATGTGGAACCGTCGTTTTCATTCTCAATATGTCAAGGTTGGGGTGTATTCCAGCAGAGTGAGGAAGAGGGGGAGAGGGTTAGAGGGGGAAGGAGTGTCGTTCTCCATCCTCTGCTCTCCAGAGAATCCCATCATGAAACGCCAAAGCACAAAGAGCTCAGAGCCTTCGACTGAAACCAAGGGACCTTTTATTCAAAAGCTGGAGCATCACTGGGGCAACAGCGCCACCCAGCATGCCACTAGGAGAACTACACCTCTTCATCCTCTGCAGCCTGACCTGCCCTGTCTCCATGTTTTTTAAAAAAGCATTTTTTCTGTAAAATCCAAAATTAATGATCAAAATGAGTCATATCAGCTTTTGTTTGTCCTAACCAAGCACCCTTTCAATCATAACACACATATTTAAACCTGAAAAAGAGGAAATGAAAGACACAGTCATCTTTCTGTGTGGGAATCTAACCCTTAATGGGCTTCAACAGACTCACAGCCAAGCACAAACGCACACACAAAATCAAACTAATTACAATTTGTCCTTTCTCTTTTGTCCTTTTCTCAGAGCTTCCCTTTAATTCCTAGCAAATACACATGAAAAAGGGAGGGTGGGTGTATGGAAGGAGGAGAGGGGGGGACTCAGGGATTTCCAAAGTGGCACAGTAAAATAACTCACTAGAGTGTATATCGGTTTCCACTTTCCCTCATTTAAATAAGCGCCAACACTGATTTTCTAACAAAAATATGGTACTAGTATAATAACAATGAAATAAGACCCTGTGAAAACTCGCAGCCTGCAGCAAGTATTTAAACTATCATTTAAAAAGGGCTGATCTGTAATTCAGAGCGGATATGGTATCAGACGCCGTGCTTGTCATTCCCGGCTATAATCTCCACAACGCTGAGAAACACACTGTCTGCTGGCAGCACTGGAGAGAGGGAGGAAGAATAGTGAGGAAGGGGAGAAGGAGAGAGGAGGGGGAGCAGATTTAACTACATATTTCTCCTTCTCCTCTAGGTACTGTTTGTTTGTCTGCTATCGGTGGTGAAATCTCAATATCTGGTTAAAGATTTTGGAGAGGTAAAGCCCAGAAAATAGAAGGTTTGAAGTGGGACGTTTTTCCAGTGAGATGGGTTCATGCAAAAGGATGTTGGGTCACTGGTTTTAGAAAAATCCTGATTGAAAAGTTTATCAGCAGCTTTTGTATAAATGTATCATGTGCTTGAAATCATTTATACTGTGTGTTAACCGTGAATCTACAAAGATCAAACAATATCTCAACAGAAAGACTTATTTGCTGTTTTGCTGCTTTTGAATTGCTCATTACGTCATCAATGAATAATACAAATTAATAATAAAATAATTGTCCTTGAACCATGAAAAAGTCAAAGAAGGCAGGTGGAAAGAAGAACTCAGTGGGTTGGAAGGACAACAATCAGCTGTTTCCTTTTTCTAAAAACTAAATCAGCAGAAAATCTGATATTTTACTTCACATATTTTATGTACAATGTGATGGTTTAGAGTTTTTATGCTCTAGCCAAACTTTACCCTTTAAATTTAATATCTGATGCACATCATGTTCACAGACCTTTTGCATCACTGTATGGAAAAGAATTTGCTCAAAACTTTGTCGTGCACAATCTGATGCTTTTTTTCTGTCCCCTAGTGGATACGTTTTGCACTACAATAACTTGAGTAAAAAAAAAAATATTGTATTAACAGGCTAAATAAAGACTTTTTAAATAATGTTTTCCTAATTTGCCTCTAGGTCAGGCATTTATAATTTATAATTGTTTGAATAATTTGTAAAATAAATTTGAAGAAAAATTATTTGCACATCTTAGAAAAAACAGTTTTAGCTCATATTGATTTAAAAGCCAACAGTGTTTAAAATATGTCAATGAGAGACATTAAATCTTTTTGGATGAATTGTTCAGGCTGACAGTTGGGGAATTTATGACCACGGAGGGCAACAAAGCATTTATTGCACATTTGTCAATGTGAAGTTGTAAACAATTAGCAGAAATCCTGTGTTTACAGCTTTAGCATGAGTCTGTGGTGCAATTCTGTGGTAGAAATCCCTGCATACATTCAGGATAACGCCTTACAAACGCGGTTTGTTTCTCACAATGTTTTGTGAACTAAATTAATCGTTGGCTCCATTAATGTGAGACCAGATTCTGTATTGAAAAGTAAATGCACACAGTTGGAAAAATTCCTGAAAACTGCAATTAGAGCACAGTTTTATCTCTGTATCCTTGTTCTCAAGCAGCATAAACTCTCATCAAAATGTCAAAAAGATACTTTAACTTATTGATACCAGATGTTTCATGGGGCAGCACGTGACAAATAATTATATATGTTACTTCCCAATCTCCCTTTACATACCTCCACATTCACAGTAGAAAAGCTATGATCCATTTAAATGATGTAGATCATTCCAGGCTACAACAAACACTGATTTCAGACCGGCCATACTGTATTCCAGTAGCAGAGGATACTGAACTGTCCTTTTACATCGGCAAAATAAATTTAGTCGAGTTAAATATTTGCTTCACAACATGTCTTTTACAGAAATCACCGTACAAACCTGTTTTCAAAAATAACTCAAAAACATTAATTTGCTACATTTTATATCCTACAAAATTCTTATATCTGATTTTAACATAGCTGACAATTAAAGTAGTATCACACAACTGTTATGTGCAAATATATTAAAAAGGAAGTTTGTTAGAAGGTGGTAAATGTTTGTTGTACCAGTTATATTACAGTCTCATTCAAGCAAAGTTCTCCTTGCTACAATGCTGCAAATGGTAGGTGGTTGTTGAGGGTTAAACAGAAGAAAGAAATAGGTTCAAATAAAGTTAATCTGAGCCAAAAGCAATTTGTCAAACTTAAAATGAATAAATACATGGAAACAGATTGGCAACACATCACCTGACTCCTCCTATAGGGACGTTGACGAGATATGTCACAATTACGTGTTCATTGACCTAGTTTCGGGCTACACATCCACCGCTGCCATAGAAGAGCGTAGCGTCATCTGTTTTTACTGTTTGTAGACAACGATTATGCCGAGTTCGTGTAGCGCAATAGGTTGCACAAACAGACTACTATGAACGTGTCATCTTTATGATAAGCAAGTTTATAATCGTGAGTACAAGCAGTGGGCACATCTGATTTTTGCCAGATGTAATCCTGCAGGAAACGAGTTAATCTGCTGTGTGTCCAATGTGCCTCTCCGTATGCACTTTCAGGATCCAGGATGAGATCGTTTAATGATTTTACACATCTGATGGTATTTTTTACTGCTGTCTGTCAGTTAATTGAAAACTAAATGCAGTGTTTTAGAACAGTGCTATTGTACCGGCCACCCTGTATAACAGTAAATTGGCGAGATGGATGATAGACTGATGTATATATATATTTTTTTATGCCATGCCATGGACTGGTAACACCTTCGAGATTGATGAGCACCCTGCGCCAATAATTAATTCTTAAAAACTTTCCATGTCTCGTTATCAGCTGTCCCTCCTTTGCTGCGCGTGCACACCACTAAATTGAGTTGCTGTGCAGATTGTCGTGGCTTTGATAAACAATAAACCTCCTTGCTCATAGAAGTCTGGTAGATCTCATTCAAAGCTAGAAAATTATGTGACAATAACTGTAAAATGGATGCACGAAAACATCCGCTCTGTCCGATATGCAGCGTGTGTGTTGTGAACATGCAGCAGTCCGACGCACACGCTCGTAGGCAGATACTTTAAGCCTCAAATGTCCATACAGGCTGCAGATCAGTTCTCTAAAAAAGAACAAATACATAACTTGTGTTTTATATACACGCACATTGTTCAAACTCACCCAGAGTCAAACCTTTACTTCCATAGTGATCCTTTAGCAGGAGGTGCAGACAGATCGTAACTCTGTAGGAAGCATAGTGAGTTGTTTGCGCTGTAGTATAAAATTTCATGAACATGTCCACACACGAAAAAAAAAATATCCATCCAGCGATTTGTAAACTTTCAATGCTACGGCTGTGTACAACCCAGGAGTGTTTATAAATAGTTCCAGATGTCGCCATGATGCACAGGCAGCCACTTCGACATCATGTCTCGCTGCTTTTAGTCCATTTCAAACGGATTAGGCACATACAACTTCTGTTCGTATCTTTCACGATCCCTGTCGGATAAATGGTCAAGATGGTTCTCTTTTGATTTCAAGCAACTTGATTTTTGCCTCTTTGCAAGTTCCATCATGTAAACAGGACGAGTAATGCCGGTTACAGCGTGTCTTCTGCTAGTGCACATGACCGGGATTAACCAAATGTAAACAACAATAATCAAGGTTTCTATAAAACATCAGAGAAAGCTGAATACCTGAAGACCAATAATATAGAACCAACATAAGACATTTAGAGCATTAGGGGAACAAATAAGGATTTAAAAGTAGGTCATCTCAGTTTCAAGGTGTTTGTTACAATATCTTTGGAGAGTGAGTGTTTGCATTTTTTTATCTAAAACTGACTCAAATAATCATCATATCATAAACGGCTATCATCAGTGGTCCTTCCTGAACAGGGAAGCTCATAAACACACACACAGAAACATGAGTACTCATTGGGTTTTGGTTAGAAGTGTGGTCTGCACAGGAAAGGGCTGGGGCCGCCACACTCAGCAGGACACAGACCCCGGGCAGTTCACACTACACAAATACACACTGCATGGGCATCCTCACCCACCTATCCTGTGGCAGTGGGGGGTCAGAACCAGCCAGACACACACAGAACTATAGACATCATCGCACTCACACACAACCGGCGGAAACTGGCAGGGACATGCTGTCCGGCAGCACAGGCCGGGGGCTCAGAGGCCGCGCCAAGCCATCTATCATACACCCAGAAACATAGTAACCCAAGACATGAGTGGCAGATGATCACACATACTTACACACAAGCTCACACACACAATGAAGAAGACATATGCAAATAAAACACTTGCTCAGACAAAGCCTGCGACACGCGTCTTCATGGAACACTGGCTGTATGAGAAAACCTCAACATGAAGCGGATCTAATGAGACGATATGATCAGTTTCCACGCACACATGGATGGGTTTTACCGGTAGCTATCAGTGTTCATCCAGGCTTTCAGTGCATCCAGACATTTTTAACATAGAGATCTGAAGTAAAGGGATAAAACCGTAAATATCACATGTGGGAATTACACCGCTGTAAAAATGTACTTGGAATTAAAAAGAGAGAGAAATAAAAGCCTCTTCATGGAGGATGCAATCAACAACTCCAATCGAAACTATCAGTATTCCCCTGACAAACACTTTGCATCCCACTTTCCAGAAAGCGTACTTCACAACCAAACCCTCAGTCTGAATAAGTGCCCCACTTCATTTGTAAAACACCCCTGTGAATGATACAAACTGC
This sequence comes from Pseudomugil tenellus, assembly GCA_037177515.1. NCBI lineage: Eukaryota > Metazoa > Chordata > Actinopteri > Atheriniformes > Pseudomugilidae > Pseudomugil > Pseudomugil tenellus. Next base: position 5,005,130 of record JBAMHX010000026.1, read on the forward strand.
CACTTTCCCTGTGTAAATCTCTCCCTCTCCCTTTCTCAACAGGCCTCACCATTCACGCTCAGAAACCTGAGCCAGCCAGATTGATGGAAGGACGGCTCTCATTTGAACCAGGAGAAAAGTGGCCAGTTTAAGAACTGCTGCTGGATTTTAAACCTTGCTGGTATTAAGGAGACTGATGAGACTGCGAGAGGCAGTGGCGACACTCCCTCCTGGCTCCCATTGGGAGAATGAGAGGCAGGCAGAGAGGCAGGAGGGGAATAAATCTGCGTGGTGGCGGGAATCGATCGTTTCTCCCTCCTTCATCCTGTGCTATCTCATCTGCAGGAGCTGAGAGAGGCAGAGCGGTTTAAACGATCCTGACCTTGTCCGACATAAATAGTCAGAAAAGTCCACAGAGCAGATAGCTTTGTGTAAGGCTAAGGTGGGGGGAGAGAAAGAGGAAAGAGGGAGGGGAACACATTGAGATAAGAATAGTGGGGATGGGGGAGAGAATGAGATAATGCCTCGCGTTACTACATCAGAGTCCATGTCGTTCACACATACAAATGTCATTGTGGGAAGCAACCCTAAACCTCACTTCCTGTCTTCCTTCTCCAGTAATGAAAAGAGGAGAGTTGAAGGAAAAAAGGAGGTGGAGGTGGGACGTCTTCCTTTTTGAAGCTCGCATCCCTCTTTCTGTGATTACCTGAGAGAAGGATGAAGTGATGGGAAGAAGTCAATTGGCTCCCCCGAACAACCATTCTGCACTCCTGAAGAAGACGTGAGTGTTTTAAAGTAAGAAAGGAGCTCTTTTGTGCGTCTTTTCTTTTGAGTGTAATGCTGCTGTACCTGACAGAGGCACTGCCCCGGGTAAAGGCAGAAATCTCTGCCTCCATTGTCACCTGTTCCTCTAATCATTTTCCGCCCGTCATGCCACAATGGAGGAGGGTGATAACGATAACGAGGTGAAGCTAATACAGAGCTGCGGCAAGGCCTCCGAACACAATGTTCAGATGTCTTCACTCATTCAACACACACACACAGAAATCCACTTGCTGATACACTCATTTTTTCTTTGTTCAATTTCATTATAGAGCCAACTGTTAAATTCGCTACACAATGTGGATTTCTTCATAAAATAAAAGAATAACTTAAAGAAAAGGATAAGAAGTTATTTATTCACTGTTTTCGTGAGGTAGTGGCTTTAAAAGGTAAAGTCATGCTATTTATAAACGAATGCTTTTTTTCCTTAAAAAATAATATGAACCATATGAACATCTGCACTCACTTCATTTGCTCCATCGGTTGGAACAGCAATGTTTTATCAGTTGAATGTACAAAAACATAAAATAAGAACTGCAACCATTGGTTAAAATCATTTATATGAACTCAGCTTTAAATGAAGATATAATGGATCAAGAAAACACTTTAAAATGTGTATAATCTACAATAACTGAACAAGATGAAGGTTCCCTCTGTTACATTATTGGTTAGCCTTTATCTGACTCAAAAGATAAGAGATAACATGACATATTTTAAGGTATTAACACTTCATTTCTGCATATTTATTCAGCAGGTTTTCAGAATCTGTTGTTAAGCTGTTGTTTCCAAGATGAATAAACATTTAGGACGAGCGATTTACAGACTATAATCAAAGCTTTTCAGGCCGGCACGTCTTGCATCCAATTTCTGCACAGCAAAGCTGTTAAACAAATTCATAGTGTGACTTGTATTTAAATATTCATTTATTTATCTAAGTTAACATTTGCAAACATTTAGCCCTACATAGTGGGAAAGTTAAGCTGTAAAGAAGCTGAGAATAAACCACAGTGAACTGTCTCTTTGGGTCAATAAGCCTTTTAACTGAACTTCCTGCTTTCCATCCATCCTCCTAGCAGAACCCTGCTCTCATTCCAACACAAAATAATCACTACAAAATCTAAACAAAAACAAACAGCTCATTCATCCACAACCCTGCACCCAGGAAAATTCCTAAACTTGCTATCGGAACTTTTCAAGATTTCCAAATGAACCCCCCTATCCCCTCTCCTCCCGCACCCCCAGCTCCCCACCTTCATGTGATTTTGAATTGCCTGGCCTCGCCAGCAAGGGGAGATGAGAAGGCTGCTGCTCTCTGACTGCGTTTATCAGAGTCTGGCATCGCTGTAATTTCAGTGTTCAGATGCAATCGCTCCCAACTCCCCTCAGGAGTAAACAATAACAAGCTCAAATACAATAGACAAACAAGGTCTGCAGGACATGTACGCACACACAGATACGGGAACACACAAAGCATACACAGTAATAAATCCAAACCACAAGAACGTTCTGGTTTCTGTCTATATTAGGCACAAACTGTTGCTACAAACCCAAAACATCTTATTTCACTCAGCAATAACATGAGAAACCACATGAGTTTATTAAATGGCTGCACTCTGATCAGGTATCTAATCGGACTTTATTTTGAAAATTTATCAGAGCAAAACCTATTATCGTGTACAGATGACAGACATTATTGCAGGTTTCAACAGCAAAAAGGGTCGATTTTAAGTGGATTGACATTGTTGCTTGGGACGCAAAGTCTAACATTTCTTATGAGACAGCACAACCTGGTGGGTGTTAAAAGATCAACAGGCCCCTCATTCAAACAGACGAATATATGGAAAGCAAAATAAAAGATAGTTTTGCTTTAAAATCACTAAACTTGTTAGAACAAATTTAAGTTTAAAGTTTTGTCATAATATTCTAATATGAATCTATTTAAGGTCATACATGGTTGAAGATAAAAATTACATAAAGTGTTTTCTTGTAAGGACCCATTTTTGTGCCTTTAGTTTCCAACCTTTCTTCTTCTGTGTCTTTTTTTAATTGCACACTGACAACCAATTTAAACATTTCTGCAGCTGTGACTGCTCTGCATCCCAACTTGTTTTCTATTAAAGGTCATGTGATGGCTATGTTTTGCTTTTAGGCTCCATGTCACAGGCCTGCAACTGCATAGCAACACAGTTGCCATATCAAACGTGCACCACTGTTGATTCAAAGAAATGAGAGGTGATGTTATTGGAGAAAGAGAGGAAAGAGAAAGTGACGAAGGTTTAGCATCAGACTGACTTTTACTCACTGTATATAGCCAAGAGAAGAGACAGGATGCAAAACGTGCTGAATTAGCCGGCCGTAGGGGGCACCAAACTGAAAAACTTCCAAAGTTCAGGAAGAAAAATCAATGTTGATCTTATAAGCAGATTTTCTCAGGGAGGCTGCATCTAATGTCAGCTTGCATCCCATCTTTACACTGAGCTCTCTAGTCAGTAAAAGTCAGTCCAATTTTGATTTATCTTTGACTCTTTTCTCTGATAATCTGATCTCTTGCTTTTCTTTGATGACATAGCCACTGTACATACTTAAAATGTAAGTGTGACAATAGTCTGTTGCTGGAATGTGACACAAGGGGTAAAGAGAAATTCAGATGTAACATTACACTGAGGTGTGGTTTCTCAGATTAATGATGCAGCAGGGCAATCATATTCAAGGAATTCAAGAAAATAATATAATAAATGTCCCTGTGCCACCAAAACTTAGTCAAAAATTAATCTTTAAGGTCAGAAACTTAGTGTCACTTTATGTGCTTCTATGTAGTAAACAAAATAGGTTTGTAATCAAAGAAAGATTGGAATATTACATATAAATGCATGCCTAACAAACCGGCTTTACAGTAAATCCTTATGTGTGATAGTATCAGTCATATCGGATTTGCATCTGCAATTTCATGTCAGATAAAAATAACTAGTGTTAAATGCATGTAATGCAACATGCATTTGGGCTTTAGTAACACAACCCAGAGGTTCTCGACTTATGTTCAGTGAGTATTCTTAATACTTCCTTCATTGAATGACTCCTCTCCTTTGTCAAATCAAACTTAAGACAGATAGCCTATTCTTTAATATATATATATATATATATATATATATATATATATATATACACACACATATACATACACACACACACACATAGATAATAGATATACACATAACACTCGGTGAATGTCTCAGGCACTGCAACCTAGACGACAATAAAACAGAGGAACCATCATGAGAGGAAAAGATCCCGGATGGGTTGTACCACCAACAGATCGCTGAAGTGGTCAAGTCGGACATCACAGATACGCTTTACTGGTGACATGCTTTGCAGGCATGAGTTTTTAATTGACTTTTGTTGGGGGAGGCGGTCACATTAGGCTTGTCGCAATAGGCAATAACTCAATTAATCACGTGACAAGAAAAAATAAGCACAATAACTTTTCCAGTCGCAATAAATGTAGTTTTTTTTCTTTCTTTACCAAAGACTGCAATAGGTTTCACTACGGTGCATCATAGTGCATGAGGGCAATTCAGAGGCAGCAATGTCGTTACCTGCAAGTTGAAATACAGAAGGAGATCAGACAGTCAGTCAGTTTTACTGTGGTCAAATTAAAACATGACCCCTTATATGAGCAGACACTATGTAACGGCTGATGGACCCTAAACTGCAAGTGTTTGAAGACCAGATATGGTCCAGATAACCACACTGCTGAAACCCTCAGACCATAAACTAGTGCGCACATCAAGCTGTTCTTTAGAAATGAATGTTTATTCATAGGATTCTAATTTACTGCTTTATTATGTTAGTTGAAAATAGTCTAAAAATGACATTAACTTAGTGCATTATCATTTATTACAATAATTTCTGAGACAATTAATTGCACAGCAAAATATCGAGGCCTAGGCCACAAACTACACTGGCATATACATACAGTACATGTATACTCTGTGTAAGTTTGTGTGTGTGTGTGTAATATA
>JBAMHX010000026.1:5010049-5020613 GCA_037177515.1 Pseudomugil tenellus
TACCTTTTAGTGATATTTAACACCAGATCCAACAAGCACCAAGTTAAAATAATCTTACCTCCACTTTGAGAAGCTGAGGCATTCAGTTTTAGGAGCTTGATGCAGCATAAACAATGAAATAAAAATGTACTGGCTATCGGACAAAAGTGACAAATCAATCTGTCGTTTGAATTTATTGAGGAAAATAGATACAGGGACTGATGAAGCAGTGACACTTCTTTGTAAGAGGTTTATTTTCTCCATATATTTTACAAATAGAAGCATTAATGTTCATTTTAGACTCCATAACATGTCTGAAGTACTTTGAAGAGGGAAATGGAAATGACGACATCACCCATTTATCTGAAAAGAAAGAATAAACAAAGCATAAGAACACTAAAAAATATATCAATACCTTTCTGACCTGCTCTGGTAAAACTAAATCTAATCTAATCTGTCATATCTAATAAACTATCCCAGAGCCCAACATTAAACTACTGCACTGTTACCTCCTCTGTTCAGACAAGCCTCAGTCCCTGAGTTCAGCAGAGGGTGAGGAACAGCAGGTTACATTAGAGTGCAGAATTAGTCATAACATAATGTGACAGCTTTAAACATTTAAAAGACATTCAAAGCAATGAAGGAATCGTAGAGGATGAAAAGACAAAAGAGAGTCTCAAAGATCAAAAAGTTAGTGGGAAGAAGGGGAACCATAACTGAGAAAGGGGGGAAAAGGAGAAAAGTTATCGAATTAGAGAAAGAGAAGGAAAAGATCAGACAGGGGAACAAACAAGGTTAATGACATGATGAGTAACTTACAAAGCAGCAGCTCCGGAGATGATCTCAATGAGCTCCTTGGTGATGACGGCCTGTCTGGTACGGTTGAAGGTGAGAGTCAGCTTGTCAATCATCTCAGCTGAGGAGAGCAGAAAGATGTCAGTGTCAAATTTAAAATCCTCATTGTGGCATTAAAAAAAAAAAAAAAAAAAAAAAAAAAAAAAAAAAAAAAAAAAAAAAAAAAATGAATATATGTCTAAGACTTTTAAGAGAAAAAAAAACTACTTCCACCATTACCAAGCACATTGCTCAGATATAGGACAACCAGAAGGAATCTAAAGCCCTTTTCACACTCAAACAAACATTTAACAAAAGATAGCTCTTTCTCTGCATCACTGTAATCAACAATTTAGTAAAAAAATAAAATAAAATTAATCTAATCATCTCAGAAATTTAGTATTGTAAAATTTCAAGCTGATTTGAAATTTTTTTTAGGTTTTGTGTAAAATGCAGCGGTTTTCAGAGATCATACAATCTAAACCATCTATTGCCAATCACACTGATCTATATCACAGAATCTTTCAATAACTAGAGCTCAAGTCAGTTTTCTGTTTTTACAAGTTTCCATGTTTAAACTGGACAATTGCTCGCATGCGATTGGGAAATTAAAACGCTACGATAAGAGCGTGAGTATAACCAGTCCACAAACAGCTCCACCGCCTGCCAGGCCTGTACAGGTATGCAGTATGTGTTGGGCAGGAAGGCCAGGCTCTTACAGGCATTCTTGCTAGCGCTGTCCATGGCAGTCATCCTGGCGCTCTGCTCACTGGTGGAGGACTCCCTCAGAGCAAGATAGACAATGTTCACCAGGGCAAACTCCTGGTAGTTCCTCAGCACATCGGCATCAATGTCATCATAGATCCCCATGTTTTCTGTAGGAAAAAAAAAAAGATGAATGATCCACCTCTGACTTGCTTTGTGCCAAACTGTTTTGAGTAAAATGACAATACCTGAGTTAGCAACTGTGTCTATGGAAAACAGTGGTTTCTGGTCAATCTTGTATGAGATAACAGACCTGCACAAGGACAACAGATTTTTTATATTTAGAACATCTTTAAAAATACAGCATCTGCAACTATTTTACTCAGATCTAAATTAAAAGGAGAAAGAAGGTAAAAATTAAAAGTCTCATACCTGAATCTGTTGAAGATGACAGAGCCCTGGTCGAACTCGTATCCAGAGTTAAGAAGTTCAGCAGCAATGATTGAAGCATCGCCAAAGCTGGGAGGCTTGCGGCCAACTTCCTTACAGTTCATCATGATGTGCTTTCCATGAGTTCTGATGAAACATCGGGGAAAAGTTATACATCTGCACAATTTCACCAAGATATCAACTAAATGCAATAGATTTTAAAGAGACATCTTCGACCTGGGACATACTTGCTGCTGGTAACTCGTCAGCATACGCGTCGCACACACGTTGACGAAAGGTAATGTGTGCGAGCTGCAATGTTAACTAATTCTTGAGGAGCTCATGCGAACAAGAGATCAGACGTAAACGCAATAGCTGATAGCTTTGAAGGAACGCCACTTGGACCATGTTTGCAGGTGTTGGCATTTTTAGAATTGAGTTACAAACCCTCCTGCCTAGTTAACAACAGATTGGTAAATTATTGTTTAATGAAATGCCACAGAAGAATAGTGTTGCTGGAGGTCTGATCTTTTCACATACTGACCTCCAATACTGAATATTTTGGTAACGGCATGCTTGCAAGTATATACGCAGACATAACCAAAATGTTGCCGTGTACACGTAAATAGCAAGTACATCCCAGTACTTCAGCTCAGAATTCAAACTACAAAAGCAATTACAGCAATATGAGTATCATTTTGAAATCTTCACCTGCATGAAGACATCAAAACTACAATTCAGTTGAAAAAAAAAAAACAGCAGATGTGAAGAGTAGGACTTGGGGCTTAAGCTTTATTAATACCTGTGCAGTAGACCTCTCAGCTTGTCTCCAACATTGATCACCATCACCTCCTTGCCAGCGCCAGTAAGATTGGCGATCTCATTCTTAATGGCCTTTGCCACACCGGAGTGGATGGCGCCACAGAGTCCACGGTCAGAGGTTACGCCAACAATCAGATGCTTGGTGGCCTTATCCTCGGGCGCTTTTATTTCAGCCTTCTCATACAGGGCTTGAGACGAAAAGAAAAAGGTGAAATGTTAAAACATTTTTGGACAAATATCACAAACCATAATAAATCAAGTCAAGAATAGAATAAAAACATACCCAAAGCACCAGTGCCATAGACACGTGCAGGTTTCAGCTGCCTCTCAGCACGGGCATACTTGGCAGCTGCCACCATTTTCATGGACTTTGTGATTTTCTGAATGTTCTTGATGGACTTCAACCGAATGGTGACTAAAAATATATATATATATATATTTCAGAAAAGGTTTTCTGGTACAACGCTAAAGGTCATCTTGGGGCATTTGAGAATGGAGATGGACAATTACAGCCCAAAACACAGATTAAAAACATTTCTCAGCCATCAGATAAATATATCAGAATGTATATTCTTCTAAAAACAAATTCAATTAAATATTTGGAGCAAATTTTACATTTTCATATACATTTTATATATAACATGGAAGTAAACAACTGTGCAACCAAACTGTACCAAAATAGACAATATACTTTCAATATCTGGCTTGAATAAAAGCTTTTTACTCAAAAGAAAATACTATATGTGTATGCACACCATATTTATGAAAAAACATGTTTTGGACCTGACAGATTGGACCTTTAGCATCTTACGGAGAGCAGGTGAATCCCAGCTTTCAAAAACTTGCAGAGATATTATTGAAAGTACTACATTCCGGGAGATACTGCAAATGAATCTGTTGACAATGTTTTAATCCCTGATTTAAGTCCACATTGTCTTATAATTTATGTCTGTGTTTATCTTTATTAGGTCATATACAACAGTACTTACTGTCCTTCAAGGTAGCCATGCTCCTGACCTGCCCACTGTGAACAGAAATAGTACATTTGAGCATTGACTGTATGAATATATTATAGTTTTAGTCACATAGTATAATGTCAAAACAAGCATGCAGACACGGACAACAATAATATAGAACCTGAATAACACAGATGTTACTACTTGCTAACGCTAGCAGCGAGCTAGCATTCTTTAGCCTGAAAGCTAATTTCGATGTCTAGAAAGAAGCTTTGAAAAGTTCGGTAAATCTTGGTGTTTTTCACCAAGAAATAAATTTACTGAGTAGAAAAGCTTTCCCAACCTTCTCGAATGTCGTAAAGATGAAAAAATGTTTAGCGTGTAATCTCAGGTCAAACATCATTAGTAGCTAGCCGGTTTAAACAGTCCATTCACAATGTAGCACACTGCTGTCATTCATTAGCCGCGGCCTGCATGTTAGCACGTCCTTGCACTACACAACTGTGTTTATTACCATGCAAAAACAAACTAATTCTTTTTTCACATGCATATACGTGCTTCAAGCTCAAAATACAAATAATAAAGATAGTGAGAGAAATGTTACAAAAACACAGGACTTTACCATTGTGGGGAGAACACCAACGCGCTGGTCCTGGCGAACATGGTTAGTCCTATGAAGGTCAGACACGCAGGACTGCGCAGGCGCAAGTTAAAGTCAAAATGGATGTACGCTGCCTTCAGTGACTGCTAAAAATGTCAAAAGCTGAACAGCAAGCTGCATAGAAGCCTATCCATGATCATCAATACGAAAATGCTGCAGTATAGTACTACTCACAATGCTTTATGATTGCATGGTATGTTAAACATAAGGTAAAGTCAACAAAGGCAAACCTAAAATAAAAATCACGGTTCCTTATTTAAATCAATAAAGTGTTTTTTGTTGTCGAATATATCACAAACAAGTGTAAATTGTTTATTAAAATGCAGAACTGTATTATTTATAAAAAATTCAACTAATTATTTCTTTTTACGGGAAAAACAAACCGGTAAAAAATAATTTCCACATCGCTACACACCTGATTTGCTTTGATTTATTTGTTTGTTCCCCATCAGCTGAAAGGCGTACACATATTTAGAATCATAATAATTTCTTAACACTTACCATCGTTTGTATCTTGAAAGTCAGCAGAAAATAATTATCATTATTTATTATATTCCCCGAGAACCAGCGTGAAGCAGACTAAAAACTTCTATTTTGGCTTACAGCCTCTGTAATATTAATAACTGAATACATTTAGAAAATAATTAAAATCATCCGTGTATTTTACAAGCTATTAGTTGTATTTTTCTAAACCGACTCGCCGAAATAAAACAAGTCCTTTGACTTCTGTGACTGTGGTCTGAAAATAAAACGCATAAAAAGGTTTGGTATGAAAAATTACTGAGGTGCTCGTGAATGCAGCAAAAGCTATCGCGAGTTTTTTAACAAATGAGCGAGATTGTGACGTTGAGCACGCGGAAACTGTTTACTTCAGTCTCTTTTATACCTGTTAACACGCAGACTTTGATAGAAAATCTGTAATTTTTTCCAGCTTTTTGAAACATATTCCGTATTTCTGTGTTTTTTTTGACCGACCGTAATGGGGAAGGCAGATTTCCTCTCTCCTAAAGCGATTAGCAACCGAATAAAAGCCAAGGGGCTCCAGAAGTTAAGGTGGTATTGTCAGATGTGTCAAAAACAATGCCGAGATGAGGTAAGATGCTTTAATAAAATGTATCATTTATTTCTTTATGGTATTTTGAATCCGTACTTCTACTCTGTTTGTTGATAGAATGGCTTCAAATGTCACTGCATGTCGGAGTCCCATCAGCGGCAGCTGCTGCTGGCTTCAGAAAACCCACATAAGTTCATGGACTACTTCTCTGAGTAAGTTTATTACCATATAGCTGTGAATTTATAGAACATTTAGAATATCCCTGATTATTTGTCTCTGTCTTTTAAAAACAGTGAGTTCAAAAGGGACTTCTTGGAGCTTCTCAGAAGACGTTTTGGTAAGAACACATTACTCCAAATTGTGCACAAATAGTCAGAAAGTCTGTGTTCCTAATTGTTGTCTTTTACAGGGACCAAGAGAGTTCACAACAATATTGTGTACAATGAATACATCAGTCACCGAGAGCACGTCCATATGAACTCCACACAGTGGGAAACGCTCACTGACTTCACCAAGTGGCTTGGCAGAGAGGGTAAAGGCTCTGAATTGTTCTTAATGTAATCCCCATGGAGGCATCCATGTCATACAGCTTCTGCAGCATCTGCTGCGCAAATTGCAGTGTGAGAGTGTGTGTTGTATTAAGATTTGTGACTGATAAACCTTTTTATCTCATCAGAGCCCATCTGATAAAGTTGTTTTATTGGTGTAGTATATTTAGAAACTGTGTAGTGGTGAAAATAGCAGCTCATAGATAATTTAAACCCTTTATTTTAATTGCAAATAGTTTAAATTTTGTATTGAATATTCATACTGATACTTAGCAGCACAGTATTTCAGAATATTGAGACAGAGACATGTTAACCTCAGTGTTGGGAACAGAAGAGTACATCTATTGTACCTTAAGTGAAATATTTCCGCAGGTTAGCATCAGTTGGATGGGTTTAACATCAGAACTGTTGACCACGTAGTTTAAGTGCATGCAGTATTATGTATGTAATATATGCCAAAATCGCCCTGAATAACACTGTATATAAGGCAGTTTATGCTGCTACATAATCTCTCTAGTTTAGTGTCACTGTCTTTACTGCTTTTCTGCTTCTACTCATCTGCTGAGCAGGAAAATATCTTCAGTTACACTAAATTTAGTCATTTGCACAGTTTCTAATAACCCCACAACAGATTTATTTAGAAGTTGAGTGGAAACATATAAAGCAAAAGTTTTTAAAATGATTGAGTTTGATAGCAAACATAAATAGATTTGAGCATCTGGTGTTCAGTCCTCGCCATCACCTTTATAGTTGTACCTGTTTCTATGCCATAAATTCCTTTGTGTCACCCAAATGAGATGTTATTTCAACATGGCGCACCTTTCATTTAGAGGAAATGTCACAGCTAACATGTCATTTCCAGGTTTGTGCAAAGTTGACGAAACCCCTAAAGGCTGGTACATCCAGTACATCGACCGCGACCCAGAGACCATCCGCCGCCAAGAGGAGCAGGCGAGGAAAAAGAAGCAGGACCTGGATGATGAGGAGAGGAGCGCCAAGTTCATCGAGGAGCAGGTCCGCAGGGGTCGAGGCGGCAAGGAAACCGATGTGAGTAGCAACAGGACGAGCCCAAAAGGAGCTTCTCTGATTTAAATCTTACAGCAACATATTTTAAGCAGAAGTCAGACTTCTGTGTTGTTTGTGTTTTGTTTTTGTAGGAAACTCCTGTTTACACAGAACTGAAACGCGAGAGCGAAGAGGAAAAAAGTTAGTCGCGTTTTCTTACGCAGAGCAAAGTATTAGCAAGAATTTTTTTTTTTCGTTTCACTCACCTTTGCATGCTTTTCTCTCACAGTTGCTTTCAACCTGGGGGCCTCTTCCTCTGTAGCGGGAACTTCCAAGTCAAGGTACGGATGCTTTTCTGCAGGTTGCGCAAATATGTGCCTTAAAGTTCGAGTCTGACTTGGTGTTTGTGTTCATCCTTTAGTCCTGCCCTGAGTGCTAGCGCCCTAAAAGTACCAACATCATCCTCAGTCAAAAGAAAAGATGCATCCTCCAGCTCAGACGTCAAAGGGGAGAAGAAGAAGAGGAAATCTGCTCTGGAGGAGATCATTGAGGTTGGTATTGTGTTTGTGCTTGGTCAGCTCTGATCTGTTCTGATGCTCAGATGGACAATGCCTCTTTTTTTCAGATGGAGGAGAAGAAGAAGCATTCAACCAGAACGGATTACTGGCTGCAGCCCAACATTATAGTGAAAATAATCACCAAGAGGCTGGGAGAGAAGTACCACAAGAAGAAGGCCGTCATCCTGGTATTTGTGTATTTATTCAGGCTAACAGTATGTAAAGGAGGAGGATGTGTGTTGTTAAAAGCTGGGGATCGTTTCTGGCTGTAGGAGGTGCGAGACAAATATGGTGCAGTGGTAAAAGTGATGGACTCGGGGGACAAATTGAAACTGGACCAGAATCACTTGGAAACAGTCATACCTGCACCAGGTAAGCCGTCGCTCAGCCCACAGCAGCGAACTACTGGTTGTAAGAGCTTATGGTGTGAAACTAACTTGCAGGTAAACGGGTTTTGATCCTGAATGGCCCCTACAGAGACACAGAAGCCCTCCTGGAGGGAATCGATGAGAAACATTTCAGCGCCACCCTCACGCTTGACTCTGTAAGTATTTAAACCATCGAGGTTGTTATTCACCTAAATCAGACACTCGTCGTGTGTTAGCTGTTCTGGGACCAACAGGTTGCTGGATTCCTAAATAAGAACTGTTCCAGTTATTCTTTTTAAAATGATAAAAAACAAGACGTGCTTCATTGATTCTCAAAAGAAATTTCTATCTTTTTATATTTCACATTTTAAATAATACTGAACTATAATGATGATGCAAATAAATTGGAACAATAATCTCTATTGAAGTAAAACATTTTGTTGTTTGCTACAACTGTAGTAACGGCTTGATGTAAATAAAAAAAGAGTAGGAATGTGATTTTCTAATCTATGCAGGGCAAACTCCTCTGTAGCGGGGGTTTGGGATGCTCTGCTGAAGCACAGCAGAGAGGGAGGGGTCAAGTAGTTCTGCTTTAATTGTGCAGAACTGACATCAAAACATCTGATACTGTGGCAAAAGAATTGCTTTGTGCTGTATTTTTCAAATGAGTGATGCCGACATTGCTGCAATGTCGTGCTTGTGATATGTTTAGCCGCCGCTATGCTTTACGCTTACTTTTCTTCCTCCACAGGGTCACCAGAAAGGGAAGAGCGTGGACATTGCCTACGAGGATTTCTCCAAACTGGCCTGAAAGAGTTCATTTTTAGTCTTTAGGCTGAGGGACTCTACTGTGTCAGAGTTAATTCCCAGACATTCACCTGTACATATACACATCCCATAATCCACCTGCTCTACAAATCAGGGAAACTTGTGTCCAGTTTTTCAGTTTCTTTTTATTTGTGACAATATTCTTGAAAATGTAAGTTTTATCCAAATAAATTTGACCAATGTGACTCCTGGTTTGCAGAAAATACTGTTTTTTGTAAACAAAAGAAAACCATTAAACCCAGTGAGACCATTACCAATGCTGTCATGTTTAACTTTCACCTCCCCTTGAAACGGTTAACATTCCTGACCACATTACTCAAACGCGCACGCGGCTGCTCACAGCATCTGTAGGAAGCTGTTGGGATTCGGCACAATGTACTGAGTGTAATGGCCGTCGATGAAGCCCTTCCCGCTGTTATGAATAAACCAGCAGTAGACGTTGGAGCCGCGCTTCTTGTATCTGTAGTCCTTCTGCCAGCCTCTGAAACATGTAAACAAGAATTTAGAGTGAGAAAAGTAACAGTTTAACTTGCTTTTAACCGTAAGAGGACACACCTGGTGACTAGCAGCTTGTTGCCTTTCACCTCCATGGTGGCCTCCTTCTTCAGGGGATCAGTTCCTTCATGGATGTCATATATGCTGACGTCAGGCTCTCGTGAAAACTGTCCTGTAGGATCACATTGCTCTGATTTAGCCTTTTGTTTCTTCTGCAGACTGAAGCTTAAAGCCCATCTCTGAGATTTGGTGCGTTCACAGACCCACCTATGAGTCCATGGACCAGAGGTGAATAGTTATTGTCATTAGGGATGTAAATGCCAAGAAAGTCCACGTTGACAGGATGCTTCTTCCACACGCGGTGAAGCAACACCATCATCTGGATATTATTAACCGTGATGGTGACATGAGAATTCTTCTTAATGAAAATCCTCACGCTGAAACAGAAACGCAGGGTTAAAGCAACGTGAATGCGGGTAAAGCAGGGAGGTAGTGAAAGGCGTTGCCGTTACCTATTCTGTCTGATTTCAGCTGTGCCCTCCCAAGTGAAGGAGTTGTTGTTTCTGCCATCGGTCATGGTGATGTCGTTTGTGCTGATGGTTAAGCTCATTCCTTCTGGCTGGTAATAGACTGATATGGCGCCAAAGTATGTGCTGAGTTTGCTTTTGTTCTGCTTCTTGGAGCCAATCAACTGACCGTTCACTGTGAGACCTTCAGGACGGGGTAAAATATTATATTATATATATATGTCATGCATGAAGCAATAAATGTAGACGGTTAGATATTAGATGGAGATGTTCATTATGGGATGCAGGGTTGGCTAACATGAACAAGACAAATAAGAGTTTTAATAGTGGAGAGCTATTTTGTTCAGTTTGTTAATGGTTTAGGAATAACTTGATCCAAAACTGCAAAGCGTTTAATGGTCTGATCTACATCAGGGGCCCCCAGCCTCACCTAAAAATGAGATGGGATGGATGGGGCCGGACGCTGATTGTTATTATTACTGTTTGCCTATATAACACCTTACAGTATGAATTTTTCCTCATAAAAACATTGTGCAAAACACTGGTTTCCTAGCAACAGGCTCTTTCGGGACTAGTGGGAGATACAAAGTGAAAAAGTTATAACAGGTCATTTGAAGAGGTGGCAGATCGTCCAGCTTGTTATCGGTGCGATCAGTGAATCCTTCCACCAACCAGATGCCACCAAGCTCCACAGTTGGCATCAAATATATATATATTATATATATATATATATATATATATATATATATATATATATATAAACAACAATTCAGCATCTGACATCATTGAAATCCAT
>JBAMHX010000026.1:5021313-5038016 GCA_037177515.1 Pseudomugil tenellus
TATATATATATATATATATATATATATATATATAAACAACAATTCAGCATCGGACATCATTTAAATCCATTGGACTATGGATTTAATTCTCCGTTTCACTGCGTCTCACCCTGTTAACAGCGATACAACACATATGCACGACTCAAGTAGCATTAATGACTTTTTCCAGAATATGAAACCACTTTTCTTCTGGGATTAAACCATTACAAATGGCACCTAATGCTTCATTTTTGGAGCTAAGTAATAATTTTTTCTGATTCCTTCCATTAAACTTTAATGATTAAAGCGTGGACTCTCTCCCTGTAAAACAGAAGTCAGTGAGTTTAAGCCTCTATTTTCCATTAGGAAAACATATTTTTTGCCAAATTTTGCTTCATCTTCGCAAGATATTTTTCAAAACATTTACCATATTTGTGAATAAAACTTGAGGTTTGCAGATGCTGCAGTGATCATGTTTGTTTACAGCTGTGGCTACAATCAACTATGACCAATAAAATGCCACAAGTTGGACTTAAAGTGTCCTGCAGGGAAGAAAAATCAAAGCAAAACGCAAGAATTTTGAATCCTATTTACAGTAAATGTAGCACCTGTTCCAATGTCTGACACCAGGTTGAGGATGTGACCGGGTTGCGAGTCGATGTTGAAGCACACGTCCATGTTACTCGCAGGCAGGTGGATGATGAAGTGAGGGTCGTTATCGACTGGAGGAGAAGCAAGCTAGTTAGAAGCTCTGATCCCAGCTGGAAATGTGCTCATGAAGTTTTGAATGTGAATCTATTTGTTACCTAAGGTAATCTGCTGAGGCAGCACGACCTCCTCAGGACCCTTCGCAACCTGACTTGGTGGGGACGTAGTGGACACCTGGACCCAGGGTGGAGGCTGGTACACAACCCTCACTGGATCAATGCCCCTCGCTCCTGATACTGAGCTCATTCCTCCTCCTGCTTGTTAAACAGAACATGTGCTAGTTACTATATCTGATGTGGCAGTTTTTCCTTTTAACTTCCTGTTTTGTAACTATAGCTGCTTTTTGTCAAACACCTGCACAGCAGCCTTGTTTGGGGTCCTTCGGGGAGTCGGCCAGCAGCCTTTCCTTGGTGTCCTCGCTCTCCACCAGCAGAGCAGTGAGCGGAGTAACAAACTGATGCTCCACTGCCAGCGTCATGATGCGCTGGGTGATCTTCCTCTTTTTAACAGCTGTTGGTGCAAGAGACCTGTAGAGAGCAGTTTTCAATTAACTTTTTTTTTTTTTAAAAGACCTCATCATCCTGATATTATTTCTTATTTTTGTCTTAATGAAAGTTTAGCATATTTTGAAAGTTTGAAAGATAATAAAAACATCAATTCTGCATTAGCTGCCAACCGCTGGGATATTTCACAGGCCGTTAAATTAGTTTATGCCCCAAAATAGTGAACTATTACCTTTATTTTAGTATTTTATTGAAGGTGACAAACTCTTGAATGCTTGTAAGTGTGTTTTTAAGCACAGTCAATTAAATTTTTTACCATTTCCAATGGAAGTGTGTGTTTATCTTCAGTGATTTGAGGACTACAGTACATCCAGAACCAGTAACTTGAGGCCTGTAAGCTACAAGAACATGAGGGACCGACATATTTTGGCCCACAGTTTCTGATAAGCAGAAATTTTTTAGACTTCTACTGAATAAAATACACTTTTTTGAGTGGATAACAGACATCAATCACACAAACACACACAGTGAGACTGAAAATGAACTTTCTTCTTGACAAATAAAACAGTATGAGCTATTGCATTCGTCTTCAGAACCTCCACGTAAGACATTGCAGTCAGTAAATTTTTTGCTCCGTTCCCAACCTATGGGCCCTTGACCTTTCTACCCATGGACTCGGCATCCCCTAGCCAATCCCACACCCCTGTCTGATGTATTACTGTAGATTTTAGATGAGCTAATCAACAACAAACGGTCCTGGGTACATTTGCCTGTCCATCCTGGGAGAGGATCTCTCCTTCACCTGGGGCTCCATGAGGTTTCTTCTTTTTTTCCCTACAACCGGGTTTTTTTGAGTTTTTCCTTACCGCGAAGGACGGTCTAAGGACAGGAAGTCCGGGATCTGTTTAGTTTAATGTGTGTATTGTAAGTTATGTCTATTGTTCTCTTTACCTTCATGTGATGCCCTTTTAGACAACCTGTTGTGATACTAGGCTATATAAATAAAATTGAATTGAATTGAATTGAATTAAATTGCCACACAGATAAACCCTGAAGGAAAATAAAGGAAGTCTTGCGTTCCCATTGATCCTGAGAGTTATTTGACTCATAGTTTAATATTACTAATGACAATAAACTCATAGGTTAAACTTATTGGTTTAATAAAAATATTTAAAATAATAAATATTATAAATATTATGAATAAAATAATAAATAAATATAAATATATTTTTATATTATAAATAAATATATATAAATAAAATATTTTTATATTATAAATAAACATATATAAATAAAATATTTTTTATATTATAAATAAATATATAAATAAAAATATTAAAAGAAATATTAAAATAAATATTTAAAATAAAATATTTTAAACAAAGTAAAACAAGCAGGTTAAACTTTGTTTTGTGTTTTGTTTTTTTTTTTTAGTTGATGCGTGGAGGATATAAGGGAAAATAACAAAATATGGAATCTTACTTCATGCTGACTTTAAATATTTAAGGATTTCGCATGTATATGCCCACCTTTCACTGATGAGCTGTTTGATGGTAAGGTACGCCCACATCTGTCTAGCAAAGCCAGTAAATGAGTGCTGCTGTTTGGCTAGCTCCATGTCCAGTTGGCTCATGTCTGCTGTCACCTCAAGGGTGATTTCTGATTGAGCCTAAAGAATGAAATGGAAAAACTGTGTTTGTTATTGTTGCTCCATTTCAATACGAAGTCCACATAAAAGCATATGAACAACTGGAACATCTGGATTGTTTTAGTAATCGTAAAAACAGAGAAAGCAGGAGGAGGAGAATGCCAGTTAGAAGGCGTTCACAACTGGTTAAGATCAGGAGAATGAAATTATTTGGCTCCATAGTGTGTTCACTCACAGCTGTTGCAGTGGTGAAGCTGGTTAGCGTGTTGCTCTCTGACGGTAGCACCCTTCCGGCCACCACCAGCTCTGAGCCCCTGAAGTATTTATCGAAGCGGCTCTGGGTGACATCTGTGACTGTATCATCTGGGAAATGAATGTTTATCCTCCTCAGCAGAGGAGAGGACACCTGCCTGTAAAATGTCTGCAGAGAGAGAGAGGAGAGAAATCTACGGTTCACTGAGAAATGGACCAAAACAAATTTTAGAATTGTGTTTATTCAAATCCTAACTCTAAATAAAATTCATAAAGGCTAAATCTATGTCAACTCAAGCAGGATTTTCCACTTCATACTTTTGGGTTTGCTCACAGTTCTTCTGGAAAAAGGTGAATCTTTGAGGCGAGCAATGTAAATCTTCTTTTTCCGTATTTAAATGAATTAATTTGGTAACATTTTTCTTAATCCATCCCACAAATATAGACGATGCTTCCTCTGATAAAGCAGAAAGGTTTCTTAAAAGTTTGCAAAGAACATCTTTAGGGAGTGTTTTTTGTAAATGATGACAAACTACCAATGAAGTCAAAACAAGAGTATAAGATTTCAACTAAATCTATGTAGAAGTAGGTCTAACTCCTGCACTCATTTTTTTTTATATTTGTGACTTTCTTTCAAAAAGATTTGATTCACAAGAAAAATAAAGCTTAAGACTATAAAAACTGTAAAATAAAAAAAAAAAGTGAGAAGGTCTCTTCCTTTATTAGGGAGCATTTCAGAGGGAGGGAGGTTTAAGAGAGAACCCTTAATCTAATCTGGTTAAAACCTGATTGCATCTGTCGTACCCGGAGCTGCTCTGCAGCATCATGGTTGGCATAGATCCTCTGAGCCATGCCCCTGTTCTCCATGGCGATACGTTCCAGGAAGTCATAATCCACATCAAAACCGATGCCCAAGGAGAAGAGCGAGAAGTCCTCTCTCATTATTCGCCTCACATTCTTCTGGATGGTGGTGAGCTTAATCTCTCCTGCAAAGGTAATCCGTGTTGGGTCAGCTGGTTTCAACTAGATGTCAGCGTAGCTGATCTAAAATGTGTCATACCAACGGTGGGGTCTCCGTCAGACACCAGAATGATCATAGAAACAGAGCGAGGGTCGATGAGCCCCTGGTTGGACGCCCTCACCAACATCTGAACTGCTCTTATCAGCGCCTCATTGATGTTGGTACCTGGATGAAGTGTTCATTAGAATTAAGACTACCAAACCACTGCATAACTAATATGTTAGTTATCTATGATACCTCCATTAGGTTTGATGTTCTGAATGTATCTTTTAGCATCTGCAACTTGAATAGAAGAGCCTGGAACAAGCTCCTCACTCCAACAGCGCACGTTGTGGTTGAAGTCTATGATGCTGAAGTGATCCTCCATAGTCAGGTCATCCAAAATAGCCTTCATGGCCTCCACTGTCTGCAAGCAGATTGAAATTAAGTGCATTTTATAAAATGACCACTAGAGGGCAGTGTTTTACAATAAACAGGTAAGGACTGAATGATGAGCAAAGGGGACAAACTCCATTCAAATGCAAACAGCTGTCACTCACTTGCTTCATCTTGACCCCCCACATGGATCCGCTGACATCAATGACAAACACAATGTTTTTAGGAAGAGGAGCAAGGCTGGATGGAGCGAAGAAATTAACAAAGTGACCATCTGATACCTGAAAAGAACGTCAGAAGCTTAAACAGTTGTTTCATGTGAGGAATTTTCATCTATGCTAATAATTCATTTAAAAAGAGGTCATTTTGATACCTGCAGCTCCCCAAAGTTGCTGTTTCTGGTCACATCATATTTCACAGTAAAGACGCCGTCTATAGCGCTGGTTGTGCAGTTATCACACTTTTTCTGCTGTTCTAAACTGGGTTTGAAGACTATATGAGCCTAAGGACAAATAAAAATAAAAATCACTGCAAAATGACATTTAAACGAAAAACAGAATGGAAATGTAACCAGGGGAAAGGCAGACACAGTTACTGGCATTTGAACTCTCATGCATGCATTTAAGCATTTATGTCCCCTTAACAAGCCAATGAAAAAGAAAAAACGTTTACCTTTTTGTAATCAAAATATTGATCACAATTGCAAATAAGCATACTGGAAATGACAAATGAGCCAAGGAAACCTTACTTTTGGTGACCTTATTACATAATATGGCACATTTTCTATTATAAAATGTCTCATTCAGCTAAGTGTGTGGGTTTATTGGAGGTTGTGTGTCCCTGAGTCTTACCTTATCTTTAGAAGTTGTTACTTTAAAAAGCCCTTCAAACTGATGTCCGAGGTTATTTGGTGTTTGTACTGTGGAAATTCCATTTGGCTCATAGATGTACACGTCCACCTACGAACAGATGAAATTAGAAGGGATTGCAAATGATATAGAGGCAGAAATGAGTGTAAGTGATGATGCACCAACCTGGAACTGTGGCACCAGCCTACCAGGCTGCAGGTACAGCACATGCTCATAGAAGCCCAGCCTCCTTTGCATCATCTCCTGGTAGTGGAGCTCAAACTCAATATTACTGCCAGGTGGGACATGAACCTCTGTCTTAAATGTCTCCAAGTCCTGGGAATTAGCTCTGTAAGGCAAGGAGATATTTCCTTTATATGTTGTTCTTAAAGATGCTTGATGAAGTTTAATCTAAGAGGCTGGTGCAGCACCTGACGATGCCCGCTGCCTTGTTTCTCGCTCTGGCCTGGGCATACAGGTTCCTGGCCACCGTCTTCTCTTTCACTGAGCCCACAAACGTGATGCCGTTCACATTCCTGTGAAAAAGTGCAGACAGTTTTACTGATATCGGTCCAGTTCAACTGATTGCCGGGCCAGGAGGAGTTTTTGCTCACATGGTGAAGTTAGAGATAAAAGCCCGTTTGGGGATCTGCACGTTGAAGGCGATGCTTTGAGCTTTGGAGCCTGAGTTGACCACCGAGCTCCTGACGGTGGTGTGAGCAAAGCGCGATGTGATGCGACTCTCCACCTTGTAACTGTTAACGGTGATGTCATCTCCACGGATGGCCTGTAAAGATAATCCTGCAATAAATGCAACAAATAGCTGTTTTCCTAAGACCAGGTTCACTGATTAGGTTAGTTTTAAAGTTAGATATTTTACTTTTCACTGAAGATTAACTTGATCTTTAAAATTAAACACATAACTTGCATATTGTTCCTAAAATGAAATAAAAACTTAAATCTGCCTCATGAGAATGTATTCATTTTTATTTAAGTTGACTGAACTCAATTAAAAGCTCCATTCAACACTTTAAATCCAGAAAATGATAAAAGAAATATCTATAAAATGTTCAGCAACATCGTTCTGGAATATTGACCAATCAGTAAAGTAACCGGTGACAGGTGAGGGTGTCAGAATTGGGTATAAAAGGAGTAAACACAAAAATGGGCATTAGCTCACCACTTTATGCCAAAATTGATGAAACAACTATCAACCAGTTCAAAGTAAAATTTTTAAATGACAGATAGAAAAAGGTTTTGCAGCATCTGCTGTGCAGAAAGTTGTAAAAAAATGCCGGCACTGTGGGAAAATCTCAGTATAAAACCTATGATAGAAAAGACTGCTTAATGTCTTTTAAGCCCTTCAGGCAGCACTGCATGAGAAACCACGATGTTAATAACAATTATTGTGGATTAAAGGACTGTAGAGGCACTAAGACTGGTTGACATTGACTCCATTATTCATTTACTGCATATTCATACAGTATGTGTAGCCACAGCTGCCTAGGACAGACTGATGAAAACGTGGGAATCAGTCCAGAGTAACGGACTTTGCAATCACCACAGAACCGTCACATACATTTATTCACCAGCAATACCAGAGGAACGAACACAGCAACAGGGTGACAGGAATGAAGATCTATTATCTACATCATCATATGTAGTCAGAAGTACCTTGTGAAGCTGTCTTAACGCAACACAGTCGCTGCTCCATACAGAAAACATAACCTGAAACATTCGCTTTAGGGTGAAGCTGACATCTGGTTTATTGGTATCAAAGATGACAAAAAACTTCTGCGCTATTATGATCTCATGAAAGCACCATTCACACAGAGGTGGATAGAAAATATGCATCCGTCAAGGTTGTGTCTTTTCGGAGAAAGCCACTTATTTCAGGATGATGTAGAAGTGTGTGTGTGTTAGACTGATTCCACATCTGTCTTCTGGAAAGTATATGAAGTATTATTAAAAGAAAGCTGATGGGAAAAAAGGTGCTGTTCATGTATGTGATGACATGAAATTAGATATTTTGTTAAATTTAATCTATAGCTAACTATCCACTTTGCCCCTTTTTAGCCACATGAGTCTTCTGAAGCTCGCCATGTCATTTTTTCTTTTATCATAAACTAATTTCAAATCTCATTAGGAAGTTGAGTTAAAATAACTTGTTAGTTGCACAAAAAGGCAGAAGAAGAGATGAAAATGCACCACAGGAAAGATAATTTCTTAAAGAAGGGGAAAAGGGAAGCAGAGCAGATCTGCAGCCAGCAAAGTCAATAACCTGTCAGTCATAAGGATCTCTTCAAACAGCAGCGTATTGATTGCTAGATAAGGTTAAACCCTGCCACTGTGGAGAGGGCTTGAACAACACGGGGTGGTCATACCTCAAAGTCTTCTTCCTCTGCACTGGTCAATACCGCTCTCTGGAATATGAACACAAACACATACAAGTCAAAACTAAAAGCAGTCCCTGAGGTGAGAGGACAACCACAAATTGCTGCTTATCCTGATCAAAGTGGTGAAATTTGTTAATGGCATCTTGTTTTATTAGATCTTTTGTATGTACTCAGTAAAATGCAGATCAATGAGTAATGATTTGTACTGTGAAACGAGCGTCAGATGGTTTTGATGAAGCTCACCTTATTTCTCTCTCGGTGGTCCTGAAGATGTGACTGATGGAGGAAATAAAATCCTGATGAACTTCTGACATTCAAACATGATCAACAAGCATTTTTCCAACTTTGCAGCGATGAAGTTTAGAAAAAGTTTAGAAAAAAATATCACAAAAGACAGTTGAGTCTTTTGTGATAATTTAAAGACAAAATTAATCTTTTATCTTAATCATTTTCACCTCATTTAAATTAAAATGGCAATCACAACATCAAAAGAGGTCATAAATGTGAACAATTGATGTGATACCTTTAAATAGAAGAACATTTGTGATGTAATAAGAATGACTGTCTTTCAAGTCATAAAATGGAATTAATCTCAGTTATATTGCTGAAAATAAAGTGAACAAACTGGCCAAGACTGAAAAACTGAAACCTTTCAGTGGCCTTCCAACTCACCGCCTCTTCCTCCCATTCACCGTCTATCACAAACTCAAAGCAGCAACCCTGATGGGGGATCAGGAGCCCCAGAAGCAGCAACAGCAGACTCCTCATGTTTCCAAACCTGTGAACTCACAAGCTCATATTCTCACACACATACGAGGAATTTGTCTTTTAAAAAAGCAGAGAGTAAAAGAGTCAATCTGTAGGGAACCCTTTAGAAACGAAGTAGAGCTAAAAACTGAAGGTTAAAATCCACTGAACTGATCGACTGCTGGCTCCTGTCAATATTTGTTGTTTTTCATGTAACACAGAGAGGAGAAGGAAACTTTGAAACCTTGACCTGCGGTGTGGACAGGATAAATAGGACAGATCTGGGTCTTTTGCAGATTAAACAGAAGTTTCACATGAACCAGCATTAAAGATTTCACTTATAAAACATGACATCATATGAAATGAGTACCCCAAAGTCACTCTTTTTTCTTTGTGATCTGCAAAAGTGCAGTTTTTATTAAATATCCTCCCAACATAAGGATATTGCAACAGTTCCAGGATTCTTATCGATAAAAAAAAAGCATGTAATGTCACACGTTGTCCACAAGATGGCACTAAACTTGACCAAATACTTTGTACGTCATAATCTTTAAAGCTGATTTAAGTTAATGTTCTTCAGGCATTTGTGAAAAGATGCAAACGTCTCATTTTAAAATACACTTTCAGTACTCACATTTTGAATTGTATGCAGTCATAAAGACTTGAAATCAACAATTTAAAGGGGCAGAAGATACTTATTGTTAGTTTGCAACTGATGTATATGTGCTGTACAAGTAAATACTGTAAACAGAAGTTTCTGTGCAATTTTATAAATATCTTTAATATACTTAAAATGTTGCAATGAGCACATTATACAACCATTTAGCAGACATATTCATTTTTCTGTGAAGAATGCTACAAGTGATTTTTGCTATATATGAACAGGAATGAAGCTGAAAGCAACAGTCCCAGCAGTGATGCAGTCTGTTTCCTCAACCTAAGTTAAACCAGCGTCCTTTTAACTGGTTTTATCTTAGTTGTGTTGTTGCTGCAACTGCAGCCTGAATGGTCTATACACCATCAGTAACAGGAGGAGAACTGCTGCACTGTAAGGTTCTGGCCATCGAATAACCTATACCGTATAAAAACTATTGAGCCACAACTAATTTTCTATATTTTGCATCAAAGCTACCAGACTTATAACCTTATAGTCTATATGATTCTTATGATGTCTGGAAGTAGTCTTAAGCGGTAGTTTTTCTTGGTTTTTAATGGGTATTTTAAAATGTTTGTTTTAAGAGACAAATGTTGTTTGTACCGGTGAATTATTTAATCATATAACAGCATCTCGCCCAGGAGATGAAGCGCTCATCTGTCTACAATCAACTCAGCAACTCATGTATTAAATGTGATCTTTAGGCTCTTTTTTACCAGCAACCTGGCACAAAGACATGATTTGTTCTCCTAGCTTTAGCTGCATTTTTGAAAAAATGACAAAAGCAAGTGTGTGAAACAATTATTTTGCAATAACATGATTCTCAGAAGTTTGTTTGGACAACTGAAGGATAAAGAAGTGTTTTTGTCAGGATGATTAAATGACATCCTGAGAAATTGGTAGAACAAGTCCAGTTTCCTGAGGACTTGAGAGATAGGTTGGGGTCATCTACTGTTCCCTACATCACTAAGTCACTCCTACAAAACAGAGAAAAAGCCTAGTCATGCTAAATGACACAAGAACAGGACTGAAAAGTTTTAGGAAATGATGAATCCTCGGAGCTTGAAGGGGATCATGTTGAATGAAACTGTTAGGGTTTTGGGTTAGCTTATGTTGGTTTCCTGTTTTATTTTGTAGTTTTTCCTGTTTTGCCCGTTGCTTTCTGTTTCAGCTTCATGTATTTGTTCATTAGTTCACCTGGTTTGATTTTGGTCATTGTTTTCACGTGTCTTGTTCAGTTTCCAGTGTATTTATACCCTTTGGTTTTCTTTCCCCTTTGCTGGTTCATTATATTTCTTTGTATTTTCTTTGTTGATTTAATAAATCTAGTTCCTCTGCATCCCAGTTGTCCTCCGCATTAGGTCCACAACCTCCAGTGCTTCCTAACAGAAACTGTAGCAGAAAACATCCCAAAACGTCCTGTAAGGAGCCTGGAGAGAGCTTGTTTAAAAGAATTCAAACTGTGATGAAGAGTCAAATATACCCAGATCAATGATGACTTTCAACTTGGTCAATTGTACAACATGTTTTTACCTTTTTGCTGTATTTCCATCCATGTTTCAAGAGTTTCTTCTGACAGTGAAGAAATGAGAAGGTTAAAGACTTCTCAAAAAGAAACTATTAGAAACAATTATGCTCTTATCTTTTAAATGGTCTGTTAAGACTCTCTGGCTGCATTCACGTTTAATGAACAGTCATTATGGCATAAACATGAGAAATAGATATGGAACATACTCCTTTTGCTTTCAATCTCTTTTTTCTGTTTAATAGGCCGCTTAGTAGAGATAAGAGTTTCAACTGGGAAAACTTTCCAAGGTTTCCATTTCTCATGATAAAACAGTTACACTTATGAACATTAAAGTAAAATAGAACCAACTTCTTTTTTTAAAAAAAAAATACATTACGTTTCCTGCATGTTAATTGTGAAATGTGGTTGTAGCCAAGGAGCCGCTTCTCACGAGCTGCACTGAAAACATTGCATCCATCGCCGGCTGTGGGTGGGCGTCCTCTTCCTCTCTGCATCGCCTCACCCTCAGATCTCCACTCACATTCTGAC
The DNA here is from genome assembly GCA_037177515.1 of Pseudomugil tenellus. NCBI lineage: Eukaryota > Metazoa > Chordata > Actinopteri > Atheriniformes > Pseudomugilidae > Pseudomugil > Pseudomugil tenellus. Next base: position 5,032,502 of record JBAMHX010000026.1, read on the forward strand.
TGCGACTGAAGAAGCGCTGCGAGCTGGAGAAAATGTCCCATTTGGCTTTTTAAACAAGTTTGAATAAAAGTGCAAGATGCTTCTGGTGGCCCTGCTGTTGTGCTTCAGCATGACTGCACTGGGAGAACTGGGGGAATCCCAGTTTGAGGATGACGTTGATATTGATTTTGGAGACTTTGATTTGGACATTGTGAGTAATTTTCAGCACCATGTTGCACATTAGGATGTTGCCAGTTTGCCTCAATGTGACGCTGTTTATTTCTACAGACACCACATAGAGTCCCTCGGCAGGTGAAAACTATATTAACAAAGGTAATTAAAATAATTTGCTTATTTTTGTATGTGTGAGTCTTTGGGTACATATGCTGGAGATAAGAAGGGACTCTTCTTCTTTTTATCATCTGAGCATTTGAGTTTGTGAGTTTATGGAACTTTCTGATGGAAAAATCAAATAATCGATTATCATAAACATTTTTTTATAGACCCGATGAATGACCTATTTAAAATGACTTAAAAGTGGATTTGGTCATCTAGACTTGCATGTGTTGGGCACGACGCACAGGAGATCCGCCAAGCGCGCAGACGCGCCAGAGTATCTGTAATGCTCTGGATCATAGTTTTATTAACATTCATATGACTGTTTTGTTGTGTCATCGTATTGTGAGGCGCAGCTGAGACACATCTGTTGTAAGTAATTAAGACAAATGATGTGCAAACACTTTCAGTAATGCATTTAGGAAACGCTTTTATCCGACGGGACTTGGAAAGGGGACAACAGGGGGACTGAACTATCAACTTTGCCATTGAAGCCCACAAAAAGTGTACATTATGCCAAATCTTCTCCAGGTGATGTTATGTCTGCAGTATTGGGCTTGCATTTTTTTTCTTTTGCAGGAGACCAAACCTCACATCCATGAACTCTCCATCAAGACCACCATCATCTCCCGCTACGCCTTCACTGCGGTGTACTGCGCCATGCTCAATCGGCGCTCCGTCGCTACTGAAGGCGTCTTCCACTTCCAGATCCCCGCTGACGCATATGTCTCCAACTTCACCATGTAAGAACCAAAATGACTTCTATGCGTCAGGAGGTGTATTTAAGGACAATCAAATAATATAAAGAAGCTAGAGGTTATGTAATCTAGAAAAGAAAAACCGTTCTTGTTCTATTGCAGGAAAAACTGTCTTTTGTAAATATGCCAATTTCCACTCGACATTTTGTTCCTGTTTGTCCACTTGCATGTCACAAATTTAAGAAAGATTTTTAGAAAGGAAAGCAAGGAGGCGTCATCAGTGAGTAGTGATGTATTACCACAAATACCAGTAACATTATATTATTTAAAAAATACTTTTATTTATTTTTTTAAATATGAGTAATGGAAAAAAAAAAATAAATTGTGTAAAAATTATTGGAACACGCTTGTTGTCCAAACAAATGTACCTATAGTTGTACCAGGCACTAAAATTAACATTACATTTTGATAAAAAAAAAAAAAAAAGTTTGATAATTTTTTTCATGATTATATGCAATAAATTTCTTCGGCTGCAACTTTACAATCATAAAACCAAACATCTGCATCATCTTTAATCTCCTGCTCTCAGTTTGTTTTCACCCAAAAACTGCAGTTTCTGATGTTTTTAAATGTATTTTATGTTGGAAAACTCCACAGGAATTAGTGTCAAGAATTATTTATGATGTTTTAGTTACTATGGAGACGTCAGTGAGGATAAAAGAAAAGGTTACAACTTTTATAACCGTGTAAACACAACAGATTAGCCCATTCGTGTGAAGGAAGAACGCCCATAAATAGGTAATGACAGGATTTTCTGTCCTTTGTCCAAGAAAATCTTGTTGAACTGTGACAATAATGGTCCTGAACATGTGCACCACTCTAAACCTTGACCTCTGACCCTCCTGAACCAGGATTGTTGGAGGGCGTGTCTACCAGAGCGAGGTCAGGCCGAAGGAAAGGAGGGTCAAACAGGAGAACGGCAAACTCAGGAACAAAGGGTCAAGTGACACAAGGTATGAAAATCCAAAGAGTGAGTTTGTGTTTGACCACGCCTGGCATATTTAGAAAACACAGACTGATAGCATCCCATCCAAAGCTTCTTCCACCACAAAACGCAGCTGTAGAGCGGAAGTGTGTGTTCTTAAGTGAACAGACAGACTGCGCAGTCACGGCTCTGCAAAACTGTCATATAAATCTGCGACCCAAAAAGTGACATATGGAAGAAATGACTTCATACCATTTCCAGCTGTCATACAAAAAGTGGCATTTCACAGACTTCACTGTAAACAGAACAGAGGAGGAAGAACTGGGTGGAAGTGAGGCACATGGGACAGCAAAGTGATGATATCACCACATGCAGAAGTCTCACATTTACAAATTGCTTCAATGTGTTTTACTCAAACATTTTATTTCAGATGTACAGTTTCCATTTCATGTGGGCAGCCCTCGTATTTCACTTAACCTGTCAACATGTGTGGATCAACAAGTTGCTGCCAATCAAAGAATCTCAACAAGCATTGAAGCTTTTATTCTTTTTTAATGAGCCATTTATATCTACTTTCCAGGAGTGGACAGATTGTGCAGTCATGGCTCTGCAGAACTGACATATATCATATTGTCATGGGTACAGGGGATATAAGTGGCATGGAAGTTACCATATTTGTACCAGAATTTTTACTATTGTCTGTCTGAATAGATAAATGAAGTATGAGAACTTTAAAACTGCCGAACCAGCCTTGTTTAGGTGCTTCAGTTTGAGGATGAAAAACACCTTTAAAGCAATAAAGTAAAGATGTACACAGTGTTGAAGTTGACTGTAGTGTAAACATTGTTGCACCTGAAGACACTGGATCCACTCACCGATGTAATCAGTCCTATGCCCCCAATCATAGACACAATACAATAATTTAAAGCCACACATGTTCAGTCAAAGCTCCATCTGATGTTGAAACTTTGAACCAACTTGGTATGACATCAGGACAAGACGCATCCTGAGGTCATGACCTTTTATTTAGACATGATTTAAGGTCAATGAGACAAATAGTTCCAAAGATATAGCAAAAAATATGATTTTTTGTGAATGAACTGCCAACTGGTGGGAAAACCATAAATCCGATAATCGTGAAATTTGATGCAGATCGTCCTCTTGGGGACCTAAACAGGTACACTGAGTATCAAAATCTAATTGTAAATAGTTCCAGAGATGTATGCAAAAATGTCATTTTTCGTGCGTAAAAACCACCTAGTGGGGAAACCATAAATCCCAAAATGCTGAATTTCGATGCAGGTCGTCCACCTTCTAAAAATAGCATTTAAACACTGCTTAGCTTTACAAAGCTGCACAATTTCTAAAACTATGTTCATTCCATGGACAAGAATGGGAAATGTTTGGTCAGAATGCACATAAACATGTTTGGAGGAAACTAAGCAAAATATCATTACCAACACCTTATACCAACTGTAAAGCACGGTGGTGGAGTGCTGATGATCTGGGCTTGTTTTGCAGCCACAGGACCTGTGATTGATGCAGTCAATGAACTAAACATTAACTTCTGCATATACTAAAGTATCAGAGTGAAATGTGCTAATGAAACAGCTAAAAAGGTTTTTAATGAAGTCAAACATTAAAAATGATCCCAAATACAACTACTGTCAAGAATATTTGTATAACTGCATCATGATGGAAGAGCTCCCTTGGGTAAAGCATTTGGGAATTTTGGCAATGTGTGGTTAGAACAGTGACTGTTCATACTGATGCTGAAAATAAGATTTTGTTTTGAAAAATTCATCTTGAAGGTAAAACAGAAACACTGACATTAAATCACTTTATTGAACATTTAAATTGATACTGAAAATATCTATAGAGACTGAAAAGATTAAAATAACTTAATTTTAAATGTGTTTATTGCTGAATATTCCAGCACTGTTAAAGTCTTGCAAGTTTCTAAAGAATCACGCAGGGAAATGGACTCATTTATTTAAATTGAACTTTTTTCCTGAAAAATACAGGAAAAAGTCCTTTTTTTTGCATTTATATTCTTTTGTGACATAACCTGACATTACATACAACCTGAAATCAATGGCATCCTGCATCACACTCACTCGCACCGTCTCCTCCCTCTAGTCCAGAGCCTGAGATGGAAATGTTCAGAATGGCCGTTAATATACCTGGCCGGAACCGGGCCGTCTTCATTCTGATGTACGAGGAGCTTCTGCAGCGTCGGCTGGGACATTACCAACACATCACTAGTCTGAGACCCCTGCAGCTGGTCAGTCGCTTCAGCCTGGAAGTGACTATCGTCGACCATTCACCCATCCTGGATGTTGAGGTGCTACTGCTGCGCAACGGCAAGAGTGGCGGTTCTGCCAACACCGCAGCTGGTCCTAATGCAGCCAGAGCACCAGGTTTATAGATACAGAGTATTATGTTGAGCTTGCATGCAACAAAAGTATGGCTGAAGTATTTTAGTTTGTCATTTAAGTCATACATAAAGTCCAGTAAACAAAGATCAAATACTTTTATATTGGGGATCTGACATCCCAGAAAACCCACGGATATAATTTTTTTTAGTGCCCTCTCACCACTTTGAGATCACAGCCAGTTTTTTTCTGTTTGTTTTGTTTCTTCTTTTTTTTTGTTCTCCATCCAGTTTTTAATTCTTTTTTTTTTTTTAAAAAAAGCACTGCACTTCCTGTCTTTGTGCTCTAGCCAAGCCCGAGCTTCCCATCACCACAGAGATCAAAAATGAAAAGAATGTCTGGAAGGTCACCTTCAGCCCCAACATTGTCCAACAAGCCAAGATCTCCACCAGTGGCATCCTGGGAGACTTTGTGATCCACTACGATGTCCAGAGAGACATGGGGATCGGAGACATCCAGGTGGGAGTGAATACAAAAAAACTTATGAACAAGATTATAATCAGAGATACGGGATGTTCTGATGAAGAAAAAGCAATCTGCAAAAATAGTTGTGATATTTCCTGTGCGTGCAAACAGCTTTCCATCCTGTCACAGTGATACACACTCCTCCACCCACCTGTTAGTCACTCATTTCCCAGACTCCCAGACTGTGTGTGTATGTTGAAAAACTACTTAGAGATCTGCAACTGACCTCACGTTCTGTAAACTTCCATCTCTCCTAGGTTTTAAATGGACATTTTGTCCACTACTTCGCCCCAAAAGACTTGCCTGCTGTGCCCAAGAACGTGGTGTTTGTGATCGACACCAGCGCCTCCATGTTGGGGAAAAAGATCAGACAGGTAAAGCAACACCGACAAAGTTTAGAAGACTTTCCCATTTTCACCAAACCCAGTGGCCGGAGAGAACCCACAATAACACTGAGAGAACATGCAAACTCCATACAGATAGGCCACCGCCCTTGTTGTGAGGCCACAGTGCTAACCAGCTCGCCACAGTGCAGCCCCACTAATCAACAACAAACGGTCCTGGGTACATTTGCCTGTCCGTCCTGGGAGAGGATCTCTCCTTCACCTGGGGCTCCA
>JBAMHX010000026.1:5051595-5063277 GCA_037177515.1 Pseudomugil tenellus
GAAGCTTTGTCACAAAGAACAACCAAATTCCACAAAAAATGACTTTATCCTTGGAAATTAGCCATTTCCTGAGAATATTAACATAACTTCTGATCATAACTCCACTGGATCGATATTTGTGCCATTTCAAAAACATAGTGTTAGCCAAACAAGATTTTAAAATTTAAGCAAATTTAACTTTTTTATAATTAAACCTGGATCAGCTGAAGATTCAACATATGTGCATGCGGTTTAAAACAAAAACAAAGTACTGATTATCCCTCTAACTGAAAGCAATTTGAAGAAGAACACATAGGGATGCATGTAACTACACCTTAATTAAGAAGGCGGGTTTGAAGTGATGAGACCTTGATGGGCACTTATCTATACGGTACACTTAATACACTTGTATACTTTACTCCCTTGCTCTCCTTTGGAATATGATACACAAAAAAAGTTACTTTCCTTGAAGCAACATCTTTTCCAAAAATCCCCGGAGTGCAAAAGAGACTCATGTCAGTTTGCCCCCGCAGAGTTTGTCCTGCAGGCATTGCATTTCTTAATGGTCTCTCTCCACACAGAATTAACTGGTTACTCTGACGTTTGTAGCAACTGAAGAAAGGATAATGTATTTCTCAAACTCAAAATGTCATTTGATGTTCATGCATGTAACATTTCGAACAATCTGAACCTTCAACGCACAAAAAGGCAACAAAGGCAGCTTGTTTATACGACTTTTACATAATGAGGCTGACATTTAGACCTTTAGTTGGATATATGGATGCAAGTTGTACTTATTGGGCTTTGTTGTGCGCTGTATGTATGGCTAGATGATGGACAAGTAGGAGGTCAGGTCACCTGGGTTTACACCATCACCCAGCTTGGTCTCAGCGGTCCGCCTGAATACTGCACATGGACCGGTCCGATAATGGCCGGCTCCTCTTCCCCCTCTGAACCCTCCTCTGTGTCCGTCTCAATCCCCAGCAGGACCTGAAAATGGAGATTTCGTTAGCGAACTACAGCTACAGATAAGTTTGCATCCTGGATAGAAATCTGGGAAATCTTTTTATTTCTGTATCCCTGGCCAAAAAAAAAAAAAAAAAAAACATCTATAAGGACTTCCTAAAAGCAGCAGGAATTAAAATCTCTAAGTAGAATTCCACAACTATTCTACATTTACAGCATTATAAACTTCCATATTGGTTTGTTTGCAAAAGATGAGAAAAATTGACGTGACGTTAGTCTTAAAGCAGATATATAACTAAAGGAAAAAGAAAAATAATTATTAAGTCAGAAAATCTCTCAATCACCTCCACTTCCTAAAGCCCCTACAGGGATCCTTTGTGACCTTCAAACTCATCACCAGATAAAAGATGTTATCGCTTGGCCTCAAACTGAGTTTCCTGATTTTTCTATTAATCTCATTTCTGTACGGAGAAAGCTCGCAAAGCAAACCACAGGAAGTCTGGCTGTAATTTCTCAGATATTCTGGTTGTTGAAAGGTTTAAAATATCTTAAAACCATGAAATGAAAACTGACAGTGTTTGTATATAACCAGCAGTGTTGCTACTATAGATGGATAATGATTTTATTTTAAGAATAGTGAATTAATTCTGAGATTCCTAATATTACCTTGTTAATTTTGCTATGTTGTAGCTGTAGCGTGAGCAGCATGGCCCCTCCAACAACAGCTCAAGCATCCACGAAATTTACCTCCTTCTCAAGGATACAAAATTCAGCTTTTATTAGCATCTGATAAGTTGAACGCTCCATCATTTCGTTTTGAGAGTTTTAATGAAGTACATTCAACCAACGCATTTATTGTTAGAAATCTGGCACCATTTCATGACCATAATTATTATTTAGTGTCCATTTTGCACTTCTGATCTATTTATTTGCCACTCTGAGTATTGAACCGATGCATCTAAGATGAATTACATTAAACTGAACCAAAGGGATTTCTCACAAATGCAAAATGCTGAAGCTTCTTAAAAAAATCTGATCATTTGCATTGTATCCTTTGTTTCAGAATAAATTAATAGTGACCACAATAACAGCCTTGTGGCTGTAGCTTGGGTTTCCAACCAAACAAAGATCTCATCCAAATCAATGACCTTCTATCTGCAGTCCTCCTCCACTCTACTCTGCTTTCCATAACATCAGTGCATGGAAACGAATCCTAAATGTCACTTTTATTCCTGGGATGAAGGGTTGATTTATGGATGCCTGGCAGACGTCCATGAGAAAGAGAGTAGGGGGGGAGTAAACACTTTAATCTAATTGCTTGTGAGGGTCACGTAACCTGACAGTCATTCGCAGCAAAGTCTGAGTTCAACTATTTCCTTAGAGAGGGAAAAACTATTGTGTAGAAGCAGCTGTTATGCAGACTTCTTGAATTACAAAAGGAGGCCTTTTATAAAGACCCGACAACCAGAAACAGACCCAAAACACACAAAGCTCGGGTGCCCTCTCAGTCCAGTGGTGTCTGCTGGAACCACAATGGCAGTCATTTCATTCCAACTTAGGACATGTGCTGCAAGTCATCATCATTTTTCTCTCTTGGTCATCACATTGTTTACAATAAAGCAAAAATGCTTTCATTTTTACAAATTACAGATCATTTTAAAACAAATTAAGCATCTCTCAAACCGTAGCAGTAGGACAGGCAAGAGAACAAAAACGAGTGATAAAAAAAGATCTTTGTACAGGATGATGAGTCACTACTGGAGAAGAATAATATAATCAGTCAGTCTTGGATCCGTTAAAAATGAAGGTGAAGCTGACTTCAGGATGTGAATGAGTAAAGTCTACAGGTCCACATCACCTCCCTCTCTGCTGTGCTAATGCTTTCCTTCCAAAGCCCCTCCCACTAAGGCTTTTGCAAATGGATAACCATGTAGCCATGGCAACTGTACAAATAGCAGTGATTGAGCTGGAACAGGAAGAAACATGTATAAAATGGAGGGAAAATTAAACGTTGCGGTACTGTGTAGCATAAGAGATCACACAGCAGCCTCAGTACAGAACTCTTTAGTCCCGTTTCCACCGAGGCGTCTGGCTCGGAACCGGACGGTTTGGTACAGTTTGGTAAGCGAACCCTGATCTCTGTTTATCGTTGTGCAATGTCCTCCTTTAATTATAACAACAACAAAAAAATACAACACTGAAACAAAGGACAACAAGGCAGACATCCAGCAGTTTGTAGCGTTTGTTGATGAAATGTGGCTTTAAATGGGGGGAGGGGGGGGGGGAATACATTTAATCATGACTGGGTTCTTGCTTTGTTCTTATTAGTTAATTAGAATCATCCACAAGTTAGTGGATGATTCTTTCAATCAATGGATTGTACTGCATTAAGCTGCACTCTTTAGGGTCACATCAGTCAGTTTGGTCCCAGATATACCAGTTTTGGTAAATGAAAGTGCAAAAAGCTCCTGACACCCAAACAACACTGCAGCGGATTCAGCATCCTTTTCAAGTTCTGTTAAGAGTGAAAAAATTTTATGCTCAACTCAACAACTAAACATGTGGAAAACACAAATATCCCTGACACAGTGGATCAATTCTTACCCGTGACTCCTCCCCTGACTCCAGAGAGTCAGCTTTCTTTGACGAGTTGTCACAAGAGTCGTCCAAGCTCTTCATTGTCTTGTATTTCCTCATCATCAGGCTGTCCACCACCCAGAACATGATGGACTGCAGGAGGAGTCAGAAGAGCAAGATCACGGTTATTCACCAAAGAGAGCTCAGGCAAAAGCCTTCGTCATGAAAGTGAAACTTACGTTGACTATGAACGGCACGATGAGCATGACCAGCGCCAGCTCCAGCTGAGGATTAGCGATGTAGCTTAGCAACACCTCCTGCAGCTGGAAGAGAAGAAAAAAAACTATTTAGCTTACAGCAAAAAAAATACCAGAGATTATACGTCAAATACTGAAAACCTAAAAATTATATTGTCACTAGCATTAACTGTGTAACTTTAACTGCAAGCAGCTAAATGATCCCTGCCAAGTAAAACCTAAAAGTAGCCTAGAAATGATCACATATTCATTTCCATGTTACTATGGGAACGCTAATTTGAACTCACAAACATGCCCTTTATATCATCGGGGTAAACTGTTGCCCAAAATACACACCAACACTGTCTAAATGTTTTAATTAGAACCAAAAGAGGATTCATTTGATACCATTTTCTTTGTTTTATTCTTTCGGGAGACTCGATGCTTTTGATCTCATGTGGATCTTAGAGAATTGGAAATGGCACACAGAGCAGAGCCAAAGCATTTGGCTGAACTGACCAAAATCAGGATCCAGCCTCAGGGTGGGGCTGTTTTGGGACGAGACTACAACATAGGCAATCACGCTGAATGAGTCACAGCCTCGAGTTGCTTTCAAAGCTTGGCTGAATTGATGAGAGCAAATTCCAAACCTGACACAGCGAACTTTCTAAATAAAAGCAGGACGTGATGCAAACCCTCCCACGAATGCAGCTGAATCACGTGTCTCTCAGCTGAAGGTAAAACTTCCAAAAAAACACTCACTGATAAAAGTACTCACTGCTGAAGTAATAATCCCCCAACCCTTTTAATATTCACCCTTTTATAAAATATATCTAATAAATTCTTCTTACTTTGGACCATCCAGGGACAAGAAGCACCAAGCTGATCACACCCTTCTCCAGCACCATGATGAGCAGGTACACGCCACACTGCCCCAGCCACGCAGCTGCCTGGGGAGGGTCACCTGGTGCAAAAACAATTACATTACTTGTAATTCAGCTTTCAAATTAAACTAAGGAAGATTGCAGAGAAATTGCTCCACAACTTCCAGAGAAACGTTTAGTGATTGCCGTAAAATCAAACTATAGATACCGCTGAGAGACTCTAGCTCTCTAAGGTGCTCTTTTTGCTGTTGGCATGTTGTGAATTAACCTCAATAGTTGCAACATGTTCATGTAGACATTTCGCTTTTGTAAAATTTAGTTTAGCAGCCTTTTCCTGCTGAATCCAAACTTTCTATAGAAGCCAATAAATAAAAAGGGGAAAAGTGAAGATTTTTTCTATGCTTAACAGCAAATAAACATTTCTTTAACAAATTTGTTCTATTATACATTTTAATTTTGCTTTTATTTATATTCATACAACACACAGGCATTTTTAAGGAATTGAGTTTGCAATTCTACTGTGATGAGAGTACAGTATTAGAAAATACATTGTGTTGTCTTAGAGGTTCATGCAGAGCATATAAAGCTTCCTCCTCTCCTCTTTCCAAATGGATTTGCAACACAGGTGTCTTGCCACAACAAAACATGACAAGTCTGTCATTAAGGCAGGAAGGAAGAAGCTAAATTAACAGTCAGACAGAGATAAAAAAAAAAGGACAGGTGGGGGGAGGGCACACCAACCACTTAAGAAGAAAGTACATGGGACATATTTCTAATGAGGACTCGACACATTTATGTGGAAATTAAAGGGTCTCCTTTCAGTATATTAGAAGTACTCAGCTTCACAGCTTGTGTCAATACAAAAAATGGGGAAAAATGATAAACAAATATTATATGTAATGAAAAGCACAACTGCAGAGAAACTAAAGTGCAATAATGGAGCTGGAATTAATGTGAGGTCACTGAGGGAGTTTTCCAGATTCTACTGCAGCTGGAAATGCTGGCTAACCTCCCTGTGTGTTTATGATGGTACTACAGCACCCTCTGGTGGCAGAAACAAGAACTACACCTTCTTACCTCTGTGCAACTACACCATGCACATTGTTTTTTTTTTTGTTGGTTTTTTTATAAATAGACTCACCATATTCACCAAATACGAGCAGGGTCCACTGCTTGTACTCAACCAGCCTGGACACCAACTTCACAGCCATCCAGATGACCAACATCCCCAGTGTGGCATCCAGGAGGAAATTCATCAAATAACTTTGGTTAAAAAAAACAAAAAACAAAAAAAACATCACTAAACCATTTCTATTGAATGTCTTTCATTCTTTCATGCAATATAAGAAACTCACAGAGAGCATGGGTCCTCTTTGGTGAGCGTTGACAGGAAGACATTAGCAAAGTGGATGAAGAGAGCACCAATGGCTTGTTTAGACGTGTCAAAAAACCTGGTAATGACAGAACACAATTAGTAAATATTATCCTTCATTGTTTTATTTGTATCCTAATGTGTTGCTTATCTAATAAAAGGTCTCTCCACATGCTTATGTATCTGGAAGTCCCAACATATTAGTTCCTTTCTGAAACCAAAACAAATTTAGTTGGAGCACAACAATATAGGACAGCGTAGTGTAGGTTCATTGGAGAAAAAAAAGCTGATTTTCTCACCAGATCCTCCATGGTCGTCTTATCCCCGCAGGTTCCCGGAACCGCTTCACTGCAAAAAAAAAAAAAAAAAACCCAAGTCAGACCAATTCATCTTCAACAGGGTTTAGTAGAACAAAAGAAAACAATGTCTCGACACAGCTTCTTTCACCTCCAATGCAATCTAATTTTTCTGCAGAGCACCAGGGGATAGAGGTCAGATGCAACACAGACTTATCATCCTGGTTTCATTCTGCCAAAACGTGTTATTTCTCTCTGCCAGACTCAACACGAACGGGCGGCCATTATCTCACCATCGTGCAAGGTCAGGAGATGTAAAAACAGGAAGGTGCTTCCTGCAGATGCGTTTAAAACACATGCTTTACAGGTTCATTACACTTGTTTTTAACGATGCATTCATATCAAAAGTTGCTTTGTGTTTGACATATTTAAGCTAACAGAAGCTATTTTAAATGCAAACATATTCGGGATCATAAGCTGGAAACCTAAGCTGCTTGAAAATCTAAATCTGTTCAACAAAGCCTGAAGGGTGACGGATTCATAAGGAAAAGGGGGAAAAGTGCCGGTAGGAGTAAAAGTTCTCACACTGATCAGGAAAAATGTTGCTTTGAAACTTATCAAACACTTATCAAACCTTTACCTCCTATAACTCGTGTTTTAATAGTTCACAACCAAATGCAGTCACACAGATTTCCATCATTAGTTGTGAAATATGGTGCAATTTTACTTTCAATTATTTTACTAAAGTTTTATTCTAAATAATCATTCCGATAGCCAGATGGAAAATGTAAGCTAACTCTGGAATTTAGCAGCCTGCGGAAAACCTTTTAACCTCATTCAGATATTTGCTGTAGTCGATAAACAACAATAAAGAGGATGTTTTCAACAAAAGCCTCCATGACTCACAGAGGGATAGATGTTTATATTAAGGACTCATCGCTGTTCAGGAATGTAGCTTTGTCATTCCAACATAAGTTTCTTCCTTTTTTATTTTTTAATTGCTCATTTATGGATACTTATCATTTCATTTCAAACGTTTTTTATTTGAGACACTAAAAACTTGCATTGTACCTTCTGTCCAGCAGTGCTATATAAATGCACTATAATGTTAGCATTCATCCAGTGGAACCAGATTATTTGTTTTTAAGGCTAACTAACACATAACTTGTCTAATGTTTACTCATAAAAAACTTAAAAAGCTTTAAGTAGCTTCCTAAACTAAATTAAGAGTAAGAACTAAGAATTTCAATACGCTCTTGGGGTTATTCTCTTTTTACACCCTCTGCAGTTCACTAACATAATGCTGCACTAAAATTCTACTTTAAAAACTACTGATAAAGTTTATACTTCATACTTTGCTAAATCATTTAAAGTAGTCCAGGTCTGAAATAGAAAAGCAGCTATGAAACATGAATCTTCCTCCGCCGTGCTTCACAGGTGAACGTAAGGTTCTGGTGCCGTTATGTAGGCTCAACTTTGCCAAAAAGGCATCCTGGTGAAAAATATAGGTGTTATTTTTTTTCCATAGGTAGTTATACCTGTGTTGAGTTTATGACATGAATTTATTAACACCATGATGATCCAGTGTTTATCAAACTAAAATGAGGAAATGTTCAAGACTTTTTGAAAAAGCTTTTTGCATTTCATGCATATTAACATTCCTCTTTTATTCAGATTACGCAAATACAAACAAAATGTTAGTCAGTGGAGGGAAGCAAAAAAGTAGCTTTGAGGTAGATAAGAGCAGCTCAACATGACTTGACGTACCACTGTGATCCGAGTCAAGGAGCTCTTAATGCTCTGCTGCATATGTGATGATAAGTAAATATTGACGGAGGTTAGAGCTTATCGATTTCGTCCCGTCCTCTTTAAGCATGGCCTCGTTTTTCACTACTTATCACCTCCATAGATTTGTAGAAAAGATTTAAGCTGATGAAATCATCACCAGTGCATTGAGCTTTTAGTTTACACAATGACATGGCCGTCTATGTCAGCACACACTTGGAAAACAACAGAAACTATGATATGTTAAAACAATGTATAAGTGTATCCATGTATAAAGAGCATTATAGTCCTGCCTTTCATTTGCAGAAACAGAAAACACTCTCCGTAGCACCAAAATGGGTAAGACGCTCAACATTCTCCAAGTCAGCTGCCACAAAATCACAAGTTTCCCAGCAGTCAGGGTATTGTTTGGCCTGAATGAATCCACACCATGGTTCACTGGAAACATTGGGCTAAGCGGTTAAGCTGAAACGGAAACCACTTTGAAAAATAGCTAAAATTCCTAAATACCTCTGTTTATATGTCTTTTTTAAACAGGCTATTCCTCTTGACCTTTAGCATTTATTCTGCTAACATATCTTATTTATTTAGGGAGTAAAGGTCATAAAAAAAATGCCTCAAACTTCTTAACTCTGCAAAATGGAGGTGCAGAATCTAAGTGATCAAATGGGATTAGACCCAATTCTTGACATCACTTATACTCCCGAAGTAACAAGATGCGTTTTATAACATTATAGTTTGAAATTTAATGTAACTCAAGATTTTATATCAATAAACAACACCAGGCTTGAGGTTCCTAATGAGCAACTATGTAAAGCTATTTAAACAATAAAATCAGCTAAATATTCTAACTTCCCAGACAACAGGACTTAATCTGGGCCAATTTTGGCACAGCTAAACTTAAAAATAGCTTGACTTGGCCCCTAAAGGTCATGAGGTGGGCCCTACTAAGGGGCCCCAAAGTTAAGCACACAGACCTGTCCTGAGTTATGTGGGGACATGTGAACTAGACCAAATATTCTTTTGCGCCGCTGTTTTGACGCATATGCTCTTTTTGACAGTTGCTTTGTTGTTAAATGGTCAATATAGATGGTAACTCACATCTTTTTCCTTTAAAAAAAAATAGCTAGCATAACCTGCTACGGCTTGTAACCGAAAAGGTGCTTTTTTAACGAGGCTTTGCTAAAACAAACAACAAAACGCCACGTGGACTCGTTTAAAAGCAGGTTTGCGGATTTTGTGCTGCGTAAATCCGACATATGGGAGCTTTTCTGAAGGGTGATGACAGAAGATACTCACACATCAGCGTACTGAAGGCGACGATAGCCAGAAGCCCCTGGATCAAAACACCGAACCTGTCGGTCAGAGCTCCGTTATCACAGCCGTGGGGACTCGCCTTGTTAATGTCAGACATGTTGCTGACTTCAAACGGAGAACTGGCCAAAAAACGTTTCACCAAGAAGATCCCACTGTACCCGTATATGTCCATTTCAATGTTGACGTGACAAAAACACCGTTTTGAGACAAAAGGAGTACTTCCACGGTGGAGGGGCTTCGTCTTTCTGTCCACAGAATGAACGAAAGATTTTTTTCCCCTCTGGTGTCAATTTAAGGCAAAGTTTTCCTGTGACTACATCTCGTGATGTTAAAGAAAACAACAGAATCGATAATGTGACTCAACATTCATACCCATACTCATAAAGAAGACAACACGGCGCGTGAAGCAGAAAAACAAACACTTTAACTTCCGGTAAACACATTTCAAAATAAAAGTTAGGTTTAGCGAACGCAGCGGGGATTGACTTGTTTTACAACCGGCCAGGTATCCAGCTTTATTATGTGTACTTAGTGGCATTGAATTTAATATTAGTTTTATGTGATTTGATATTTTAAATATAGAATTTGGGCATCTTACAGATTAATATATTTTAGTTTTTAAAGCTTTTTCTTAAGATAACTTAGCAATTCTGATTCCCCCCCAAAGTGTAAAAATGTAAAGAAAAATTCGACCCATCTGAATTATGCAATATTTTTTTTATCTAGTCGAGGGAGCCAATGGGTTGCATTGAATCTTATTTTTCATAATAATTCACCGTGTTTAGAATGCATGGGGCTGTGGAAAATAGTCTCTTTAACCTCCAGCAAGCTATCTGCTTCAACCAGGGTTAAAGAAAACAGGAAAGAAGGGTCAACAAAAACCATAACTTTAAGCTAGGTTAGTGCAGAAACAACAGAGGCGTGTTATACAATAATAATAAACATATTTATACATTAAGAAAAATAGAAATAGGGAAGAGTGGGGAGAAATCAGTGACTGTAGGGGGAAATCAGAGCATAATGGGACATCCTTCAGCCAAAGTTTATGGCAGTGACCCCAGAAGGATGGCTGAGAGTCATCTAAGCCTGACTTTATAAGCTTTCTCGAAAAGGAAAGTTTAAACGCTAATCTTAAAGATAGATAATGTGTCTGCTTCCTTAATCCCTAACTGGGACCTGGTAAGGCAAGACTATGAACCACTGTAGGAACAATATAGCTACAATCGGAACCAGGTCGAGCACTCTTTAATTGAGAAACAACGGTTCTCATATTTTGTATCATTAATTAAAAGAGAGTCTAAACTAATTTTAAGTGTTATTAATCTGACATATCTTTAATTCAGATTGGATTAGCCTACATGTTAGGTTAATGATCCGCACAATCTCACTCAAGATGTGTAAAGAGTAAACTTCTTTTTTACTTTGCAATCAGTCTGTAAGCGACTCAGAACTATGTAGAAATATGTGAAGTGAATTTACTAGCAGGTTTAACAAGTATGTTTCTGAAAGGAGGTCCAATAACCCATCTAAATCTCTGGTGTCGCCATAGAGACAAGCTGTTTACATAAATATCTCACCTATTAATACTAAAAAAGCATAGTATTTTTAATCAATGTTCAGTCTTAGTAACTTATTTCAAAAACGAGCCTCTGGATATTATTTTCAACCTTTGTCACTGTTTATATCAAAATAAATTTACCCTCGTATTATTTTGAATGACAAACTACCAAACTTCCGGTTTCTTCTCGGTTACCTTGACCAGGTCTGTGTATCTCTTGTAACAGACTGCCTTGAATGTGCGCGAGGCCGGGTCAGGGCTGCGGGTGGGTTTGGTTCGTGTCGGTAGGTGATGCACGCGACTGGTTTGCAGGTAAACCGCTACCTCACGTGAAACGTTCAAGATCTGTGTAGTAACACAGAGCGCGCATTGTCAGCTTTATAAACTTAGCACAAAGGAGGAAGATCTTGGTATTTGTTGGATTGAAGGATTTCACTCCCCGCAGCAATCTGACCATATTTCCTTTTTTCTGTTTTCTTTTTTTTCTTTCTTTCCATCTATTTATTCCTGTCAGGAGCCTCTAGTGAAGGGTCCTCCTCCTGTACCGCCCTGATCTCCAGCTTGGTCATATTTTGCTGTGTGCAGTAGCCTATCTCATTCTTTATTCAGGTGGTGTTAAAGGTCAACCGGTCCCTCACAACTGTGTTGTTTGTTATGAAAAGCGCCCCCGAGCTGATCCCACAATCAATCCATTTGGGACATAAGGTGGGTT
>JBAMHX010000026.1:5063377-5085028 GCA_037177515.1 Pseudomugil tenellus
AGCTTGGTCATATTTTGCTGTGTGCAGTAGCCTATCTCATTCTTTATTCAGGTGGTGTTAAAGGTCAACCGGTCCCTGCAGTTGGATGTAGATAATTGCGTTTTCTGCAAGAGCGTAATGGAGGATTTAGATCACTTAATCTTTATTTACCACAACTGTGTTGTTTGTTATGAAAAGCGCCCCCGAGCTGATCCCACAATCAATCCATTTGGGACATAAGGTGGGTTATTCCCTTTTTTTCACATCCAAACTCTCTGTGATGCTCTGTGAAGAAGACTGTTGCCATCCTGGAGGACAGAAATGGGTTCCAGTTAAGTCTCTCACATCTGTTACCGACACACACCTGGCAGCACCTGAATTTCAAGAGGAGTGAAATCAAGAGGAGTTTTTGGCACATTTTTTGGAGGGGTTACTCCGCACATTTTCCAAACAAACAATTCTTTCAAGACTGACCTCTTTGTAGAGGAGACTTTGACTTTTCAATTAATATATTACAGCTACAAATAGTATTATTAAAGGGGATGAATACTCAACCAAACACCAATATACATAGAATTTCTGTTCTATTTACATCATTAAACCTTACTAGTGTACCTGCCAGATTTTCAAAATGAAATTTCACATGCAACCATGTAGAAAACATGTAAGAAGTCCACATTAAACATAGCCTGAAGCTTGAACAATACCACAAGTAAGTACAAACTAAATACAAACTACCTAAAAAGGATTATATTTAATCAATTATGAATAAAATCCACCAGATTACGATCTGGACAAAGCTTGAGTGGTCCAAGGAGTCTATTGTTCCCCCAAAGATATAGTCACAAAATCAACTACAAGAGATTTAATGACAAAAATATGAAAATTACTAAAATATAACACCAAATATCTTAAATTAATGAATATAGCGTAGATATCCAAAATAACACATATTTAGATTAAACAAAATGTGAATATAAATACCCAAAATGTAATGCAAGATTACATAACAAGAGTTCAAAATGACTAAAATATAACACATATCATCAAATATGTTACACTGAACAAAGAGACACAAAGAAACATTAAGCTGGGCTACAAAAATAACAGAAATTTATATTAAAACAGCAGCAATGAAAAGAAAAAACTAAATATAATACAACATGACCTGGAAACTAAGCAAATTAAAATGCTGACTCATGAAAATATTACATACAATTATCAACATGAGACATAAGAAGTTTAACAAGACATCAAACAATGAGACTGCATTTCACAAAACCACACACAATAAAGCCAAACAGCTGAAATGAGACGCCAACTGAGACAGAATAAATGCCAAAATGTGGAAAATTACCTGAAAATGATGACAAAACAAAACATACTTCATTAATGAGACAAAGAGTTGTTAAATATCTAGGTAAGACCTGAACATGCCACAAGATGAGTTAGAAGAGAGATTAAAACTTAACAAACAGGATGTGCACCAAACAAACCACACACAGAGAAATCAAACCTTCAAGTGAAATGCACAAAAAATATATAAAAGAAATGGAAAACAGCAAACAATACCTGCAAATCCAAACCATGGTGTCTTTTTCATGCATTCATTCTAATCAAACTCATTTAGACAATATGTGCCTGAATTAGCCTCACAAACGTCCCCATGCTTCTCACTGGACAACTTTAACTTCATGAAATGAACAATATTCAGAACGAGTCACGGCCACCAGCTTCAATAACAATGTGCCCAAAACAAACAAAAGAATTGACCCCCTGCTGCACGCATGCAGGCTGGTGCACGCGCCGCACGTGTCCGTCAGCGCATGTACGTGTATGTGTGTGTGTTATATGTTTTGGTGTGTGTGCACAAGGAGACATGGGCTAATCCTTTCAGCCGCGCGCTCGGAAAAGCCTCTTCCCATGCAGGCAGATTAGTGGGACACAGGCAGCGCACGCTTCAACCATCTGTTAGCACGAGCATTTCCCCTCGCGTCTTATGAGACTCACTTGAGTGTTTAAGAATCAAATGGGCCACTGTTAACAAAGATCTGAACTTCCTCTTACAAGTTTTGACATAAATCCCTACTGCGCATGACCGTGTCGATATCAAAAATAGGCTAATGAAGGCTGATGGTTTTTTAACCCCAGTCAAGATCCTGCTAAAATGCTCACTTATTGTATAGTTAATAATAATAATAATAACAATAATAATAACAAAATGGAAAGCTGCTTATTGACTGTATGTAAAAAAAAGTTGAAAAGTGTGATGAAAACAGGGAAAATTTGGCTAAATTGAAAAAAAAAAAGAATATTTCAGGGAAAATGTTTTTTTTTTAAATACCATATTCACAAACTGGTCCATTTAAAGCATCAGTAAAGTTTGAAATCACTTAAATATTACAGAAGTCGCGTGTTAAATAACTTTTTAAGGCTTATTTGTTAAGTTTTCTGATTTAGAAATAAACTTTGAATAATTAGCTTTGAACTAAGATCTTAAGGTTCATCACACTACATCATTAATAAGAAAGCTAATCAGAAATATCAACCTCTAAATGATTTTTACTCTCCAATACAGTTATCAATAAAATATGAGCTTCTTCCCCTTTTAGTCTGACATTATGAAAACGTAAGATGAAGACAACATCCCAAAAAATTCAACCCATTTTCAAAGGTCAGATGTGTTGATAAGCAGCTATATTATTACATAATACTTCACTGTTTCCAAAGGTGAAACAGTAAAGTTCCATTTTTATGGAGGAACTTATTTTAAGTTAACTAAAGCCCTCTAACTAAACAACCCTTGGGCACCTTCACTGATGACAAAACTAAAATGCAGTCCAGCTGTGCGCCATAAAACCGACGCACACTTGGTTTTTCTCTGGAATTGAGTTACAGCTTCAGTTTGAGGTGTTAATATTTGTTTAGAGGCGTTTATGGAAATGTTTGCCAGTATTTTGTTTCAGGGCGACCGCTTGAAGTGATGCAATGTGGACCTACCACTAGAGGATACTGTTGACTATGATAAGAATTGCTCCAGAATTTGATTGAATTTGGGGAATGGGGAGGGGAGAGTAGACCCACGGAGGCTCATTTCTCAATAGCTGTTTATAGAAAAGTGATAAACGGGAGAAGTTCAGCAGAACAGAATAAAGCAGCCAGAAGAGCAAATAGAGCCAAGATCACAAATTATTGACTTTCCATGCTTATCACAGCAGCTGATCACAATCAGGCAGCTGTGCTTGTATGTCAGTTATTATTCTGCACACTTCCATAAACTTTATGATCATTTTCTATTTGGTTGTAGTGGACATATCTTCCTGTTATTCATAAAACTATAACTTAAAGTTAAGAAAATTATTATAAAAATATGATTCGAAAATTTTCTGACTGGAAAAAAAACATGACTAGTTGAGTTTTAGTTGGTCAACCTTATTTTTTCCACACGACAGTGTATATTAGATTTGCTCAGTCCATTATCTCTGAGTCAATAATGTGGATAAAAGTCAGTCTTGGTTGAGTGGATGTGATTTGTTTGTTAATGGGACGGATGAACTCCAGCTCCCTTTTTACAACAAGCTGAAAAAAGTAGTTTTTGCTTCTGCTCTGAAAGGTCAATGAAGGAGTTGGCTTGAAAATATCTGTAGATATTTTTTGGACATGCGCAGATGGGAGATACCATATTGGAACGGGGGCAGCAGCTGAAAGACGTCGCTTGCGTTGCTCTGCTCGGACTCACGCAAACGAGGAGAGAGAGAGAGAGGAAAAACAGAGGGGGGGGGTTTCTGGAAGGAAGCGAAGAAAAAAAACTCGGACAGGTAAGACAGGTGACGGCTCCAGCGGTCTTGTGACGTTTTCTTTTTTTTTTTGTTGTGGTTTTCTTATTTTTTTAACGTCGACGAAATAAGCACACTGATAGTTATTTCCACCCCCCTCCCTCCTTCGTTTTAAAGCCCCCGAAGTGTTCCCGAGGTGGTTTCTGTAGAAACGTGAATTTGCTCGCGAACATTCGCTCGCGAGCCCAACTTGTCTAAAGTCTCTCACGCGCTGTAATTAACAGCTTTCATCGACCGACAGGACCCCGTCTCGCGGCACTCGCGGTAATAATGTTTATTTCGTTGTATATTTATTTATCAGCTGTTAACTTATATAACCTGTAAATAATTATGTCAAGAGGAAAGTCAATTTTATTACATATAAGTAGAAGAAAACGCAATTTTAACGCTATAGGTTTTAATACCACAAAGCAATTTTAGTGTCATTTAAACACCGAATTGTTTTGGAAGAGAAACGTCCGAACTGACTTGTTGTTTTTCGACCTGTAAGTGAGTCATGTTGGGTTTTGTCTTATCACCATAAGGTGCGTAAAAGCCGTCGGAAAATACCGGACACTGCCAAAATGTCAAGCTCTTTCAACATGGCGGGTTATGGTGTTCGTGGGAGAAAACTGCGACTTAAAATCTTTGAACGAGGAAAAAATACAATGACGGCACATAACGTGCCCAATTCGGTTTCTTTTGATGGACATACACGAGGTTTAATCAATTAAATTCGAAATGTGCATTTGGCAACTCCGTGGGAGTTTTTTTCCGCTGCAGTTTTGAGTGTGCAAAGTACATGACCGGAGTGGCAGGCAGTCTGCTGGTCGGCTACACCCCTCACAGCCTCATCTTCCTTATGTGCACTTAACGTTTCCTCTTTCACTTTTATCCAAAAATGCCTTTGGCCATTCGATACAGACGTTTCTAGATCAAAGCATATATCTTTATTGGTATTTTTTTCCTAGTTAAATAGGCAGCGGGATGAGTTCATTCCACGTTTTCTTGGGATCTTGCATCATTACTGTCGGAAGAGAATATTTTGACGGTGTGTTTCTTTATTGGCTCATTTAATACGATTTAGCAGAAAATTGGATTTAACCTTGCGTATCTATTCGGGTGGCTTCCCGTTGCGAGCTTCCTTAAGAGGTTTGTTTTATTCCAGAAAAATTCTTCCTCCAGATTCAATTTGTCACCATAATAAAGCGAAACAATAAAAAACCTGAACGTCAAACAGCCGGTGAGCTACGACACGTGCAGTAAGCTTAGAGCTGTAGTCGCTTTATATATATATATATACATATATATATATATATATATATATATATAATATAAATAAACAGGGAGACATAAATATGGATTCTGCTGGTTATTTATGCAATTTAAACGGTTTTCCTTGTTGGAAACACCCAAAATCTCTTTTTTTGTCAGCATCTTGCTGCTGTTGTGATAAGTCATTGTATGTTAATGTTCCTTGTGAATGTTTTGTCGGAAAAGCAATCATAGTGTGCTCCTGAAACAGCAGGAAGGTTGCCTTGGAAAGAAGCATTGATTCGCTCTTTCTTGCTTGCTTTTGCAAACCAACTCTGCTCCTATTGGAATGATGGGAGAACAATAGGCAAATATCAGTCCTTTCTTATTTCAAGTCTTCAAGCTGCGGGCTGTGCACAGGACATGTTATGCAAATGTGTGCGTTGCTGAAGCACGTTCCAGTCCCTGATGTTTCACCTCTAGCTGCTCCACTCTTTTCTTCTCAGTCCTCCAGGATCAGTTGCTATTTTAACTTAATTTTATCTGATCTCAGGGAGTATTACAAGCAGCTGTAGTTGTGTATAAAACACACTGACTGCTTTGTGCATGGATCTGTATTGATAATGTTAGGAAACGAGATAAACTGTTATATCAGGTCATCCTGCTTGCCAAGAGGAAACAACTCTTGGATGGGTCTAAAAGAGGAGAACCTAATAGGGAGTAATGCATTAAAACCCAAGCCCATGCAATGGTAGTTAATCTCCTAAATCCCCTATTAAATCTTTGGCGTGGATGGGTTTAGAGAAAGGCATAGGGCAGCACGTGTATGCCCAGCGCCCCATCTGGGGCTAATCAATTAAGAAAGGAAAAAAAAAAACTCAATCTGAGATGACGATGACACAAATGTTCTGCGTCTGAGATTAACACTACCAGACTGGTATAATCCCCCGGTGACCAATCTGAGCTGTTTCCTCCAGGATGCTGTGGGGCAGAAAAGCTTCACTGAACTCAAACTTGGTCCAAAAAGACTGAAATAGATGAGACTGACAGCAACAATCTGTGGATGTTTTTCAATCCGTCAAGGTTAGAATCTTGTCCAGTGAGATTGAGAGAAAGAAGAAGAAACGGTGTGTAAAAGACGATTCAGCTTCAGTTGATATGATTGTGATTGGGAAGAGCTTTGGATTTTGATCCACCAGTTAAGCTGAAATTTCCTCTTCTTTTATTATTCTATTATTATTATATTTGCTATTTTTAAGGTTGCATGTTGAGAGGAAAATGTTTTTAACCTAGCGAGAACATACTTGATAAAGATTGACTCAACTAAAAGGAATAAAAAAATCCTGACCTCAAAAATTCCAGGAAATATCCCAAAGTTTGCAAAGACAATAAATACTGAATTCTAGAGAAATGAGCAACGTAGTGTGCAAGTATTCAGCCTATGACGTGTTTCTTGTGTTTTTACTGTCAAGCATACAGCATGCTAGATTCAACTAAAATAGTTTTTTAAGTATTGAGCAATCAGAGTGGAGTTCTCTAATATATATTGCCTGTAATTTCTGTGAAAGGGAGGTAGGCAATGATAGAGCTGCACATATAACGCGGTGTGGTTATTAAAGCTCTCAAATTAAAGCTCAAAGTTGCCACTTTAACTACACAGTCTTTTTTCTTCCCCGCTCAGAGCTAATTTGCTGTAATATAGAAGCAAAACAACACATTCACATGTGGCAGTGTGCAAGAACGAAACTGAATGTGCAGCAGTTTAGACTATAAAAGTAGTACAAAATGAGAGAAAACGGCTTTTTACGGTTTTATGTGACAGCTTAGATCATATAATGCGAGCAAGAGGGATATATATTTGCTTTATCATGCGAAAAAGGACATATGTGGTATTTTCTCATGTTAAATGAACTACTTTAAACTTGAGTTAAAGTCTTTTTGATGTGACCATATCGGATTGTGAAATGGCTCGGGCTGTGTTGAAACAAGAAGATGAATGATCCTCTGAAAGGAAAAATGCTCATTTAGGCGGATTTAAATGGAAAATCCAGGTTGAAGAGCTGCAGTGAACTCATCTTACTGTTTCTTACAAATGTGAGGACTGGGTTTTAAAGAGGACTGAAGAGAGCTGCATGCTGATGACTGTGATGTATCAACACTGCTGAAGATTGTAGTGCTTTTAGACAGTGAAGTGGGGGGGGGGAGAGAGAGAAGGGCAGCCAACAGCGTCATGTGAGCCAAATTAGCTCAGCTTGTTGTTTACGCAATGGATATATGCCGGAGCCACTGTGGGACGTCATGGGGGTGTGTGCGGTGGGGGGATGGCGCGTACACACACTCGGGTGGTTGTGGAGACTGTCACAGCCTTTGTACTGCAGCTTCACAGTTCTGCAAACACACACACAGCTCAAACAGAAGCTGTGTGTTTTCATTTTCTCTGGATTTCAAGGCTGCTTTGGAAGGATGACTTTAGTCTGCTCGCATACTTGAATTGTTTCACATCTTAATGTTGCTTTTTTAATTTGTTTCTTCCTGCATGGATGCATATCAGGATGCATGACTCACCTCTTTCAGGAATGGATTCTTATTTTAAATTGAAGAGCAACAGTCTGAGTTTGGAGTTATTTTGGGGTTGAATGAGGATCGCGGTGAGAATGCAGCTCACCTCGTATCCATTGGAAGGTTGATGAAAGTGGGTTGAAGTTTATTTATGAGTCATTGTTAGTGTTACTGCATGACTAAGGACAATCACAAGGCAAGTGATAAACATTGTGTGTTTTGAAGATAATTATTTTTCTTTTCAATTTTGAGCTTGTTGTTTTTGGCAGAATGGAAGGAATAAATCTGTTTGACTTGACGTTTCAAGTCAAACTCTTTCTATGTGCTGTGTTGATTTTCTTTGTCTTACTTATAAAAGAAGGAAATATCTGAAAGCATCTCCTCCGGGTTTGCTTGCTGTATAGTTTATGCCATAAAATGAAGTTTTCTCTACAGCTGATTGGATTAAAAAAAAGGAAAAACTAATGTAATAAACGAGAACTGTGGGGAAGCAGATTTACCTGTCAGTTGAAAGGATGAAAGGAAATTTCTGGATGTGCATATGATTAGTAGGAGGTAAAAGCAGAGAGTTGGACCCTTTGGAGTCTAGAATGTGCTGGTGGATGAGGGAGAGACCTCTTATGGGGCTCATGCATCACAGAGGTGGAAACGGGATAGAACCAGTAAGCATGATTTTATACTAATGATGCTTTAAAATGTTGTGTGAATCAGTGACTGGATGTGGTAAAAGAGATATACATCCTTTTTCTTGTTTATAAGGACTACTGCTCCGTCATTTTGTTGTACGTGCGTCTAGAATGACAAAGTATCTTGATATTCAAACACCACAGGGTGTTTGGCTCGAAACTGTGGCGAAAAAAAAGACTGTTGAGCAGAAAAGTGACGTCAGAATGAGGCAAGTTTGTGATGAAGTGATGAAAACTAGCAGGAGGAAAAGTGTAATATTATGGGATAAGGTCGGGTGTGAGAGGGCAGATAGTCACACGACATTTGCTAATGATATAATGTAATGCATATTACTGTTCAGAGGTTGTATTTATCTTTATTTAAGACAGGCTAAGGAGCAAATTGTCTTTACTGTATTAAAACTCATAAAAGAGGCTGAATTTCTTGTTCACCTGCATTGTACACCACATTTCACTTGAAATAAGACATTTTTATACATTTATTAGAACTTATTATGAACTGTAGGAAAATTTGTGATGCAGTGATGATAAACCAGGACATTTTCAAAATTTTTTTTTCTTCTTAGCATCATGTGCAGTATTTCAGGTATTTAATGCATTTAAACAGGAACCTTACAGAGACCTGAGAGAGAGATTCTTATATGTAATGTATGCAGGGCTGAAGAAAAATAAATAAGTAAACAACAGTATTAAGATACAGTAACTATAAATCAGTTTAGGAAAGTAAATGTAAACATGTCAGTCGTGTTTGGGTTGTCTGAGACAAGAACTTGCCATTGGTATGCAGGTCTGACAGGCTGAAGTCAGTTTGTTAATCAGATATGCGCTTTATTGTGTCTGACAGGTTAACGTTAGTTAACAGGTTAAAAGGCACCAAAAACATCCTGAAAAACAAGACGGATGCTTGATATTAAAATGCAGTAATTTATTATTAGGTATATTATTAAGGTAAAATTAAGTTTTATTAAAATGTTACACAACAGAGAAGTCAAGCGTCTTCACAGAAATACATGTTTAAAGTCATGTTTCATTTTCTATATTAAGTTGCTGTAAAATTATTATTATTATCTATCTATCTATCTATCTATCTACCTTCCCTTTTTTCTGCTTTGCCTGACTGATTGTTTTGCTGATGTTTTTACTGTGGTATGTAAATGCATCAGCGTGAAAACAATATGCACTTGTAAGGTTGCAGAGCACAGACTGAAGAAGCACAGAATGATTTTCCACTTGACTTTAATTATTTTGAAAAATATGCTGCAGAAAATGCCCAAAGATCAGCTGACTTCCTCCATCTCATCATTACCTAAGATGGCTTTTTTTTCTCTTTCATGCTGTGCTCCTTGCTGTTCCTGCACTTCAGCACTCCCTTCTTTCTTTTGTTCATTCTAAAGAAAGTGCATCATTTTACATCAGCCAAAAGGATGTTTCCAGGGAAATCAGACACACATAGTGTGTGTGGGTGAAAGTAAATGCTAGAGTTGTTCACGGAAATAATTGCGTAACTGGCAAGCACTGTAAAAGTGGGGGCTTCCAGAAAATTTTGTGGACTTTTTACAGAAAGTCTGTAATTATCTGATAAATCCCAGCACTGATTTAATTTATGCTTTTAAGTTGCAGGGTTTTTGGGGAAAGTGGGAGATGCAGTGAGGACGGTTTGCAGCGCATCAGTTCCAAGGTTAACGCCTGCCAAGGAGTGGAAGCTGCAAGATGCAGTCTGGCACACAGGAGCAGTCACTGGCGATCACTGCAATGAAGCCACACTATTCAACCAATGGGAAGGAAGAGGAGGTGAAAACAGGTGCGATTGTATAACTTTTTTTTTACATTAAATGTGATAGATTTTTGTTAATATCAACATGCAATTTGTTTTTGTCTTGAATTAAAATCCCAGCGGATCCTTTTCTGCAGCATGTTGGTGGTTAATAATGTGTGTTTTCCTTTAAAGAAGATTCACAGTTTGTTTTTCCTCCGGCTATAATTAAGAATGTTTGAAAACACATCAGAAGACAACAATAAAACACCCGCACACTTATATTTCTGTTTAAACTCACAAGGCTTGTTATTTTGGCACAAGTGATTGCACATTGACATAACTTAATTTGCCACTGGCCTGTACGCAGTCACTGCCTGAGTCATGGACTCGCATTCCTACAGAACACATGTTGCAGATGTTTACTATATGTCTGGAATTATACATTTCTGAGAGCTTGCAAGAATGTTTTCCACATTTGTGGCTGACACTGAGACATGGTGTTCCATAAAATTGCCCTTAAATTCTAACTGGATTTGTGTGTTTTGGAACATAAATGCCAGTTGATTCTATATTCCTTGTTTGGATTCCCACTGGTCAGTGAATGCAGCATTACCCATTAAATTTAATGCAATGATCTGAACTATTTGTTGCATGAGAGCCATATTGGAAAAGAAAAGGAAATCCACTTTCACCAAAAAGTAAATGAACAAAACCAACCAAAATATTGAGAATAGATTAATCTTTTTAAAAGAAAAATCCTCTTGCGTCTTTGTTCCTCTCCAGCATCATCAGACTCATCATTTTCATCAGCTGCTGCAGCTCTTTGTCTCTCCATCTGATTTTTGTCTTTTGTTTAAACCAAACTCAGTCCATTTTGGAGCGCATCAGAAATAGCCAAGCTCTCACCAGATGCTATGGCAACCAAATGCTGCAACTAAACAGTGTTGCCAAGTTGGTGACACTTTCTGCCCTCTAGCAATAAAAATGCTTTATTCATCAGCTCAGATCTTTCAGGAAATGATGCACGCTTCTACTGCATTATAATTTATAATTTTATATATATATATATATATATATATATATATATATAAATAAATAAAATGACTAATTTACGGAAAGTCAAATTAATTTGTAATGAATTAGTGTTGATTAATCATATTTTAATCTCATAAAATTTCCCCCAAAGAGCAACTTTTTTACATTTTAAATGGATTTTATTGGATGACTAAATCAAATAATAGATGGTGACATTAATATTTTAAAGTCAGACTTTATCAATGCCTGAAAAATTGCACTTTATTTTAAAACAGTAAAAAAGAAATAGAAAAGACCCAGACCAAGTCAAAGAGTTATTTTTATATTTTAACTAGCAGCAGCAGTTGTTCTGTAACTAAGACTTGACAACACATTGCAGAAATTGAACTTTAAAAAGGTTTCCATCCACACTTTTCATTAACAGGCATTAATACCTGACAGTAAATCAGGGCTGGAGCAGCCGGTGGCATTTTCAGTCTGGTCACAGAGCAAAGGTGATCACTTCCTGCTTACTGCTGCTTGAAGTTGGAGGCTGTGAGATGTTTCAGTGTAAACTATACCTGTGTTCACATTACTCACAAAAAGTCTCCAATTTCACAAGACAGGAAAAATAGGCTCACCAGAGAATATGTATTATGCATGTTTGTTAATTCACTTGACAAAGTACAACTGTCATGCTCCTGATTCTCCATCGTGCTCTTCTGGCTATTGTTAACAGTAGTTCCTATATGAAGAACCTACCCTGCCATGTTATGTGTAGAGCACATTCTTATTTGAAATATTTTATACGAGCATTGCTTCAATTTACCTGGAATCTTTAGCGGCCACATGTTGTGTGCAATGAGTAATGTTGTTTTAACCACAAACAAGTCATGGTGGGTGCAAATCTACTGCAGTGTTTCATAGCAGGTTGAACCTTTGCATGTAATGCTAGGTACAACAAATTACATGTAGTCCCGAAACATCATGGTGTAAGTGAAAAGAAAAAATAAATCATGTCTGAAAATGCTTACAATTTATTGGTTTGGAAAAAAGTCTAACTTGTTGTAGATTTACTGCTTTTACACAAGTCAAAAACTTGTTTGCGGCTCAGCAGGTTTGTTCAGAACACAAATCAAGCAGACAGAAGCCTCCACCACCTACTGTCTGCTCTCATTATAAAGCAGATTTACACCAGAGTCTCCAGAGATGCAGCACACGGGAGCATCACCAAGAAAAACAAGACACATAACACCTTAAACGTATCAGGCTCCAGCAGGCGAAGGAACAATTCTCACCTTTATGAGTAAAAAATGAGTGAGATTATGTAAGAAGAGTTGTAGTGAAGTCAACTCAAACATCATTCTCTGTTAATTCAGCTGCATTTAATGATATTACTCCTCATGCATAACATTATTCTAGTGCATTTTATTTAAGGATGATTTTTGTTTACCCAGATCCAGAATCCATGGAGGAGGAGGCGGAGTTCGATTGGGAGGAGTATATGGAAGAGACGGGAATCAACGCCGCTCCACACACCACCTTCAAACATGTGCGTATGATGTTAAAAGTCACACTTTAATCCCGTCCTTCTATTATCCTTTAAATACAGCCTCACTGATAAGTACTATATGCAGAGATCCTTTAACAGCATATTATAGGCAGGGCAGGGATACTTTTGTTTCCTCATGACTCAAGTTAATAGAAGGTTAGAAAATGTCAGACAAAAAAAATAATTAATCAGTTTTAATACTTAAGTTTCATACTTGTAACTTAATAATAAACATGATGCCAAACCCAGGAGCCTAAAAATGTAGCTCTGCAGAATCATGTATTCATTCATTAACTCTGTAGCTGTAACTGGTAACCAGTCCATAAGGACAAGACATAGGATAAAATAGCCTTATTTTACAATCACACAGGTAGACAGGTAGACTCAGTTGGAAAGTCCCATCCGTTTTCCAAACTTCATCGGGAATCAGTTTTTCATAAATGAACAAAATGCAGTAAATAAAAAAAAAAACTTTGCACAGAAAACAGATGAACTTCTTACCTGTCATGATGAACCTCGTTCACTCTAAAAATACTTAAAGTTCAGATATCAGATAGTATGTTGTTCTTAATAAAACACAAATATTGTTGGATCCGTTTAAAGCATTAATACAATTCATCACGAAAACAATAACAGTAGATTCAGCTTGTTTAGATGTTTGTGTGATCAACTGTGTGTGTGCACACACAGCATCTGCGTTTGGCATCAGGGTAGTCCTCGCAGAGCAGCTATAGCATGCTGTTTACACACCATCACGTAAATGAGATAAATGATTAAAGACTGGTTAGTTTTTAATAAAAGAATGCACTACAAACCTGTTGTAAATTAAATAAGATTTTAAATTGTTTGTTATAACTTAGTGTTATGTAGAAAACAAAATAAATAAGATATTTTTGGTTGCACCGGAGGCCTCATAAATGTAATGGTAACACTAGTATTTAGCAACATGTAAGCATATGTTGCACTTCATTTACTTTTTATGGAGGATATTTTTATTATTTACATGATAATTGATGGAAAAAGGTAGAAAAAGTCCTGGTGAAGTACATGTTATTAGCTAAATTACTGCAGCCATTACTGTACTTCTTATCACCAAAAGAAAGAAACTAAATAATTCTTCTGACATTTTTACCTCCTGCTACATAGGCTGTGCCCCTCATTCCGACAACCAAAACAGAACCTCACAAGAGGTCCAAGAGAGTTATAAAGCCTTAGTAACTTTATTTATTAAAGCTACCACTGTAGTTATCAACAAACAGTGCTGGAACAGAAAGAAACCGTGCATTTAATAGGGTTTATTCTCAACTCTTTGGATGCTCTGTGGGGAATATTAGAGGAAAGTTATTAATATATTTGTCATTCAGAGCAACTTGGCGAATTAGTTTTGTGTTGACAAATGAAGTTATATTTCAAAGGTTTACAGTAAATCAAGATTTAAATGTCTACTCAGTCATGTATACGTGGAACTTAAATACATATAAAATCTAAAATATCAGCAAACACAAAAAGTGAAGCTACACAAGGTTTTTGTCGCTAAAGGGAACAAAAATAATAGTTTGTGGTCAAAATCTGCAGAATGTCATGTGATTTAGACTTTTTTATTCAGTTTGTTTATTAACTTCATCTTTTCACTGCTCTGATGTGTTTTTGTACTGTGTAAACAGTTTAGCTTCCTTCTTTCATACCATTCAAACTAAATTGAAATGAACTTATTTCCTTATTGAAAAGGTTTTTTTATTTAGTTTTGTTACTTGAATTGCAATGTGGACACAAACCATACAGGAAATAATCAAGAAATTAAGCGGTACTAGTTTCTAGAACAGCAACATGGTGGAATTTAACCACTGCAATTTAATCAACAGCAAAACATTTAAGTGACTAAAATCTGCATGTTTTTTAAACAACAGTTTGTTGTGACATGGAGGTTTACTATACAAGTGAGACATATCTGCTCTGTGATCTTTATTTTCTGTGCATGAACAAGGCAGCAGCCTAAATTCCCTGGAAAACTAAATCAATCGCAAGATGGGAACCAGTTTTTCTGGCTGTTTTTTTTTTTTTTTTTTACTCTGCTCTGGGGTTATGTTTAATACGCCTCATTTGTCAGGTTAATCTCTGTACATACGACCATAACTGTTCATCTTTTAGTAAAACTATACCATGTTTATCTTTTAGTGAAAATATTCTTGTTCACTTTTTAGATGCAAACAGAATTATGAGTTTTCACAAAACAAATAAACCCAGAAAATGTATTCTACTAATTATGTGTGGATGGACTTTTTGCGTCCTTTCTTTACACGAGGAGGCTCCTGACATACGAGGTATGCAAACTGTTTTGCAATATGCTATAAAAAACAAGAAAATGAGGAAGGTGCCTTTTAGTTTGGCATGAGCATTTAAAGTTCTTTAAAATAACGTATTGATCACAACATTATCTTGTGCGTTATACTGTATGTTATTTATTTAGCTGTCAGTGTAGAGTTTGCTGAGTTACTATGTTAATTTTTATATATAAAATGTCCTGTGTTTGCCTTTGTTCTTTTTTTTTGGGGGGGGGGGTATTTATATTTTAATTTGAATTACATTTATTCATGAGATCATTGTGAATGTGAATGATCAAATGTGAATATATATGGCAGCATGTTGGATAGACTCTGGGAAGATGAGCTGTTTTTAAAGGTAATGAAGATCTGAATATATGAAAATGCTTTTACAACTTATCAATTTACTCATCTTCACATAGAAATGATCTCTTTGTTTCTTAAATCAGAAGCTACTGAACTTTAACCGACTTCTATACATTGGAACCCCCTAACAGTGGCTATTTCCGCATTCGTATTGCATCCTGTCTCTTCTCCGTGTGCTGCCCTGCCAACAAGTCAGTTTAATGTTGACTTTGTCCCAACTCTTCCTCTGTTACTTTCTCTTTTCTTTTAATCACCTCCTCCAACTTATTAGCTGCGAGTCATTGCTGTAGCACAGAACCACATGCTTCTGTTGTTTTGGAGCATTTTGACTCATCCTTCAAACCTCTGTAATGTCGTATTTTGGGATTGAAGATGTGGAGGAACAATTTGATAAGGAGCATGCATCAGGGCGTCTTCTCTGTTCTCCCTCTGAGCACATTCACAAGCTGTTGGCTGTGTGCTCAGAGGGCATTTTGGGGAAGCTTTGACACTCACATTCGACCAAATCAACCTTTCCGTATAGCTTTCGTTAGCTTTGGCAGCTAACGAGTTATGTTTCTTGGCTGAATCAGCCAAACTGCAAATATAAAATGGTCATTGTGTTGATATCCAGTTGCTAGCTTGTTGCATGGGGCTGTAATACAAAAGGCAGCTGCCGCATGATGTCCTGGGCCTTGGGACGCTCCAGGATAACAATGGCTCTGTGAATTAATTAATTAATGTCACCAAACTGAAACAGCAGCACAGAGTTTCAAGGTTAATAGGTTATGTTGTTGCTTTATGATTAAATGCAGAATACTATGAAAACTTGTCTGAAGATGGTTTCACTTTTTCATCCTGTCATCAAGTTCTTATACTTTGTTTTGATTATAGTCAGCTCTCAAATACATTTTCTTGCCGCCTATACACTCATGTAATTACACCTTTCTGAAAAGTTTATTGGTTGCAGTGGAAAAGAAGCAAATAGATGCTGCATGGACATTAGGGGTGGTTAAATAGTCCTTTATCTTTCCTTTTGTCTTGGTTTTAATGCTACTGACTAGAATGACTGGAATGTTTAAAAAGAAACATTCAAGATGATGCTTGATTATTTTTATGCAGTTTAAAGAGTGTTAGCAGCCAACGTCCTTTACTCTTCTGGATTTTTCTATAATTGTTAACCTATTTTGTGAACAGCACTAGGACACAAAGTATCTACAGCACTTTTTCTAGAGTTATTTAACATCTGGACTCTGTACAGTCACACAGCACAGTGTCCTTGGACACATGTTGCAGTGTAGATTGGTTTTCAAAACCAGAACAATGCTTTTCCCTTTCAATTTTAGAAAGTGGTAAAAAAAAAAATACTTTCGAAACAGCTTGTAGGAAGATTTTTTTTCTTTATTTGCTGACAGATTTGAGAATTGGGGCTTTTGTGTGGTTAGAGAAATAGTACATAAACCGATATTTTTTTAAGCTGTGCAGTCCTTTAGACTTTATGCAGCTTATCCTTTAACTTTAATTCCTTTTCGTTGGTTATTTCTTTTTCTTAAATATTTTTGCTTTCTCATCATTAGCCTGTGGTCACCTATAAAACCTATTCAATTGCATTTAATCTGTTTGAATTTAAGTTACATTTTTCACACAGAATGTTCCATTAAATTATTAGCCAATACTAAAATCATTAAGGGATATAACATTTTATCAGAGCATTTTCATGGTCATATTCAGCATAATTTGTCCTGTAAACCCTCCAGAGAAGTGTTCTTTAATTAAATAATTACAAAGCTTTACGTCCCTTAATGTGCTGTATAACAGGAGAAGGCCAGATGGGTAAATGCAGCTGATCCTGGATGTGAGGTCTGTATCAATCAGATGACTGTCTGGTTGCCTGATGAAGCAGCTGTCTGCCCTGATGAGCCTCTCAGAACTTATCTGACGGCAGCTCGGGCTGAAAGGTGGAGACGTGTCAGCCTGTGATTGAAGATATTAAAAAGCATATCAGTGTTTCTGTGTTTTACATCATTCAGTGATGAATGTAATGAAAGCCAGATTAGAATATGTTGGTTTTTATGAGCGTGCCCTGATGCTGTACAAACTGCCTGAGTGGTGATTTGAGCTTCTGAGGTCTCTTGGGAAACTAAATTGCCTTGTTGGTAAGTGGATTGAGTCACTGGGAAACAGACCATGAATTCCCCAGAAAAAAATGTGATTCAGTGAAGTGCTGCCCTCGTCTCTGCCTGGACAAATTGAAACAGTGATTTCTCTTGGGCCTGCTCACACACAGACACACACACACACACACACACACAGTCAGACTTTGCTGCCTAGGCTGCCCTTACATAAGCCAGCCAGAGTGATACAGCACGTTTGCATTGTTACAGCAGGAAGTCGCAGGGCCGTTTTCTATTTTGCTTATTTCTAAGATGTTGGCTTTTCCATTCACTTGAGTTTGTGTGAGTGTTGAATGTGAACATCCTGTTGGGTTTGTAATGTTCCAGTAGAATGCAGCCTGTAGCTATGATAAAAACCTACTATGTTGTGCTACATTCATACACAGGTCATGGCTTTCTTTGTGCAAGGACTTGATGACAGGCTGTTGTTAGAAACACCACATTGGTTTAAGGATGTTTGTGAAAATCGTCAACTATGTTAACAGTAATTGAAGACTGTTAAAATCTCACCTGTCACATCTGCAAAGTGTGGCACTGTCAGTGGTTTATTAGCTTGAAAAGTGGTTGAAATTAGCAACTAAGCATCATATTACCATAAAAAGATTTCTATAAAACAGACTGCTATTTACAAATTCAGTGTTTTAAAAGGGATCATTCGAATGGCTTATAAGGATGTCTTATCTGCAGAAAATAGTAGATGGAGAATCTATTTGGGATTGCTAACAGGGAAGCTTTACTAACAGCTACTTAAAGCTACTGGTAAGAACATGAATGTGTCTAAAATAACAGTCACTCACTTACGTCACATCTTTGGGAGCTGTGTGTAAAATTAAAGTTAAACAGTTCAAAGAAAAAAAAACCTCATATCAATGGACTATTTCACACAAGATTTGTCATTCTCGTATATTTATCAATATAAAATGCATTATTCATGTTTTTCTGGACATCACAACAAATGTGAAATTAACTTTGTATTCCAGTGGTGGAGAAGTTAAAATAATTTAGTCAAACACTTAAAATATCAATTTTTAGATATTAGTTTGGTAGGAAAGGGTTGTTTTTGTAGCTGGCTGTTAGGATGTACCAGAAATATGATAACATTCATCGGTACACATTTATTTTAAAATATTGGTGCATCAAGGCATCCTGGGCTACCTGCCTCCTGTAGTTGATTTCAGCCAAATGTTTGTTTAATTTATTTGGCATTTGTTTGTTTATTAGCAAGTTTATTTATGAAAGAAATCGCATGAAATTTTTTTCACAATGTTAAGAAGAAATTAACTTTTAATGCCAACCTGGAACCAGATATTTGCCTTTACTGGAAAAGATATTTTCATGCACACAGTCAGATTTTCTTGTGGCTATTTGAAATTATTCTATGAGTAATGGTGAGCATGTGTTCTTCATACAATGGAGGCAAGTATGGTCAAGCATCTTGGTCAAGGACACAAGGACAAACTGACTTGGGGAGCAGGAATTAAACGACTAGCCCTGCGATCATTGGACGACCTGCCACAAAAATTGCGTTACATTTTTAATGTCAAGAAATTCCATTTGGAGTTTTACAGGGCCTAGGGGGAAATCTCTGAACTACTTGTATCTTTTTTCTTTCCTTCATTTGATTTGCTGGAATCTGCAAAAATGATTATTTGAGAAGGATTAATTTTCTTTCACATGTGGGTTAATTTCCAAAACCACAACACTCTGTATAGCTGACTTAGCAGAGTTCTCCCATGACATTTTCCTTGTTTACGAATATAAATGCCAACACTCATAACCATAAGCGTGAAATCACACCAGTGTACCAGAATTTGACATTTTGACATCATCCGCAGCTTTTTAGTTCCACTTTTTCTGCAGTCTATTGTATGGAACTTCTGTCTTTGTATCAAATGTAGTAACGTCAATGTGGCGGGTGGAGTAGACACTGGAAACACTTGCAGTGTAACCAACCTTAAAGAGAAAAGCAAAGTTAAAATTTTAATTTAATTTCCCTTTTACAGACTGAAACAAAATTTGTTTAATTTTTTCATACTTTTTTATGTTTATAAAAAATTTGAATTGTTATCTGACAAACTGAGGGTTCGGACTTCCTGTTTACACTCCAAAAAAGCAATTTTATCATGATTTTATCACTCATTTCTGAGCAAAGTTATATTATTCTATAGTTAATAATACCTGATTGTTAGATCAAAAGATAAAATGTAAATTTCGTGAATGTGCTGCTGTGTTTCTTATAGGTGGAAATCAGCCTTCAGAGCAGCTTCCAACCGGGCATGAAGCTCGAAGTGGCCAATAAGAGCAGCCCTGACACGTACTGGGTGGCAACCATCATCACCACATGTGGCCAGCTGCTGCTGCTGCGCTACAGTGGCTACGGCGACGACCGCAAGGCGGATTTCTGGTGTGACGTCATGACGGCGGAGCTGCACCCGGTGGGGTGGTGCACCCAGAACAACAAGACACTCATGCCTCCTGAAGGTAGGAGAGAACACTTGAGTAGATTTGCACCTGGTCTCATACACAAGCTCATGAGTTAACCCTGCATTGGGAAGCTTGGATGACAAGCTGCCATGTGAGATGTCTAACATGATGCCCCCCATCCTCATCCCCCAGAATAAAAAGATGTTTTTCTTTTATTTACTTATGGAAAAATGAAGTTTAACACTGTTATTAATTTAACATAACAGGGATATTTCAAATGGGAATGTTCCTGGTTTTCAGCTCATTAAGGATAAACCACATAGTTCTGGTCTTCTCCCTCTGCTCTCACAGCATTTTCATAAAAATCATGTTTCTGTAAATAATAAAATCAGTGTAATTATGAGATAAGAAACTGAGAAACACTAAGCAAGTTTCACATTCGTCCAACACAATACCAAGGCCTGAAATTCACAGGATGACTGATAGAGCTGCTCATGACTCCTGGCGAGGCAAATCTTATTTCTAAAATATAAGTTAATGTTAGTCATTTCTAAATTCCCAGAGGTAACATTACTGTCCATACTTTAAATTCAATTTAATTACACATATTTTATTAATTCAGGAAGGAAAATTTCAAGTAAATTAGGTTTTTTCATTAATTTTTGAGGGGGAAAAAATCTGTTCCAGCCACAACAGTTACATTTTATAGTTGTTGCCTTTATTAAAAATATTAGTGGACAACCACAATGTGTTCTTAGCATCTGAGTCATCAACATCTCAAAAGTGTGAAGTGGTCTTGCATGGTGACAGGAAGCAGGTTCTTAGAAACACTCAGTGGTTACTGTGAGCATATACTCATAATTTATCCCTTCTGGCTATATCTCACATGCATTAATGCATCCGATTGGCTACAGGGAAAACAAACTTAAAAAGTCCAAAGCTGAAGAAAATATTAAATTATAAAATATATTTTTATTTTTACTATTTAATGAACATTCATGTTTTATGAACTCAACAAGCTCAAAAGTAAAATTGATGTGTTTACTTTTTTCTTATTTTGTTTCAGCCCTGACAGTGAGCATCCCTACTTCTATCACCTCTAAAGTCACCAGTAAACCTTGTAAATTTATGCTGTCAAACTTAAAACCAGTTACCAGGATAGTAGGCTGACTGCTCTGAATTTTTACATTTTGACCAGAACACTCTCATCAGTGACAATCCAGCTGATTTATAATTAAATGAGGTAAAATGTAATCAGATGCATTAATCCTTATCAGTTATCCATCCATGCATTATCTATACCGCTTATTCCAAATAAGGCTTGCGGGTAGCAGCAGGCTATCCCAGCAAGCATTGGGCGAGAGGTGGGCTACACCCTGGACAGGTCGCCAGTCCATCACAGGGAGATATGAAGTCAAAGGTAACCAAATCCAGTCTTTGAGATGTATTATCCTGCAACCCTTCTCCAGCACACCTCTGCAGAGCTGAATGACATGCATTTGAGGGAATTCAGCCATTTGATTCAGGCGTGTTGGAAAAGAGATGTATGTAAAACTTACAGGATGGTGCACCTTGAAAACCGGGGAATAGATCAGATCTGCTCGAGACATTGCACTTGCAGATGACATCATAATCCATTGTGCTCCATTCCACAAGAATCAGATTATCTGTTTATCGATATATAGTTTAGCTTTTATTTAAAGGAGAACTTCGCTTTTTTTTTAACCTGGGGTCTGTTGTCATCTTTCCTTCCATACATGTGAGTGATGTAG
>JBAMHX010000026.1:5103637-5128142 GCA_037177515.1 Pseudomugil tenellus
ACACATTATACTTGTTTAACAGTTACCCTGTGCCAAGTTTCCATTTAAATAGGAACACCTAGTTTGCATGCTGTAAATGCCACCTGATATAACAGTATTTCAATCAGTTAAACTTTGTATTGTCACAGTTTGAGAAATATTTATTCTTAATCCATTTACAGATATGATTGTGATAAACCTATTTATCTCTGTGCGGTAAGGGTAAAACCACAAACTACTGCAGCTTCCAGAATAATCAAACCATTAAAAATTGCTCTTTTGAAACTTTATGCTCCATTTAGAAACTCTTGCACTTAACCTCCTGAAAAGAAACATTTAAAAGAAATACTTTTTAAACTCTGAAACAGACGGAAACATGAACTAAAACATTTGAAAGCTTTGAAAGTTATTGCCTCAACTCGTGTGAGGACTGTTAAATGGATCATGAATGCTATGTCTTTAGGACTTATCTTGTAAAATGTGATCATGTGACTCCAGAGCTGATAGGAAGGTTTATGTCCCATGTGATCTTAAAGAGTTAAAAGTATCATTTTTAACTTGCTTTCGTTTTAGGAGCCTGATAAACAGTTATGTCTAATTTTTGTTTTCTCAGACTGTTGGATAAGTGTTGGTTAAATCTGTGTTTTTTTATTCACACATACCAAAACCCAAAATTATTTTAATGCACTTCATTTTAATGCCATTTTAGTCATCATAATCTGCATTTGTTTTTGTATGAATTGTCTTTTTTTTTTACTGATTTAGGTCTCAGATCAGTTTTTAATGTCACTCTTAAACTGTTTTTACTAATTTGGTCTTAAACATTCATTTGAGCTCAGACCCAGCTCAGACGTCATTCTGTCTACATGGACCATTAACAAGTCACTGAGGAACTTACAAGTAACCCAGTAACCTTTCGATATCTAAAATTCTGGTTGAAACTTGTTTGTCTTCCCACTTTGCTGTTTAACAATAGTCACTTCAGTGCCCCAAAAAGCCACAATAAAAAACTAATTTGGGGAGTTGTGTTGCTTACATATGTAGCTTCTGTTCTGCACTTGTATACAGTTTCATTTTCAGGTGGCAAATCAAAAATCTGCTGATCATGGTCTCAGAAATAAATCAGAGCAGAAAACTAATTCAGCCTTTTTTATTTAAAAAAACTGCAAGAAAATATTTGAAACAAACTTATATGAATGAACTTATTCACACTTGTTGTCTTTGTTTCTTTGCAGCCATCAAGGAGAAATACAGTGACTGGACAGAGTTCCTGATTCAGGACCTAACTGGTTCTAGGACGGCACCAGCCAATCTGCTGGAGGGGGTAATTAATATTTTCTGAATTCATTGGTTTTCTACTGCATGAATAAGATCTCGTAGCTAAAAAGCCACAGTTTAGTTGATGCCGACTGCAGCTGTTGACTGTGATGCCAGAGTACAAAGAAGTGCCTGATTGCAAATGAAGGCACATGTTTGGCGCATGGATGGGTTATGACACAATGTGTACCCGGGCTCAGACATGTAAAATGCCTTTATGAGAGACTAAAAGAGATGCACATAAACCCTGCAGATACTGTTTTGATCTTTTTTTTTTGTCATTTTTGTGGTTGTTTTGCCTAAAATGTCTCACTTTGCATGTCATAAAGGTCATGTTTTGTCTCTTTAGGATTGTTTTAGTCGCATTTTTTTGCCTTTTTTTAGTGACGTTTTTCTCTTTCACTTCTCTCTGTATTAAAACTTATTTCTCCCCTCACTATTTATCTTAAATGTCTTTTTGAAAGTCATTTCTTTGTGGCTTTTCCATGTCATTTGAGATCATTTTATGGTCAGTCTTTTTGTGCTTCTCCCCAAGATAGAAATCACTGTGTATTTCTATAATAGGAAAAGATCTGTTGTGTAATATGTCCACAGTTGCACTCAAACCAATAATAAGGTCAGTGTAATATTTTGGGATTCAGAAAAGGGTTCATGGTTGCCACCTTAACCCCTCTTCAGCACCGATGCGTGTTTAGAGCTTAGATGATAACACTAACAGGTCTCTGGGGTCTGGAGTGTGATCATCTGCAGGCTGAAGCCTGGAGTTCCGATAGCAGTGTCATTCATTCTGCTTAATTGTATATTCCAGTATCACAATGCGCAAGCAGAATTTAAAACTGCCTGAGTAAGCATTTGGGTAATTACTGTGTGAGATTTTTTCTTATTTAAATCTCGGAAAAACCAAATATGCCAGAGTCTTATTTTGTTCATGTGAACTATCCACCCTGACTGTGTTAAAGCTTTAATGAAACCAGAACAAACAAATGGTCTTAGACTGTACACCAGCTTTCACACACAAGCTTTATCTAGGTTTAACTGAGGACATCTTTCTGAAGAGCAGCACTATGTCCCGGGAGGTTTCAGAATATCTAAAAACTCTCTCCACCTCTTCCTCAGCCTCTGCGAGGCAAGAACACCGTTGATCTGATTGTCCAAGGATCAGTCATGGAGCTTCAGGATGTTTTAGACCCTTTCCTATACTGGCCTGTCCGAGTTATCCAGAACATCGGTGGGAGGCTACAGCTGCGGTACGCTGGCCTCTCTGAAGACAAACAAGCCCATGACACCTGGCTGTTCTACCTGGATGTCAGGCTGCGGCCCCTCGGCTGGGCCCTGGAGAACAACCTCACCTTAGAACCACCAACAGGTGAAAATCAAACCTATTTACATGTTATTATCTGCAGCCAGCTGTAACAAACATCAGTTTTCCCAAACTGCTTCAGTGCGTAATAAAAACCAGTATATTTGTAGTGAGTTGATTTTAGCCCCGACGCCCAGATTGATTCCATGTTGAGGAGGAGCAACTCTTCTCTAAACATGACTCATTTCAAAGTGTTAAAAACTTCAGCTGAGTCATTATACTAGCATAAAGAAATGTATGTAGGTCACAGCAACAGACTTTAGCAGAGGTAGGAACAGAATAAAAAGGTGAAATATCAAATTAAATTGCCAGATAATAAATGAGAAGTTAAAAGAGAGTCCGCGTTACACACAGAAGGTGTCGAGTCTGCAGCTCCATAAGAAATGACTTATTCATCTTCAGTGATCACTAAATACACATTTTCTTCTTAAAGCAGCATTGCCATGATAAAACACTAACGTTAACGCTTAGCTGCAGTTATGTAGGATCCACAAATGAATTATTAAATGGATAAACTAAATCAGAAAATCTTTATATGTTAAATGATCCAGTTTATTGTCCACTTCACTGTAAAATGTTTAGGCCGCTAAAAAAAAGTCTGAGGTGTTCTTATTCATATACATATGCAGGATTTTTGCATGTGCAAATGCTTATCTCATTTACAACTTGAGGGCAAATCATTATTTGATGTATGAATGAAATGAAAATCTTTATTAGGCCTTGGAAAGATAACTTCTGCTATCATCTCTTAAGAGCTACGATGTCTGAAGAGTGCCACTGACTGGCAGCAGGCTCTGGAGGACGCTGGACTGGATGGACAGAGGAATCCGCTGCCACTCGAGGTGTTCAAGGTGAGTTTTGTTAACTTGTGCTTTTCCTTTCGTCTCTCTTATTGCCTAGTGTTTTTCAAAGAAACTGCAATTCTTCTGAAAACTACAGTTTTTTTCCTGCATTCAGTACAACTCTTGTACACTGAAGGCAAAAGTTAAATTTAGTCTTTTCTCCCATAAATTTCCCGAAATGATTAAAAAATTATTTGAATGGAATTATTTGGACTTATTATGACAACATAACTGCAACAAACCTTCATGTTTTCACACAGCTGGGTTTTCAAACTACTGCATAACTGTCACGTAAACCTTGAACACAAAGTCAGAACTGCTTCGTATTTTTTTCCAATTTCTTTTGCTATGAAAAAAGAGATTTTATAGCAGTCATGTACAGACAGAAATGTAGAGGTTCAACTTAACTTTATTTATAAAGCCATTTAAAACAACTGTTGTTGGAACAAAGTGTGGTACAAAAATAAACTAAAGTGACAGATAATTGAAAAGCAAACAATCAATTTCTAAAGAATAAAACACAAATAAAATTTAAATAGAGTAAATAAATGTTAAATAAAATCAGTTGTTATTTCTCTGAGAAATGAGTTGAAATCTTCTTAACAGCATTAGAAACTAAATGGCACAAAGAAATAACCAGTAGAAAACTACCACTGAGGGAAGAAGTAGGTCAAATTACAGAAAGGTTTTTTTAAAAAAAAAAAAAAAATTCAATATCATCCACAGAAAAAGTTAAAAAATAGTTGAGTCAAGAAAAAAAGGCTGAAAGAAAGTTAAATTAATTTTGATCCCCAGCAGTTGATCACAGAGTCCATCCGCCACTCCACGGCCACCTAACAGGGCTTCCATAACCTATGTAGTCTTGGTCGCATCTGCATTAACAAAAGTGGAGCACATTTGTCTAAAACTCTTGACTTTACTGTGCCAGGACCACGTAGACCTGCCCGAGCACTCCTTCAAAGCAGGAATGAAG
Organism: Pseudomugil tenellus; assembly: GCA_037177515.1. NCBI lineage: Eukaryota > Metazoa > Chordata > Actinopteri > Atheriniformes > Pseudomugilidae > Pseudomugil > Pseudomugil tenellus. The sequence continues at coordinate 5,108,109 of JBAMHX010000026.1, forward strand.
TTAGAGATGGTTTCTCCGCGAGAGCAGCTCCAGATCTGCCCCGTTTCTGTCACCAAGGTGAGTCACACAGCAACACTGCGAGAACAAAACCTTATCTAGAATCAAATATATATAAAATCAGGCTGGTCCCTCCCTTGAGCATTCTTAAACAGAGGAGGATTCTTAACATGTTTTTTTCAGGAACGGTGACCTTGTTCCTCATTTGTTTGGATTCCAGTAAATAGAATTAACTGGAAATGCCTGAGAAAATTCTCAGGCATTTTATCTTGTATGTTACAGTAATGCAGATTTCTGTCGCTTTTAATGAACTTTGTTCATCTTTGAGATATTAAGAGTGAAATAAGTCCATGTAATGTTCTTCACTAAACAGCAAAACTCTTTTCACAAACTGGAAAACAATTTAAAACAGTGCTTATTAAATGTACGCTTGACTTTTCTTCATAATCCTTTTAACAACCGATTTCAGCTCCTTTAATGATTTTCAGGAAAGTTTCTCTTGTTAAGCTGCTCATATGTGGTGTTGGAGGTGTGCTGCTTGTTTTTGTCATGCTGAGTAACCTCAGATTTTTAACTTAAAATACAGCTCTCTGTTCCTGGATAACACATTTAGCTCTAAGATTACTTTCTAATCATCTGATTTCATCTTTCTTTACTTCCTCTATTACCAAATACAACGAGGATGCTCCACATCATGAAAGCCTTCATCACGAGGTTGTTGTGTGATGTTACATTTTGTTTTTCCGCTTTAATGTGTTGCACAAACAGAAGAAAAGCTCTACTTGTATTTTCTGTCTATAAACTCAGAACTACAGTCTTTTTGCAAGCATTAACCGGTGGCTTTCTTTCAATGTTGGCATCCTTTGTGCCTTATCCCAGAGGTATGGGACAGGCTGAAACCACCAGCGTAGATCGCAGGTTTTTTACTTTTTTCATAAGCCTCATCAGTTGTGGCAGATTGATGTCACTGAATTTGTCTTTAGCTCTTAGCCCTGGAAACATGTTGGCAGTTTTATGACTATTAAAGCTCATAACTTGTTTAGCAGCTGCAGCAGCGAAAATCTTTGACAATTTCCTTGTAGCTTTTGTTCTATTTAATGCCAACTTTCAGACAGCTCTTTTGTATTCACTACTGCAAAAAGGAAACTGCTTCTTTTCACACAGTAAAAAAGTCACTTTCTAGTTATTGGTGAGATCCAGTAAAAAAAGCACAAGTCAATAATATGTCAGCAACAGTAATTCTTTTACTTTTTTGTCGAGAGCTTTGTACATTAGCTTCAGAACACATTTTATCATTTAATATTCCTATTTATGTATGTTTATTATATTTATCTTAATTTATTTTTCACTATTAATACACTGATATATATCTTAACAAACTTAACAAGTATTCTCTTTACTAGTAAAGCATGGAAGCAGAACTTGTAGTTGCAGAAATGTACTCATTTCATTTTGGGCGTGTTATATCCATGCACAGGCCCAAAGCGTATGCAGAGCTGAAAGAGTTAATAAATCTGTCTGGCACTGTAGGTTGTTGTCAACTTTTAGATGTTTTCCATGGAGGAATCATTTTGTTGTAGGTTTAGAATGAAACTGTAATTATTATTTTAATATTGCAGTGTGACAGGAATAAAAAACAGTTGACATTTATATAGAATCATTAATGGTGTTTCAAAATCGACAAAATTGTGTAAACACTAACAATTAATGTTGCAATCTTTTTACATAAGCACAGAAGCAAAGTTTGCTAATTTTACATAAATCATGTATTAATGTAAAAATACTGTAAATTTTTCCATTTTATAGTTTTCATATATTCGCAACTTATACATTTCCACATGTTTTGTGATTCATTTAATTAGAAATGTTTGATTAAACCCTGAAGGGAAATTACTGTAGCAGTTTAAAATTAACACATGTTAATTAGTAGATGTTTATCATAGCTGTTGCTGTTTGCAGAAATCCCTACAATAATCATGCATTATAATAATATTAATGATGATTAAATGTGGAATATAAACTAAATGAAATAGAAAATATTGGATTATGTGAAAATATTCTAATGTTTGTGCTTCTGTTTCAGGTCTACAATGAGATCTACTTCCAGGTAATGGTGGATGATCTTTCTGTGGATGCGAAACCTTGGTCTGTGCTATGTCACAGCAACTCGCCTGGCATCCTGCCGGTCCAGTGGTGTCTGAAGAACGGCGTGGCTCTGGAGAGGCCCCGCGGCTACGAGGGTCAGGACTTCGACTGGGCTGACTATCTGAAGCAGAGTGGGACAGAAGCGGCTCCTGATGCCTGTTTTCCTGATGTAAGAATGAACTTTGTCTCATTGTTTTGACCTAGATGTGTTTCATTCTAACCGAACTGTGTACAAGATTTAGATTTTTCAAGAAGTTTAGTGTATGTTTAAAAAACAAGTAGGTTTTGCAGCCTTTAGCAAAGTTACTTTTTCAAGTAAGAAAACTAGAGCTCTGTCCTAAAGAACCGACACGTCTGAGGATAATCTTAGTTTAACATCCTGCGTTCTGATGCATGGCAGAGATTGTTCTGCTAAATAAAAAAACACAATTTCATCCGTTGTAAAAAACAAAGTAATTGCAGCAGGACCGTTTATGACACAAGGTAAACACTCACACCACTTTGTAAACAGGCGACGGCAAAGCAAAGCAGATATAACCACAGAGAAAACAACTTTCCGTCAATACTTTACAAGTAGGAAAAAAACATTGTTGAGAATTTTTTATTGGACTGTAAAGCAGCACAGAAGTGCTTTGTTTCTAGGCAACCAAGTGCTTGACCAGTCACCTTTAGAAAAATTGTGGATCCAACTTGCAGATATCATCTTTTGGTTTGATCACTTTCATTCAGCACAATGAAGCGATTAGGAGCTTATTTTATCCAACCACTGGCAAAATGAGCTCTTCCTATCTGGAAGAAACCCTAATCTTAACTCTGCAGCAACACAGACAGAACTTTATCAAACATTAACATAACAGACTAGAATAAATTAAATATTATCGTTCTTCTAAAGGCTCATTACAGGCGCTGATCAGCTTTAATGGTATAACCACTCGTTTTATATTGAGTCGGCCCCTCATGTGTTGGCCAAACAGATTCCATAAGACCTGTGGAGGTAGGATGTGATATCTGGCACCAAGGCGTCGGTAGCAGATCCTTTAAGTCATCTAAGCTTTGAGGTTGGACTTGCTTGTACAGAAAGTTTCCACATTTCCTAATTGGACTGAACTGTATCCAAATTGAAAGCCAAATGTTCCTAAAACCATATTACAGTGCAGCGGCAGGACTTATCCCACTGAAAGCAGAAGTAGCCATGAAGGAGTTGCATTTAGTTAGAAACATTCATTAAGATGGCAGTATGTGGTTGGGGAACATCCCAAAGGAGCATTACCCCCAACGCTTGTAGTTTTATTTTCTTATCTTTCTGCACTGCACATGGACCCAGTTAGTAACATGATGTAACACGCTCTGATTCATCAGACCATTTTCTTTCTTCACTCTGTAGTCCAGCTCTGATGCCACAACAAAACCATAATCTATTAGATTTCTAGTGTTTTTCAAGGCACCAAAAGCACTTTTACATATAATCTATTATTCATTGACTCCTCATTCATACTTGGTACTGCTAAGCTACATGTGTAGCCACACCTGCCCTGAGGCACACTGATAGAAACGTGTCAGCCAGCGTGTACCAGCGGATTCACAAAACATGTACCAGCGATACAACACTGGAGGCAAGGAGGTTTTAGTGTCTTGCAAATGGACACAATGACAGGTTAGCATATGGACTCCGAGTTGTTCATGGCAACATAGCATCGTATGCAGCATACTGATATGCACTGCGTTTCAATGTCTTTATATCAAAACTAGTATGAACATTTTTAAGCTACGGCGGAACAATTAATCGATCTTAAATTGATATGTGAGGAGACAGCTGTAAGACTGGTGGCATAGTCATGGATGGGCTTCAAATCCCCCTCCGGTGCAAAGCCCAGCAAACCTTTCCCAGTGAGAAGGTTCAACATGTTAATAAAAACTAGATAGGCCAAGTGTTAATCATGTGATACTCAACTCTGTCTATCTCACCCAACTTTTGAAATGTCCCCATGAAGTAAATAAAGACGGTTTTACTGAGTAGAGTCGCTCCTACAGATCTCCGATCACATGTTGACATTAATCCCATTATATTGTGGATCAGAAATGACCACAAAAACAGTGGATTCGGCTTGCTGAGCTGTGTCTCCATGATGGAAGCAAGTGTTTCCATTTCACTGAGAGAGGTTTAAAAAAAATGGATTTCTGTCTGATTTTCAGGTGGTTTAAGCCAGATAATATCCAACCTAGGTCTGCGTTTGCATCGGGCAAAACTCTGCATGTGTAATAAGAGAAATCATGTCGAGACAAATGATGTGTTGTTGTGTAAATAACATATCAGACTGTCGTTTTTACTTCAAGGACAAAGTATAAACCTACTCTAAAGTGTTTTGGCCACAAGTTGCACCTTGCATTTGGGAAATGAAGCTGTTCATATCTCGGCTTTTGAGAATATAGAGCTGTTTGTTTTTTTGCTAATTTTTCATTTGATGTAAATACACATATTTAGGCACTACACCCAGCTGGAATTTTAAAAATATTATATTACAAACCAAATTACAGTACTTGCCTGAAAAATGGCATTTATTTCTTATTATTCTGGACTCATTGAAGCGCTTCTTTTTGGTCAGATAACACGAATGAAGTTGTTCTCCCCACATGCATCATTGAGACTTACTAATTCACTACCTTTCCTTTCTATGGCACGCCCTGATTACTGCAGGTCCTTATTAAATCCACCCTAAACATTATGATAGCATGTTTTTTTCATTCCAACAGAACTTGTAAAGGAGAGAACATGTAATGTTCTTCTACTTCCGCTTCATTTCAGTCAGAGTGTATCATAATCATATATGTCTGGATACAAGTAGAGACACATAGATGATGTGACAATCATGTGTTTGGGCTTGCTTTACATCTCTTTTTACATCACATACTGTATCCAGTTTATATCTTTTAAAGTTATATCTTGATCCATGTTAGCAGAATACTTGTTTTAGTTGACCATGAACTATCTGCTGTAAGCAGACTTTATTATTTATTTATTTTTTTGTAAGCAAAGTATCATTGTATCCTGAATCAACATGACGAAATGCTTCTCATGAAACCCTTTAAGGGTTAAAACGCTTTGTGTTGTAAACTGATGCTGACTTTTAGGTCATCTCAAGTTGGATCGCCTTGCTGGATGTAAAATAAACTCTGCTCTCTTATGTCACGTCTGTCCTGTGTTTCTGCACGTTTGTGTTCAGACATGGCAGGACCAATCCTTTGCCAAAGACATGGGGCTGGAAGCCGTGAACCCTCACCGACCGGCGGAGGTGTGTGTGGCTCGGATCACTCAGGTCAGAGGACGCCTGCTGTGGCTCCAGCTGGAAGGTACGGACGTTGCTGTGTGGATTTAGTGTCAGAAGAATCCTTCTGTGCTAAGACAGAATGTTTTTAAAAAAAAATACACAAGTTCCTCTCCCCTCTCCTTTCTCTCTGCTGTCTACCTGTCTCCAGGTGTGGCAAAGCCTCTGTCAGAGTGCATCGTGGATGTGGAGTCCATGGATATCTTCCCTGTTGGCTGGTGTGAAGCTAACTCTTATCCTCTGACCCCTCCGCTCAAACCTGTCTGTATGTATACACATAAACACGTGTGTGTACAGCGTTTTCCAATGAATGACAACCTAATGCGAAAAACTCTTTCACTATGTCTGCAGGCCAGAAACACAAGAAGATAGCTGTGGTCCAGCCAGAAAAACAGTAAGGCAAACTAAAGCACTTTACAGACAGTTATGTTAATGTACAGATATTAACAGGTTTAAATTTCCTGCCTTTTTTTCTACATACAGTAAGGTAAAAAATTAAGTGCACAGTTTTTCTGTTTAACGGTTTTACAATGGTATGTTTAGCAAGTATTAAACCTGGGTAAATACAATCTTAGATGAGCAAATGATATGATGGAGTAAAAAAAAGCCCACCCTCACTGCTTTCACAGGAATTATGAGGCTGAGCGTTTGATTAGCTGATGATCTGAAGTTCAGTTCAATTCAACTTTATTTGTATAGCGCCGTGTCATGATAATGTCGTCTCAAGGCGCTTCAGAGAGATCAGCCAACTCCAGAAAATAGCCTTATATAGGGAACCAGCTAGATTGCATCGAATCTTGACTTTGATTAAGATTCGATGCAATCTCTCATGCTGAGCAAGCATAGGGCGACAGTGGGAAGGAAAACTTGTAACAGGAAGGCAAAACCTCCAGTAGAACCCGGCTCAGGTAAGGCAGCCATCTGCCTTGACTCGCTGGGGTCAGAGGACAGAAAAGACAGATTAATATACATTGCAGCTGCTATCAGGAAGACCTGCAGATAAAGGAAAATAAGAAGTAAGACCTGCAAGAAAGGAGAAATAAGACCTGCAGAAAAAAGAGAAATAGGTTAATGATGCCAGTACAGTACTTCCAATACATGGAAAATACGCAGCAGAGATAATAATTAGAAGTCCTCAGTGCATCATGGGATGTCCAGCTAGACTATCCCTAACTGTATGATTTGTCGAAAAGGAAGTTGTAAAAATATCTTTCAACGTAGCGATTTTTCCATTTCTGAGTGTATGTTGACACAATGCGTAGGAGGATGGACATTAGAAAAGATCTTAGAGAAGAGTTATAAGGTCATCACATGATATTTGGGGTTCATCATTCTACAGTGTGAAAGATTATTCACGAGTGGAAAACACAGATGACAGCTACCAGTCTGGGGTTTGAAACATGCACCCATCAAATTGTAAAGTTTAGATTAGAAAAGATGTATGAGTTAAGTGTATTATTGTACTTTTTTTTTTCTTTTATTTCTGTGTGTGTCTGAAACTCCCAGCTCTGAAAAATGTACAAAGTCTACATTTCAAACAATACCTTTGACCCTAAACTTTAACACTCCTATGCTGGTTAATCAAATAAAGATTTAAAACAACAGCAGCTAACCATTTATAAGTGTTTCTTTTACTTCCTCTGCTCGGCTTCATTGAAATGCAATAAAATCACAGTTAAATGGATCTGAAATAGTTTCCACATGTAACAATCCGCTGATGAAAAACCTGACTTCAGATATTATCTGTTTAATTTCAGTGTGGCCTGGAATGTACTTTCATTCCTGCTCTTTTACCTGTGATCCCTAAAGGCCCCCCCACCTTTACAGCCATTAATTGAAACGGTGGCTTTTTAGAGCAGAAATTGCTTTTCCTCAGGCGCTGATTGATTTTGTTGACAAATGACAAGTTGCACCATTCGCTGGCAGGAGTACATGGGGGGAATGTCGGTCAGAGAACAGTAGAAATATCAGGTCTTCAGCAGCACTTTGTCTCCCCTCTAACCACTTATTTTTTTTCCATCAATACCACCGGTGAGTACTTTAACTCCCTGCTGCTTTATAACACCCCTAACTTACATTGCCGTATTGTTGTGTAGCCGGATCGACTGGCTGAATCAACCTTTTTCTGGTTCCTCCATTGTTCCCAGTTTTGATTAGATCAGTTGGATAATTTAATTGATTATTCTAACCAGATGATGGTGTTTTCCTGTAGGTTGGCTCCAACGCAGCCGGTTGAAACGACTCCTGTGAACCACTGCCAGCCCGTCACCATGGATCCAGGTAATCAAAAGCCTTGTAATAATGTTAATGAGCTGCTATAATGAGAGTTGAGGGGAAACTCCATTCTTCAGATACAATTTCAGTCGCATTTGTGTGAACAGTAATTAGTTGGTGTCTTAAGATCCACAGTCTCGAAATAAGCTGTTTTATTAACCCTAAACGGAAACTGAAAACTACATTTTGCTGAGTTTAGGGCTCAATTAATTACCTATGAAATTTACATAATTTTTATGAGCTGCTGTTCTGGATTCAGAGGCTTTTGTTGGAGCTGCTTTGTTTAAGTTCAGCAGAACATGATAATATGAGAAAGCCAGTTTAATACCTAAAGTACTCTGGTACAATGTGCAGACTGGTCATGCATGGATGGATACATTAACAAATATCCCATAAGTACACCTATTAAATATATCCTGAATAAATGAAATGAAATGTATAATATACATGGAATAAAAACATATGCAATTGATTATTTTTAAGTTTGTTTTGTGTCTATTTCTTGCATCCGCATGACAGTTTGTAACCCAGTTAGTCAGACAAAGAGCAAACCAGTCAAAGTGTCCATCAGCAAAACCATAATTCCCTTATGTGTCAAGGATGTATGATTCAGTCAGTCAGACAAGGTCATGATGCCACAAACCGTAAAGACCACTCAGATACAAGATAAAGTATCCCCATTCATTAAGCCTGCTGCCTCTATTACTCACAATACAGACATTTAGCTGTCATGCAGACACTCGCTCATAAAACATCATTTGGTGATCTGAAATTTAGCATTGCTTATCAATATTTTAATGTAAGATATGTTTTTTAAAGTTTTTAAAGCATTGAATCTGGAATAAAAAAAATTTCCCAAAATATTTTCAGATGAGATATTTTTCTTTACAAATATAAATTTACTATCAGTTCAATATACTTTACCCACTTTACACAAACTATGAATATTTTCCTTTTTGAATTATGTCAAAATGGACCAAAAATGTCCACAATTGCTGTCAGTTTATCTAAATATTTAATTAACTTACAATTAATCACATGGTAATTATGTATTTTGATCTTTTTCTAAATGTACTGTAACAGGATATGTTGCCCTTTTTAAATACTTTTAGCAGCTATGTACTTATAGTTATAGAATAAAGCACTTTAATTTCTTGTTTATTTACTTAACTAATGTTTACACCCACATAACATCATTTTACAGACACTATCTCAAACCACCTCTTCATATGTTTTTTCATGTACAAACAAGCATGTAAATGTGCTGCAGGGCTTTAGCACCGTTTCCAACTTCTCCAGTTTATCCAGATCAGATGTTAAAAGGTTGCTGCTTGTGAAATTATTAGGACGTTTCTGCTGGAAGCACCATCACGGTCTGGTTTTAAAAGATGGTCGCGGCTCTAAATTAGCTGTGCAGCAGGTGTAGTTTGAGAGGCGACGTACTACAGTAGCTTAAAAAAAAAGACATTTCTTTTAAAGCTAAACTGTCTTTAGAAGACCAATTTCTGCTTCAGAACCACAACTTCATTTCTCTATCAATTCCTAAACCATGCAGATGATGATGCTTAATAAAAAATAAGGAATTTGCGTTAACTGACAACTCTAATAAACCTGTAGCATAGGCCTTGTTTGTTATAGCATATATACACTAAATTCACACTGGATGTTAACCAAGTAAAATAATTATTTGAACATCATATTTATGAAAAATACATTGTTTCACACCTGATAACTGCTGGGATAGGCAGCCAGGGACAGGCCAGGGGACATAGAAACAGGATGCATGTTTCACTTCATTTAAATAATGATCAACTTAGTTGAATAAAAACAATCAGTTTTATATTTCTGCTTCCATCTATCAGGGAGTCTATTGATGAAGATCTTTACATACAGGTTTATATAAAACACTGCTTTTTGTAATAAATGAAAAAAAATAAGATGTTTTGAGCTTTTTCTGTTAAGTTTAACCCTGATTGGTTTAGTTTTGCTGAGTGTCAGTTTTCATTTGAGTAAAACCATCATCACACGGTGGGAACAAGAGCAGAGACTTTAAACAAATACTGCATTCTTCTGACTATAAACAACAATCTTGTGAACTAATTATAGGGTAAGAATAAACACTTCAGTCAGTAAAGTGAAGGTCTAGTCAGGAATTGCCTCTAAATTTGATTTTCTTCCTATGAATTATCTCACGCTCTAAACCACGTCTGCAAAATTTGATTAATGTAAAGATAAAAAGTGAGGCACGCATACTTGTGCATAAAAAGTGAACTTGTGGCCTCACCAACCTTTAATTATCTCTGTTGATGCACAAGAACTTTCTTTCATTTTAGTGTTTAGTCTCTGGCTGGAGAAATATTTTCTAGAAGTGCAGAATTAATAATCTCGTCTATTTTTTTGCCATAATGTGTAACTTTTTCTTGCATAGCTGAAGGGGTTACGCAATGGTTTGTGATGGTTTGTTCTATGTGACAACATTTAGCTTAAACCTGAGAAAAGCTGCATGCAGAAATGTCATCTGGTTTATCTTCAAACAAGAACACAAAAAGCAGCTTCAACACAATACAGCTTGTGGCTGCTTTGCAGTGTGTGTCATTAAGTTTCATTTCCTCCTTTGTGAGGTTTTTATCTCTTTTTTTTCTTCTTTTTATAAAACAATAATAGCTCAGTGGTACAAGTAAGGTTTTTTTGTATGCTTATTGAATGTTGTTGCACAGGAAACTGTTATCTACGCTATCACTAATGCATTTAACTTGCAGCTGTGCTTCCTGTCTAATGTCTAATGGTTTGAATGAGAAAACTCTCCAAAAGCAAACAGTACAAATCTTTTTGTTGTTTATAAAAACACAAAAAAATGTTTTGTCTAATATATTCAAGTCTACATTTATACCTTTATATAAAATATATTTTGCAGCCAACTACCATGTTTAAGCAGGTTTTTAAGCATTTTATATTATTATTCATTTTCATTGCCAGATGAGTACCAGTTATCAACATGTGGTTTTGCTTCAAACTTTATTGTTCCACCTGAGCCTGTAAAGCTGCTGCATCTCTTTATTTTTACATGTGGACCAGAAATGAGAAAACACCTCATTTTAATCTATACGATTTAGAGATTTTAAAGATTATAATGATTAAAAAATTGATCCCTTTTTCAGCAACCAAACCTCACCTTGGCTGGTGAACAGATTAAATGTAAATCACTCATCCCCCTCTCCCCTCATGTGTATATCAGGCTTGGTTCTTGGTCGATAAGTTTGTAAACAACATGAATGTTCCAGCATCAAGAGCATGGTGGGGGCTATTTGTTGTTTCCGCAAGACCCTTGTCCTCTTTTCCAAACTCGTCTGAAAACCACCCACTCGCTCATGCATATTCATCAGCTCACCTAATTACTATTCGCCCCTGACGGTGAATTTCCAGGTGCCGGTGGTAGTCGGGGGATTGAGGAAGGGCGGAGAGCAGCATTGTTTAGTCGACCCTAGTTCATCCCTTAAAGGCTGAAGGGTGGAGAGGGGGGGAGGAAGGTTATTTTGGATAGGATGTCCTAGCAGCCTGCTTTGACTCTGCATGGTTGCTCCCATAATATAACAGGAGAATAAAAAAATGTTAAAAGATTTGACTTCTTTGGCAGTAAAAATCACAGAATGAAAAAAACAAAGCTGGTCTTGTCATGTTCATGACGTGTTTGTAGGTTATTTCCTTTACTGCCAACACTTCCTGTAAAGCTGATTAAACCACCACTGCAGTTCTGACGAAATGCTAAATTTAAACGTTGCACATAAATCTTCTCATGCAGATGTTTTGACTGCATTCTATGAAAAGTATGTGGGAAGAAAAACTGATTCAAGTTAAAGGAAAAATTTTTGAAGCTGTAATTCTGAAACATTTACCATTTCATTGTTTTTTTGTTCATCTTCCTTTTTACTGAAAGTTGTTACATTTTCAGACTTTTCACAATCAGCATTGATCTGAGTTGCTTTGATTACGTTATTGTTGATAGACTTTAATTGTGATTCATGAAAATATATAATTGTGTTAAATATAATAAGGACTAAAATAAAGTTATACATTTAGTTGCAAACACTCAGGATAAATAGCAATGTAACCATGTGTTGTGCACAGCAGGTGATTATAATTAAATGCTATTTACTTTAGACAACTTTTGAAAGACAGTAAAAGTTAACCGGATTGAAAACATTGTTTGCAGTGAGGATTTGTAGAATCTTCAGTTAGAAAACAGTGACAATGATCGATACTGAAAGTGAGAGTGCATATGGGGAAACCGGTGCTATAAAACGACAGCAGCATATCCTGCCTCACTACAACATCTTTATTCCACCACATGAAGTTGATTCAGAGTCATAATTTCAGTGCCTATTGTTGAAAAAATTATTTTGATTAGCTTTATCCGATAACAATACGTTTTTTTTTCTCCCCAATCACATAATTTTAAACAATCTTCCATAAGAGTTTTTTTTTCTTTATTTATTGACTTCTTGTTGCTCAGCACAAAGAACCAAAACCCTCATTTTTTTCTTAAATCTGCCAGATTTCTTTTGTTGTTGTTTGTTTTAAACCAAGTTATGCTAAAATATTCTTTCCTCTGTTTCAGGCTCAGCCAATGGAAGATACTGCTGCTCCAAGATCTTTGTCAACCACCGCTGTTTCTCGGGCCCCTACCTCAACAAGGGTCGCATTGCAGAGCTGCCACAGGCTGTCGGACCTGGAAAATGCACTCTGGTCCTCAAAGAGGTGGGCTAATGTTTGTGGGGGGGTATAATAAGCAGGTATAATCAGAGTTACAAAGGTGCTGCAGGTTTTGGATGTTTCCTGCTACAGCAGATTGATGAGTCAGCATGGGCAGCGTGTGAAGAGAGTTGTTTAATGTGGGGACATCTAAAACCTGAAGGAGCCGAGAGGAGAGGGAGGAGGGTGTACACAGATAGAGAGAGGAAGAAGGTGAAAGATGGAGGGCAAGACAGCAATGTCTTGTTAACCCCCTGCAGCTTCTCAGCAGTGCCTTCATTTTAGTCTGAGGAGCTGTCAGTCAGATGTGTTTACTCATATACACCTTAACTCCTGCTCAGCAGAACAGACTCTTCATTTCTCCTGCGACTCTGCGTTCACACTCACAAATGTTTTTGTCAGATTCCAGTTTCGTCCACACTTTGGGATCCCTGCTTTCGGTTTTGTTTGGGTCTTTCTGTGATTTTTCCCTAGAAATGTTTATTTTTTCTTATTAATTCGTTTTGTTCTGCTTCTGCCTTTAGCTGCTAAGCATGCTGATCAACGCTGCCTACAAGCCTGGGCGAGTGCTGAAGGAGCTGCAGGAGCTGGGGGATCAGAGCTGGGATTGCCAGGAGGAGACCCTAAAGGCCAAGTAGGGAGAACCTGCACAAAAAGACACCAGAGCTTACCCAATCTGCATTTTATTTGACCCATTCCAGTTTTCTGGCAGTTTTCAAAATTCTTTTTCGACTTCAAAATCACAAACTCTCACTCTGCTCTGGATTTCATGCTCAAATGATAATAAATCATCCCGCATCCCTTTAGTAGGCCTCCCACTAGATCCAAATGTTTTTCCTACTCTCTGTTCCAACGAGCCTGTTTTGATGCCCTGCGTTGAATTTTTTATGTTATTTTATGATGCCGCAGTGGTTTGTGTAAGGTCTGCATTTCCATCCACTGCTGGCTGCAGAGAGCCAAATTATTCCACAGCTCCAGGCTGGATGCTGGATGTTTTCTTATCAAAAACTGCCCCATTTTTTCTGGCTGAAATGAGAGAGTCAGCCAGTCTAAAGTACAAGTGAGTCACCTGCGGTGGCCTGAAGAGCACAGGGACAACACTTCTGCTGGAGCGTTTAAAAAAAACTTGGCTAATGAGTTACTTTTAATCCCTTGGATTTCCAACACCTAGAGAGTCCATTTCTCTCTGACTGTGATGAGTAGAAGCTGAAGAACACAATGCACTTCAGTTAATCAGCTGCAGTAGTCGGTTTTACCCCAAGAGCCGAGGTGACAAGGTGCAGTTTTTATTCATCCATCATTTTATACGTTTTTTCTTTTTTAGCTTCAGTTGAATTAATTGAAGTCCTGGTGGCCCATATCTCTGATCATCGCGGACATATTTCTAACATCCCAACAGAAACTGGACCTATGTTGCTGCAATAATTTTGCCCTTTTAGTTTGTTTGCTTTGTGCAATGGTCTCTAAGTATTTTACATCATTTACTGGATACATTCATTTAAAAAAAGCAAACAATGAGTTTAAAAATGACTAAATTTAACTTTGCTCCTCTTTATGTCTCAAATCGGTCCATAATTGGTGCGGCTAGTTTATATTTAGATAAAAAGGTCTCCTCAATGAATTACCTTGGATGAATTATTGATGCATGTTAGGAGTAAGATGCTGGATGTGGCTTGTGCAGATATGGACTAAGCATGAACATGCAAAATTTAGATTTATAGAGAATTTAAAATGATCTTTTTATATTGTGCTCGAAAAATTGTCAATTATTAATCTTTTTTGTTAGAAACTTATAAACTTTTCTTAGTGCTTGTAAACACATCATAAAAAAATCACTTTTCTTCTAAGTTCTGCTGGTTTTTAAGGCTTTTAGTCTCTTCAAGAAATTAAAAAAGAAATTCAGGATTTAGGTCTGGACTCCAGGATGATGTTCGGTTACAGATCAATGTCTCAACGGAGAGTTCAATACTGGCCAAGCTTGCTGGAGGGTTTTCCTCTGGTTAACGTAGTCCTCTTCCCAAGGATCAAACCAAAGCCACCCTGATAAGTCTGAGCTATTCTGGTGCCAATCTCTTAAGGTAAACACTTCGGTAGGAGCTGCACAAGGTTTGTTTTAATGGACACTGGCCAAGGAGAACTATATCTCCCCCTCAAAAAAAAACAAAAAACACCTGTCCTCTGAAAATGCTTCTGTCCATGATTATTTTGTCAGATTAGGTTTCATTTGACTTTGGTTTGGGATCAAAAAGTAGATGTAAAAGTTTCCTGTTTCTAAGCCGATAGACCAGGTAAATGGTGAAAGTACTGAAAGAAAACATCAGGTAGTATAAAAATCTGAAATTTGGTCATCATTGGATCGTTCAAAAATATACAAAAAAATTTATAAAGATAGGCTCAGAGTTCAGACCACTCTTAAGTTGCATTTAGTACCTTAAAGATCAGTCTAGTTAACTGAAGGACTCCTGTTCCTGCTCCTTTACCCAGAAGCGAACCTTTGTAAAGCAAAGATCTGTGCTTTAGTTTAACTAAAGCATTTTGTCATGCAGTAACATCAGTAGCTACAATCGATGCTAGCAGTCAGGACAGTAAGGCATGCTGATGAACCAGTTCATTGATATTTTGCTTGTAGTCATTGAGCGCATGTGTTGTACGAAGGTAGATGGTTTTGTAATGCTGTTTAAATAGTCAACCGGCTCGAAGTGAGCTGAAATATACACTTTTACAAGCGTCATCGGAAATCTCTAATGACAAGGCAAAATGGCAGCAGCAAGTCTTCAGTGCATCTGGTTCATGTGCATATGAACAATGTATTCTGGGGAGTTTTAATGTTCAGGGGTTAAAATGCTGCACCAAAGTAAAAACAAACATTTTTAAGAGACATGCATTCATCAGGATTGGGACATGGATGTGGAAGACAGACATTTTTGTGGACTGTGTGAAAAGATTTTGAGAGAGCAGCTAGAAATACTTTTAGAAAGTTGTTCATAATTTGTCTGCTGCTGATTTCAGATTAAGACTATAGCTTGTTAAGGCATCGGACTGAGGCTCAGCTAAGAGCTTGAAACTGTTGCTACATTTATTATAAATTTATTATACATTTAATTTATATAATTATTATTTTTAAACATTAATAGTAAGAAATATAAACTAGAAAAAAGTATTATTTTCTTCTTTTTAAGTATGTTTCATATTTAGCTACTGCAATGAAAATGTTTCATTCTGGGATAAATGGTCCTTTTAATATAATTCCATATATCTAATACAGTCCAGAAGCTGCTGACAGACCAACAAGAAATTTGAGATATCCAGTTCTATACTTAGATATAAGGTATAAGAGACCTGTAGTTCTGTAGCAAGACACCAAGCACCTCTCCTCCACATGCTCAGTGTTCATAGTGTATTAACATCAGGTGCATTAAACACAGATGGCAGTGTGTGTAAGACAGCATAACATCCTTCACCTCGTTCCCAGTAACACTTATGGCCAAATGGAGCATTTTGTTCTGCTTGGAGTACAACATTAAAATGTGTTTATTCTTTTCAAACACATGCGAAGGGGTTAAATTGGTAAATACAACATATTTAAGACATTTGTTGTAGCGTAAGACTTTTCACAGAGAAATAGATTTTCAGTTTCCATGGTGATTGTTTTATTTTATTATTTTTTGCCCACACTGACTTTAGCTTAACTGTTATAATCTCACACTAACTCCTCCACTTTGACAATTTTAAAGAAATAGGAGAAGAAAACAAAGAAATCTGATCGATTTAGTTAGATATTTAAAGCAAATGAATGTTGATTAAAATATTGCATGTGGTGTACTCTTAAATCCAGACGTGTGAGCTGGAGATCATTACAACATACTGTTGGGAAGCAGCAGTGTCTCATCCTCGTAGACTGTGGACTAGGTGGTGAATGTTGCTGATGACTGAGTTGGACATAAAACTGTTTCTTGGTAACTGGAGTACAAAGTTCTCACTGCATTAAACAGTATTTTTATGCTGCAGTTGCAGGTACTGTCTCACTTCAGTGGCTCGTTCTTTTTTCTTTTGTACAACAGTTTTAGGGAATTTTAAGATATCTCTGTTCCTACGCTCGCTGCTATTTATATTTGTTTTTTTTTTCTTGAAACAGGATTTTTTTTTTAAAACCTTTCAATATTTTTTTCAACATGAATAAACAAAGATAACAGTAAAAACAAAGTGCTTCTTTAGGTTATTGCCGGATCCACTTGTAGCCTCACTCCGCACTCTGGTCATTTTCATCAACTCAATGTTGTGAATTCTTCACATCATTACCGTGTTTTCAATCACCATTCATTGTTTAGAGCTTTGATGGATTGCAGATAGTTTGATTATCCATAAATAAAGGTCTAATCACTGCCAATGTCCTACCACCCTGTCCCTGCTCCCTCCATTTGTCCCTTTTACCCTCAGATATAAAGGGAAAACATATCGCTCCACCATCAGGATAGTCCGCCTCGCCGAACAGATCCCAGATTTCTGCCGCAAGGTGTGTGCGAAGCTCCAGTGCTGCCCGAACCTCTTCAGCCCTGTCCTCGTCACCGACAAGTGCCCGCTGAACTGCTCCGTACAAACAAAAACCAAATACAGTGAGTCTCTGTAATTACACGCATCCCTCCCTGTGCCACAGCTATGAAGGCGACTCAAATTAAAGCTTGTGACACCGTGGAGTGTATAATTGCATTTGATGAATGGCTAAGTTTTGTTTTGGGTGCATTGTTTTCAACGTCAGCAGCCTATTACTATGAGAAGAAGAGGAAGCTACCCAAGCCCACGGGAGGAGAGGAGACAGCAGAGGGAGAACTGGCCAAGCCCACTCGCCGCAGGAAAAAGAGGAAAGCTATCTTTGTGCAGAAGAAAAGACGCTCATCAGCTGTTGACAACACTCCTGCAGGCTCCCCACAGGTTAGATAACACTTCTTTTATAACGTCTGCTCATGTGACGACTGCATCATAAGTTTACAGTCATAACTGAGTGTTTGAATATAAACAAGCTTAACCCAAAATACTATGAAAGCAGGAGGAAGAGGAGCTTCTCAGGAAGAAAATGTACCTCCATTAAGGTGCACTGGGTGTAGATACAAGCATAAACCCACCAAAACATTTTGGTGAAGACGCTCAGAGTTGATTATGATCACGACACCACCCACAGGCTTTTCTTTTTCGTCTCGTCTTGTGGGAGCTGTTTGGGGTTTTTTGTTTGCTTAAGTCGACAGGATCAGATCAGCTTCACATGTTAATAAAATCAAAGACAAACCAAAGTAGGACAATATATATGGAAACCAAACGAGCTAAAGGCACCGTTGAATTCAAACAAAAGATTAAATCTGTTTGATCTGTGGGTGCAGAAGCATCTGTATGATGTTAACTGAAGCTCAGACCACAACTAAACCGAGAGAGATGCAGTGTGGCACAAAGGCATTGCAAACAAGTGACCACACTAAACAGATCCATTTGGAGCATTCATTAGAGATTGAAACAAATCCAGGGAGCCAAAATGAAAAGGTTAATCTGCTTCTGATCCACCATAAAAATATCTTGTTGAATTAGTTCTGGATGATTTTATAGGTTTTTGTGTGTGTTGTGGTTTGGACTGAATTTTGTGGCCTTGTTATGTACTTCATGAGAACTTTTATTAACCTCTAGAATCAAATATTCCAACTGCTGGAAATGTATAACAATAATATATTTTATATGTAACAGCAACACTTTGCTGTTGCTGTGGTTACATATTAAAAAGATGAGTTTTTTAGGTTGGTAATTCCAGTAGGAATGTTTCTGCAGGGGTCTGCAACCTGCAGCAACCTGGAAGCTCTTTTGTACCAAAACAATAAAAAGACAGCTAACAAGTTTCTTTAAATATAAAATAATTAAAAAATATAGGTTTTATATTTTGTTTCGTTATTTGCAGAGAAAATAGGTTTGACTTTTTACTGTATATTCACAATAAGTTCTAGTTTTCTTGTCATTACAATAGAAAACTGTTTTTTTTTTTCAAATTTTCAAATTCCCAAATTTTTTTTTCACTTTAACGCTTAATCAGATTGTGATTATCAATAAAAGCAAAATGATCAAAAGTTATGAGTTGTCCTTTCTCATCCTGTAGGTCACAAGCAGCTGTAGACTAGTTTTATTTAGCTGTGCTGGAGGCAAAAATGACTGTAAAGGCTGCAGACATCTACAAACTACTTAACACGCTACAACATGTTAATCAATGCAAGGCTGGAGTCGTAACAGAAAGCTCCTGAACAAGACGGCTGGAAGTCTAACAAGCTAAACTTGTATCGTGGAATTTAAACAAAGTGGGAAATCTGGCTTCTGTATGACGTGAACAGTGATGCAGATCAAGATTGAACTGAGAGATGCAGCAGGGTAAAAAAAGGGTTTAGTAATAATTCTATAGTGAGCTGCAAACAAATCATTGTATTAAACACACAAGGCTGTGATTATGTTTAGTGTTTTTTTGTAAAAAGTTTTAGTTTTTTTTTCTCCTCCAATATGAAGAATTTCTAAATATTTATTGCAAAATCTGTTATTTTGGGTTAATGATCAGCATTTGATGATTCTCTAGTCACTTCAATAGTTTGTGTTCATGAATCCTTCTGAAACATTACAGGTTAAATTTACAATTAAACTACTATATTACCAGCACAGAACCCAAAACATAGACAAGATAAAACTGGAACACGAACAGTTCTGATAAACTATTAAACCATAGCGTGATTTATTTTCTCCCTCAACAATAATAAAAATCAAGAGACGTGTTTAATCTTCTAAATTGTCTCACGCATTGAAGTTTTCCACATTTAGAAAGTCACCATTACTTTCTGCAACTCACCTGAATAGACGCACGACAAGCTCTCCTTACCTCTTTATGCTACCTCATCTGCATTTTAGGATAGCGATGAAGCAGAGGATGATGAAGACATGGCTTTGCAGTCGGGCAGTGAAGGCACCAGCTCAGAACCTCGCGAGGACCCCACAGATGCTTCTTTTGTGCAGGTGACCAGCAGCAGCCGTCCTCGCAGAGCCGTCACGCTGCGCAAGGCCGTTAGTGAAGGAAACTCCTCGAGCAGGCAGGAAGCTTTGGGAACCCGCAGGAGGTCGACCCGCTCACTGTTGGCCTACAATCAGAACAACAATAAGTACCAGCCACCCAAAGGACAAGATGTCCAGGTGAAGCACAGATTAGTCTTATCAAGCATAACGGATAAGTAATCAATACATGATTTAGCGTCTAACGGGACTAATAGTTAAGTCCTGTTTTAAAGTGTTTGGACTCAAACTATAAGCTTCTGTCCCAGGCAGCAAATCAGGAATCGAACCTTCAACAGTTCAGTAATTGAAAGCGTGCTTTTAATTTGTGTGTTCAGGTTGAGGAAGAGGAGAGTCAGCTGGTTTTAGACAGAAACCCTCTGGAATGGAGCGTAGATGATGTTGTTCACTTCATTAACTCAACTGACTGTGCATCACTGGCCAACATTTTCCGGGAACAGGTACACACACACACACACACACACAC
>JBAMHX010000026.1:5129938-5144902 GCA_037177515.1 Pseudomugil tenellus
TTCATTAACTCAACTGACTGTGCATCACTGGCCAACATTTTCCGGGAACAGGTACACACACACACACACACACACACACACTTTTAATCAGCTGTTGTATCACTGCACATTTCTTTCTAAAACAGGATGTTTAAACATGCCACTGCCTCGTGTTCTTCATATGTTGGTCTCTGCTCGTCATTGGTTTTCTTTGGTTCTGTCATTGTGTGGATCTGGGAGCGTGACTGTTCGCTGCTGAAACCTAAAAGGGATGAGTTAAATTATGATATCCGTTTAGCTGCTGACACCAGTGAAGCTTTATCATGTTCTGCAGTTAAAAACAGACCAGATGCAGTTATATTGGTTTAAATATTCCACACTTGTGTGTGTGTTGGGGGGGGGGGGGGGGGTATTTGGCTTTTTTCTAATAACTTTGTGTTACATTTCATGTATGAAAAGTGCTGTATAATTAAAGATGGATTTGATTTTCAGAATGGTTGCCAGCAATAACTATGCATAGGGAAAAGGAATAAGTTGCATTTTGTTAAAGCTCCAATAAAAAGTTTATAAATTTCTCCTTTATTTTCTGTGTCAGGTTTAAAAGGGTTTAGAAGATTAAACCTATAAAAGAAAACTTTCTGAGCAACCGTATCCCACATACTTGCATCAGTCTTGCGTTTACATGTTAAAAAGCGGATTCAGCAACCGGTTTGTGGATATGTGAGGTTAGCAAAACACACACAGACCAGGAGTTGGTTGGTTTAAGCTGACAAACACAAAGATGCTTCATTGCAGATTTAAATGTATTTTTGTGTTGTTGTGCAGGACATCGACGGCCAGGCGCTGCTTTTACTGACACTGCCCACAGTCCAAGAGTGCATGGACCTGAAGCTCGGACCCGCCATCAAACTGTGCCACCAGATCGAGCGGGTCAAGGTTGCCTTTTACAAACAGTACGCCAATTGAGCACAAAGCCACAACAGCGAGCCCCCCTTCCGACTCCCACTCAGTCAGGAGGAATGTTGTGGTCGTGCTCCACTCAGTGATGATGGATTACCTGCCTCATCATGGAAAACTTTTTTATGGATTTCTAACTTCAAAGGAGAAATGATATTTTCTGACTTGCTCATATTTAAAAAGCACAAACTGGGAGACTACAGGAGGATCTTTCCATATATTTGTGGGATTTTTTCTGTGTGAGGATCTTATGCAGCATCTCCCACAAACCGGGAACTACCAGACGTCCTCACTGCCGGTCTCAGCAGACCAAACTGCTCCATGTGCTGATCTGTGAAGAAGTTATTTTGACACTTTTCTTATCCATTTTATTTGCTGTAGACGGACATCATAGTTCAAGTTAGAAAACATAAACATGAGTTTTTCCCCCTCTTGTGTGATATAATTGGTCTTTAAATATAGTAAAAAAATATTTAACAAATCAAGAAGTAATATATCTGGAGTATTTATTGCGCTCATTATTTATGAGGAGTGAGATATCTGGATGTGAAGAAGAGGCTCATATCATAGCATCGGTTAAAACTCCTTTTCCTCAAACAGAAAACAGGAACCATTTATTTACGCTTCGGTTTGTGGGTATTAAAAAAGCTGCCATGAGTTGTGAGAGCAACTATGCTCTCATGTTATCAGTCATATGAAACAATCATCTAAGCTATTTTTGTCCATCTATGCAATTTGTTGCAAATATTTTTGATAAGTAAAAAAATAAATTTCTATTGATTTTTATCTGGTTTTCAGCTGTATTTTTATACTGGTATGAAAAATCTCTTTGTATTTGACATCCTGGCAGCAACAACTTCTTGTAATATCTTAAAGTGATCTTAAGCAACAGTTTCTGCCATGTAGCTGCTGTTCATTTATTTCCAGTCTACTTTGCATACCTCACCATTTTTGTAAGGAATTTTATGCAGACACATAACAGAAGAATTTGTATTTAATTGCATACTTTAGACATTTTATTGGCAGCTTGTCACAAATTGCAATTGCAAAAAATGTTTGAAAGGAAGATACCAGATATTTACTTTTTAGTGCAGCGTCATTCAACATAACTGCATGAGGGCGACTCTTGCATGCAGTTTGCATCAACACCAAATGTCTCCAGAAAATAATCTGCTCAAGGAACATTTTGCAATTATTTATCTAAACTAGCATTAAAGACAGTATTGATCTATTTCATCGTGTGTAACATCAGCAGATGTAGTTGTTTATGAAAAAGTGTGGAGCTTCAGAGCGGATTACCCGTTAGCACACACTCCCTCATGCGTGGCGAGATGTAGAAATTAGACTTCACTGCGGTTAACGCAACAAACAGACACAGAAAGTCACAGTTTAAAGAGGAACCACACTCCTCCTCACTGCCGCCCTAACAAACTCACCCTCTTGATCCTTTTACCTCCCTCGCTCAGACATTACACGTAAATAACCCCCCAGCTAAGTGATCTCGTTTCATCTTAGTGATGAAGCAAATGAAAAACATGGACTCCTGTAATACAGTGGCACTGATGCAGCACAGTGATTTATAATGATTTATTAAAGCAAACTAATTTAATCCAATCAAAATCATTTGGGGCAGTTTAGGCTTGAAGCTGGAAGATTAATGGTTGATTCCTGACTGAACTAACCCAGAGGATGAAGAGAAGAAACTGGGAATCCGAGTGTTTGCAGAACACATTTCTGCAGATGTGTTGGCAAGTTTCACATACATTTCGTCTCAATGTATTTTATTAAAACAAAGCTGTGTGAATGTATAAAGCTGTGTTCTTTCAGCCAAACTGATCAGAAACGGATAATTTACAAATAATTAGATTTAGTGCTTTAAAAAAATTACAAAACTTTCTTCTAAACAATTAAAAATGTGCTTTATGCTGAACTGTTGTTGGACTGACGAGCTAAAACAAAGATCCATGTTGACAAGGAAAATTAAGACATCAAATAATTACGTATAAAACTTTCTCTCCTTTGGAAAAAAAAAACAGGACAGAAAAGCAGAGTTAAAATTAAAAAGAGAGGTGTAAACATTTGCCTTCCCTGAAATGAAATGTCCTTTAATTCAGCAAACAGGCGCTCAGTAACCCTGCCTAACAGTTACAGTCCATCGCTTTAAAAAGGCTGAATAGCATCAACTGAAGCTTTGTCTCTGCAGAGTGGAGTATAAAACCAGTTCTTGGGTTAAACATTTTATTCTTTCAATATAATCTCTAAATTTGGATTTTGTTAGAAAAATTATCTAAAAACATGAAATATTCTGCTATTTAAACAGCAATCAAACCTAATTAATTGGTTCAGGCTGCTGGTTTCTACATCTGCAGTGGAAACTAAACAATCCGTAATCAATGAACTGATAAATGAGGGTTTGAAGGTTGCTGGTCACACGGTTTTCATTTATTCTCTGAATTCCTTCAGATTCATTTAAACTTCCAACAACTGACTTTTAGATAAATTCAATTTTCCCCTTTTTGTTCGGTTTGTCTCGACTTTTTGTTGTACGAGATGTAAAAACAACCCAAAACCTAAAGAGATGGATATGAAGCTGAGAAAAGCAGAAATGCTGCAATATACTGTAAAATACTGGAATATAACCAGGAAGATGTTCCTGTCCATCACAAGACTCAGCGGCTGAGACAACCATGACTTGATGCTGCAGCTGATTATTGCAGGTCGTCATGGATGAGCTGATCATCCCTCAGTCGCGTTGCTGCCGTCTCAGCCTGTCCTCGACTGTTTGGGTCAGGAGAACATATAAACCAGACTGTTTAAATCTGCTACAGTCTGAAACAGCAGCGTTAAATAAATGTCACAGAAGTTCTGAATGCAGTTTAACATCTTTCTGTTCTTTTATCTAACAGCATGTCAGTTTGTTTTCTTCCTGTAGAAAAACACAATAATGATGCCTTTGTTTTAAAAAGCAGTCTTGTTCATGGATTTGGATGATAGTTATTTGTGAAAAAAAGATAATTGTGCTTATCTTTATACTTTATAGATGTTTCCATTTTAATATATATTTTAATTACAGTAATTTTATTTTTACAAAGGTCTGTGTGACATTTTTGACATTTTCTAAATTGAATAGTCAAATGAAAATTCTAAGTGTTTTTTTTTCCATTTTATTGGTTTTTTTCAAATATAATGTTTTTACATTTTATTTTAATTTTTTTTACGTTTCATGTTTTTATTGGATTTTTATTTTAGTTCAACATACTTTAATTTAGTTTGAATTATTTTATTTATTGTTTTCAGTTGGTATTAAAATTAAAGTTGGTATTAATTTATTTTATAAAATGACATCAAGACACCATTAAAAACTAATATGTATAAATAGAAACTGTAATTTATCTCTTCTATCTCTGAAATAAAATGTCAGGCTCGTGGTACAACCTCATATCTGTAACTTTGTCATAACTTAGACAATTAGACACCAGCAAGACAGAAACAACAAAGAAAGCGGCACAGTTCAGCTACAGGCCGGTGTGGAGCAGTTATGGACACATCTGATGATTTCATATCCAAATTTTAATCATCACAATTGCAAATCTGTCCTTCAGCAGCTGGTGAAAAATGTGTCACAGTTTCACGTTTCAAACTGGACCACAAAGAGGATTAAACTCATGAGCCAGCATTAAGCATCACGTAATCATGACAGCCCTGTCAGTATTTACAGCTTTACATATGCATCCTTTATATAATGCATCTTTAATCCTTTTTTATTCTATTTGCAAAGGTTGAACATAAAAATGACCCTGCATACTGTTCTTTAACTTTTTTTTCTTTCTAATAATCTGAAGCAAGTTTTACTCATTTATTTAGTTTATAAAACATCACTGAGGGGTGAAAACTCACACCAACACATTCAGAAAAGGATCCAATCATTCTTATAACCGAGAGGCCTCATTTGTGGCTTCGCTCCTTTAACTGGATGCTTGTGTCTACAGAACAAACTGCAGTCACTTCAAACAGAAAGAAAACTAATTGCAAACTGTTGAAATATAATTTTCCCAACTCTAACTGTGAATAGTTTGAAGTGGAGACGTAAACGTGAGGAGGGCATTGTCTAATTTTCAAACGAAACTAATAAAATCCCCGTATATTAGATGCAAAAGTGACGCAACAGTGAATGGTTGAGACCGTCTGTCTTACTGGCTGCTTTAAAAGTTTAGCAGAAATCAATGGATGATATCTAAAAAGGCTTATCAGGATCTTTATTTGCAGAAAAAAACTCCAGGAGAATTTAACAGACCAGAGTTTTGAGATGCTGCTAAATCTGCCAAAATATGGCCGTCATGGAAGAGTTAGGAGACTGAAATGTCTCTACCGCATCAGAAGTTTGCTAAAAAAAACATCTAAACAAACTCAATCTAGATACTGCAGGCCTGGGGGAGTGGAATCATGGAGTGGGGTGACTGTAAAACCATCTGGGGATGATTCAAAGATGGCTTCTAATGATCCTAAACAATTTAAAATCCACAATGGATCCTATTTGAAGAGGCTGAAGGTTGGCAACAGTGAGCTGACCTAGACTGTTCTGTGAAGATAGACATCATAGGGGCTCTAGCCATGCAAGGTTCCCAAACTATTGCTTTGGGCCTTGAGCTTTATGCCTTCCAGTAGACATTTCATCTTGTTTTGAACTGATAACGAACAGTTAAAGTCTAAGCACATCAGCTGGATTAAATGTGTGTAGAAGAAATGGATAATTTAATAGATCACACATGTCCTCTAAACATTACACATGAATAAAGGAGCATAAATGAAATATTTTATCATATTTTAAACAAACAGCAGATGATATTTTAAACAAACAGCAGATGTCATGTATATGCAGACTCCAAAAGCAGAGACTCCATCAAACAGGAAACAATATGAAAATGTGACATTTTAGTGGGTTTCCTTCAGCAATTTGAATAAAAATGATGAGACATGATCATAATGATGAGACAGGACCAAAGCAGGAGACAGACCACCTGCCTTGTTATAATAATAATGAAGAGCAACTGGCACATATGGACATTAATTCTGAACAGCTTCTGGAGCAACACATGGAGGAGGTCATGTTTATTCCAATGAGCCAACTCCAATCCTGTAATCTGCAGAGATTACAACACGACTCAATAAAAACAGACCTGAGGTGTGAAACTAACCCGTCTGCAGTGGCGTCACATTCAGCATCTCTTCACTTATTTCTCAATACGCTGTCGGAAAACAGGACAATCAGAGGAGCAATTCACAATTCAATCTGAGTATCAGTGCAAAGTATGAACAGATTATTATTCTCTCCATTAATTTGCTGGTAGTTTAGTAAACAGGAGAAGTTCTCCAGGCTTCGTTAGGGACTTTCCAAAGTTCTTTCATTGGTTGCTTTTTATTTTACTTCTGTGATGCCACAATGCTTCAGTAATGCTGAGGTTGGGGCTCTGGGGAGGATTCATCCATCAGACTGATTTTCAGCTCAGTTCTTGTGACTTTTGGCAGATTTCATCCTTCTCTTCGTTTCCCTTGGGTGGCTTTGTCAGGAAGACCTGGAGGTCCAGATGCATCTCAGCTCCTGGTTCAGGTCTTTCCCTGATTCATGTTTCTTAAGCACATCATTTTTCAGATCCTCTTTGTTTTCTTCATGTTGTTTTTTATTTTTTATTGATTCTTTTTATTCTTTATTTGTTCCTTTTCTTCAGATATTTTAAGGATGCATGACCATTTTTTAACTAATGATTATCTGAGAATTCTTAAAATGAAAAATATCAAAATCAAAAATAAAATGATTCCATCTTTGCTATTTTTAGACGCAAATAAAGAAATTAAAACAAATGTCCAATATTAGTATCTAAAGATCCAGTTTAACATGATCTCTTTTCTAAACATTGGTTTATTCTTTGGGAGTTGTTTAATTACAGTTTAATGATTTTAGTCAGCATTAAGGAATTTAAAAGAACAAATAAATTAATGAATATTTCCCCTGAAAATATGTAAAACAGCCAGTGTGTAAAGTAAAAGCTCCAGAAAGTCTGGCTTTTTGTGAAATACGATGAAATGAAATGTGGCTGAAGATTCTTTGCACAGCGTTTTGGGTTTAAATTATTTACAAATCGCTGCTTTTATTTATTAAAATCCAATATCAAACTTTTAAGGATACTAAATTTTACAAGACCAGGTTTCAGCACGGTGAGGTCACCATATTAATCCTCTCTAAAGGGGAGAAATTAACTAGTTTATTAAACTACATTAATCTCTACATTTAAGTTGATGGGGTCATTAGCAAAGTGCTGTATTGGCAGAGCTGTCCGCACAGGCAAAATAAAGCCAATTACTCCATACTGATTATGCTGATGGTGGTTTTTTCACATAGCAGCACAGTTGGAGGAAATTTTGTGTTAGTCATGCATGCAGTAAATTAACTAATAATCCTCTTCACTGATGTCTATTTAACATCAACCAGCAGAGTCTCGTATAAGCAATGATTCATGTTGGGAGTCGTGCGTCGCCA
This sequence comes from Pseudomugil tenellus, assembly GCA_037177515.1. Taxonomy (NCBI): domain Eukaryota; kingdom Metazoa; phylum Chordata; class Actinopteri; order Atheriniformes; family Pseudomugilidae; genus Pseudomugil; species Pseudomugil tenellus. The sequence continues at coordinate 5,137,410 of JBAMHX010000026.1, forward strand.
TCCTTCTGTATGGCTGCAGCTGAAGTCATTTCATAGCTTTTTTACTGCACACACACACGCTTTTCCAACTGTGACACTTTGTATTGAGTCATTCTGAAAATGCTGCTGCCTAAACTGTTGCCTGGCAACCTTATATCAAACGTCCGCTTTGCATGATTGCCCCCCTCCCGCTCCCCTGTTGTATGTGAATACAAAGTGAGTCTTGACAGCAGACGAGTAAACAGACATTTGAGTTACAGAGAGGCTCTGAATGAGAACAAAGTTAATGTTTCATGTTCAGCCGCTGTGGTTTAATAGTTTCAGTTAAATGTGCTGCCGGATGGAAAAGTTCAACTCCGACAGAGGATCATGTCTCTTGTCAGTTACGTTGCCTGAATAACAGACCAAATATCATCTTTTTGGTACAGAAACAGGCTGTAACTCAAACACAATTTAGATTTGTTTAGATACCGATCAACCTACCCCCCCTCCCCCTTAAGGTGTAAAGCTCATAAACATGGAGAAAACAACATTAGAGTAGGAAAAGAACAAAAACACACTCTAGAAAGCAAGACTTCTAACTTTTCTCGAAACTAAACACATTTTAAACCTCAAACAATCGTACATCAATGTATCAAAAACAGCAGCATCCAGTTAAAAGTTTTTGTTGATTTCTCTACTTCAAGCATAGGAAGATGTTTGTCTCAATGGCTATAGTTATATGATGTTTTTTTTTTTTATTTCAGAATAATTGTTCTGCATCAATTACAGTAATGTCCTTTGGTTTTACATGGAGAAAAAGTTTATTAATCTCTCCTTAATTCCGCTTTAGATCGGTGTGTTTGGAAGGGTTCTGATTGGACAGAGGGGGGATGTGATGTAGTCATGTCTACAGGAAATAAGCAAAGTCCACTTCCTGCTCCTTGTATTTTAGGTTGTAACAAGGAAAGCCACATTAAAGAATCATTTTCACTTTTATTTGGATTATAATTTAGAAATCACCAGCAGCTGAGGAGGAAAATAGAGCACTGAAGACGGGAGGCGGAAAACAGTGTGGATGTGTGCATCATTGTGACCGGACAAGGAAACTAAGCATGCTCAGTATGACTGGAATTAACTTAGAGTGGAACAAACATATATATGTTAGAGGAATTATTTAGTTTGGATTCGGGAATAACTGGCTGCTTACTTTGAAATTAAGTGTAACTTAAGTGCAATTTAACTTTTGTTCCGAATTGAAAAGGAATTAAAACTCTCATGTAAACTCTGTGAACTAGCAGTCGAAGATTTGCAAACAAAATGTTTAGAAGTATTTATTCTACTTATAATATACTATTTTGAGGTCGTTTTAAGTTGAATTTGAGAGGTATTCCTCATTTTTCCTGACTCAGCAGCGGACTAGACCCCTGTTTCACATGTGTGATGTGCTTCATGTTAAGGAATTATATTATGAAACAGACAGATTTTGACATTGTGTGGGTGTTTTCTTTGTTTCTTGTTATTTTGTGGTATATCTAGTTTGCTCTTTGTGTTTGTTTGGTTTCTATCTTGTCCATTGGTTTCACCTGTGTTAATTACATTAGGTTCGCTTGTGTCTTGTTTAGTTCAGTCTGTATTTAAGTACTTTGGTTTCTCAGTTCTGGTTGTGAATTCATCAGTATTAGTAGTCCTGTGCATTGTCTGTGTTTCGCTTTTGTTTAGTCCAAGATATAGGTATTAAAATAAGTTTTGTCTGTACCACTGCTGCCTCCCTTGCCTGCATTTGGGTCCACATCCTCCATGCTTCCTGACACTTAGTGATTATTTGAAGTTGTGTTGCTTTGTAGAATTATAAATAAAACATTGAATCTTAATTATCTGTCAATCAAATAAATTAATTACAATCACTTAAATATTATTTATCTTTGTTTTTTCCTCTTTATATTATTTATGTTCTGGGTTCATTTATGGATTGTATAGGATATTTAAGAATAAGCATCGGCTTCAGATCTTTTGGTTTCAGACGTTGTTTTAAAGAAAAACTGCTTACTGTAACTAAATATAATTATCTTAATAGAATAAACATCATCTCCTTTTATAATTGCTTTTATGTGCAGAAGTTCAGCCTGGCTTCAAAGAAAAAATATATATACTTTTGCATTTGCGACTGGTCTGAAATAAGTGTTTTTTGAACATACAGTGATAACTGGAGCCTGAATGGTGTGCATCCATATGTGAATTTTGTGAAAATATTTCTTCTTGATTCTTCCATTTTTGCACATTTCTTTTTCAGACTCGATGAATGGAGCCATTGTGCTCTGATTTTTTGTGTGGTTTTACTTTTAGTTGGAAATAACCAGCTAAATGTTGTACTATGTTCCTGGTGGATTCACTCTTGCAGCGCATATCCAGATCCTGACATTTTGTTTGAGAAATGTTCACATGCAGCCATAGTTGTTGCGGACTTTGTTCCTTTTTGGTATATTTTCCAAACAGGAAGCAGAAAAAACAGATCAAGTTAAAAAAAACAAGCAAAATCAATACTGTAAGAATCATCAGAAGTTGTGAAATCAATTATTTCCCATTAATATAATTTTGTTTAATGATGTTATGTTGACATATTTACTTTGTTTAAACAAGCTTTGCTGTTCTAACAACACAAAATGCAATCTGCAGGTTGTGTTGTCATGGAAACGATACATTCCTCTGATTGATTCAGTACAGGTTGTTTTGGTTTGTATACAAGTCTGAGACTGGATCTGCATGCTGCATGGTGGAGGTCAACCACTTCACCTGGAGTCTTTTCTTTTTTTAAACTTTGTTTATAAAAGTAACCATGGAGAAAATTACAAATGTAGGCAAAATTACAGATGACAAATATATCAAAATTACAAGGTTATTGCTTGACCTAATGTCTGTTTTCGTGAATGCCAGCCACATTAAACAATGAAACAATAACATCAGCAGAATAAAGAGCGAAAAAATAAAAAGAAAATGTTTAAATAAATCCTGTTTACCACAAAAAAAAATTACACAATGACAAAAATGTGAATTAAGACAAGCTACAGAGCGTTTCTCGTCATTTAATTAAGAGCGTTTGTGAAATTCTACAGTGTCGTGCAGTTTCACAGAAACTGTGCTTGGATGGCTTTTCTCAGGGAAAGCACATTATCAAGGAGACAAAGCTGCTCTCTTCTTTTTCTCTCTAATTAATATTTCAATAAGCAAATTAAATCATTTGTAATTTGCAAGGATTAAATGCCTGCATGTGATCTCTATAGTAAAGCACAAACGAAGGATTATCCTGTCCTGTTATCACATCTGTGATTTTACTTGGAGACTTTGTTGTTTTCAGCTAACACAAATAAAACCCCACCTTGTGTAACCCTTCCCAGATAACAAAAGTTTTAAAAATGCGTTTTTCTATTCTATTTATTCCATATAATCAAATCTGCCCACATCTTACATCTTACATGTTCACAGATACGCGTGAAGATGTTAATGTGCTTTATTGTGCTGCTTCATATGTATCCAGGCTCCTTCAATAAGCTTTAAATAGCTTCTATACCTTCTATACGATTCAAGCATCTCTCTCATATTGGAGGCTAATGGTAGACTGCATCGTATGTTTATACCCACACAAGTTAGTGTGTGTGAATAAGAATGAAATTACCCCCCCCAAAAAGTGCACTAAAGCATGCAATTCTGGATAATACATCCCCAAAAGAAGCTTAAATTTAGCCAGTAAGCAAAATGTTTGCTTACTGGCTGCTTACAGCATACACACAAGCGAGTAAGGTCTGCAACGAGGTCTTCCTCAGTTGATTTTGCTGGTTTGTTATGAGGGAAGTCAAACCCACATCTGAATGGAACAAACCCATGTGTCCCGTTTCTGTGAGCTGCCACTGAGTCTGGGTAATGTGGGAAATCAAAAACCGTATCTAAACTATTGCAATGTATTTACACCAAGTGCCAATGACTGTGTGATGTTTTCTATCCATCCAGAGTCTTTTTCTCCGTCTCTTTTGGATCACAAACTCGTACTTTCCCTCCAGGAATCCTCTCCTGCTTCAGAAAATCAGTAATAACTGGATCAAGCATCACAGCCGAACTGCGATCGGATCATTAGCCTGGAGCCGCTCTGTGAAGAGCTGCAAGGAGTGGAGTGGGTGGGTGAGGGGAAAAAGGTGGGAGATGGAAGTTAAAGAGTGAGAGGAGGGATACACCGCAGGATAAATAAGGAGGAGGAACACAAGGTGGGCTGTGGTCTGGTGGTTGGAAAGGAGAACAATACAGAAAGTCTTCAGATTGGTGGATCAGTTCTTAGATGCTAAACTGGAATATTTAAATGACTGCTGGTCAAATTTTCTGCATATAAAACTGAAATATATGACTTTAAATGTATATTAACTTACTGTTTTACTATAATATTGCAAGGTTTTCTACATATTAATAAAGTGAATAAAACAGAATATTAAATGTCTCTTCCTTTAAACTTTCCCTATAATACGAAGTTTGTCATCCAGCCTTTAGGAAAGCAGTTTTCCTTTCTGCTGAACACCCTACAAATGAAATAGTGTCAAAACTGTCGTCTCCTCAAAATTAGTCCTTTAATCCAAGGACAAATTAAGTTTTGGTGAACTGAAGCGTTGCCTAAATAAATTAATCCGCTTCCTGTTTTGGCAGCGTTGACATCGATTCTTTGTGACAACAACAGACAATTGTTTTTGAAAATAAATCCTGGCCAAAAAATAAACCTGGACACAACAACTCAGAACATTTGCCCTGTTTTACAGGAATAGAAGCTTCCACACAGTCTCACATGAAGAGCAACAGATTACACAGCACCGAAGCTTTCTTAATCATTTCCTTCCAGAAACACAGCTTATGTTTCACATAAATCCAGACACATTCAGCTGCATCTCATTAGACAATGGCATTTCTGCTCAATACGTCGATTGCTCTGACAGCATGTCAATGTACACGTTTAGCCAGCATGCATGGCTAAGTTTGCGTTTCATTCCAATAACTCGATTGCAAATCCATACAAGGTGGAAAGTGTGGTCAGAGGCGTTAGGCTGAATGTATATAAAATGCAGAATGGAAGAAAATGAAAGTTTAGCCTCCCAGTAAAACCAGGAGAAAGTCATCCATGCATTCATCTCCAGCAGACTGGATTACTGGAAAGGTTTTTTCTGCAGTTCATCCAGATGTTGTTGCTGGAGCTTTTTTAGCTAAGGTCTGAACACATCACACCAGTTCAATATTTTTACACTGGTTTCCAGTGGAGAACATGGAGAAGCAGCATTTAGCTTCTATGCTGCAAACATGTGGAACAATCTGCCAGTAGACAAAAAACTTTCACCACATACAAAAAGTTTTAAATCTAGGTTAAAACATTTATTTTCCTCAATAAAACATCAAATCACCTTTTAACTTTGATTACTTTTAATTATCTTAAATTAATGCATTATTTAAATGTGATTTTTGCTATTTGTCTGTGCTTTTTATTCTTCTTTACACCATCTGTAATGTTTTTAATGTTTTATGTAAACCTTCTTGTGTGTTGTACATAAAAACCCGCCTTGCATTGCAAACTCAGACGTGAGAGTCCGGATCAAGACACATTCCTTTAAATGCCCCGTGCTTTATTTTCACTTGTCCGGAAGTTAATACTGATCGTTGTTGTCCTGATGGACAGCAGAATGTTTGGTGTATGTCTGCCTATCTGCCTCTCAGAGGAAGAAGAGGAGAAGCCATCAAAGCCACATATACATGGTTAGCTTCAGATTTGACAAGATTGCATTTGGTTTTGTTTTATTATTTATGGTTGCTGTCGTGTCACATGTTCGTGTCTCTATGGGGACCAAGCAAAAGCTTTTGTTGTGTTTGATAGTAGGTGGCGTCATTACTCCAGTTGCACCAAGCTGGAAAAAGCAGAGCCCATTAGTAAGTATCTACAAATGTAGCATAGACAAAAAAAAATCCCAAACCACTTGTAAAAACGCGCACCATGCAAAAAAACAGTTAATTTAAGTGATGGTTAATAAACAACATGCAATTATAGTTGCTAGTACAGGACACAGCCATTTTTAAATCAGGAAGATCAGGGTCCTCTGAAACATATTACTTCCCATCTCGGATTTCCGACATCACTCAGTCATTTCCTGCAAAAGTTTGGACAAAACATCTTATTAAATGTTTTCTGTTAAATTTGAGTTCAGGAATAATTCCATGTTATAGCCCAAAAAAACCATTTCAACTATAAAATCTCATTTTAAAATCTAAAATCTAATTTTAATTTGTTTTCATTGTATGGAAATGCAGCCAAATCAGACTTATTAAATATACATTTTTGAAAATCAGAAGTGCTATGTTGCCAAACGATTAGTCATGCTTTTGTTCACGTTTTTAGAAACAAAACTGCCAAATAATTTTTTTTTAAAATGGAAGTGAATTAGTAAACATGACAAACAAGGCATTTAACGTATCTAAAGAACAGATAAAAATGAGAAAAAGTCTTGAGATTTTATTTGCTGTCATCAACTTTCTAATTATACGTTTCCTTTTTGAAAGAAAGACGTGACAGCCTTTCAGATTTAATAAAACCTGTCAAAGCAAGCTGGTCTCGTCAAAACACTTCATAGCAATTAAACTTGATGCAACCTCAGGTGTAAACACACTGATGGAGCGTATCAAAGTTAATGAATTCCTACATGCTGGTAGGAAATATCGCCTTCACGTGTGAGATTGCAGCAAAGAAGTTGTATACGGATCATCCACCACATGAGACAAAACCCTAAATAAAAACCAGTTCAACCAGAAAGCAGCCAAATCCATTGTAACAGTTGTAATTGGACCAAATGAGATCATAAAGCCAAATTGTGCCAAATTATTTAAATGTCCAAGTGTTTTTATCTGCAACATCTGAACAAGATGACCATTTTAATATTAGAAGATTTCAATTATTTTTTGTCCTTTAACATGATACAAAAAAGTTTATTATTTAGATTTTACGTTATTCATTTAAAACATACCATTTGATGTGCTGGAGCCTATCCCAGTTAGTCTAGGTTGACTGGCTATTACAGGACTGGAAATGGTTTATTACTATAAAGTCTGAATTACTGCAGTACAAAAGGTGTCCAACAGAAGAAAGGTATGAGATTATATGCAAAGAATTTAACAGAAAGTGATGGAGTAGTTCTCAGAAAAGGCAATTTGGCGAGTGTCTGAAGCGTTTGTATTAACGTGGTAAGTTTTGCTTAAATAAAACAGAATTGTTTGAGAAGGGGTAAATAAAGCTTCTATATGGTCTCCGAGGTGCTGAAATAAGACGACCGAATTGAGATTAAAAACATCCCAAAATCTTAGTAAACCAAAGTTTGTCCTGCCTTTTTTTGTTTGTTTATTTAGACTAACAAATGTGAAGAACCAGGAGAGTCTGTGGAAAAGCAATACAGCAGTTCCATAAGTAGTAATACAATAGGGAATAAAAATACAGATTGCTTTTAAATGTAATTAAGTCATCAAAT
>JBAMHX010000026.1:5145002-5157910 GCA_037177515.1 Pseudomugil tenellus
ATATGCCATTTTTTTGTTTTACACATTTTAAACTGAATTATTAAAATTGAAAATGGAAATAATTATTATTGTTAATTACTGATTTGTAAATATATATTTTCAAATGTTATTTCTAATACGACAATTAAATAAACAATTCCTAAATTTGGTTGAAATACCCTTTTCCATTCCGCATTTTCAAATCCTTTTAGCAATTTCATTTCCTTACTGGTTTTCCCTCTATTTAGCTTTGTGCAACTCTTTAGAGCCCCGAGTAGTAAAAACCAAGTTAAACACATCACTGCTGCTCCTCCTAACAACTGCAGGACTGCGGCTTGCAGGGACCAGAGCAACCACCCCTGGACTACACAATTTCTCACACTGCAGCTGAAAATAACCTGAAAAAATCCGAAAAGAGTTCCTAAGAAGCCAAGTTACTTTGCACTGACTAAGCAAGAGCTCCATGACACAGTGTTATTCAAAGACTAGGAGTGCTGCTCAGTTATTGCAACGTAAGCAGCACCATGAAAATGTGGAGAAATATCTCCTGGAACCAGTCAAATAGGAAGCTATAGGAATGAAGACAAAGGGGATGTTTCTAACTTCTTTGTAAAGAGGAAGAACACAGTTAAGATTGAGGCAGACCACAGCTGCCATGTTAGCAGCTCTAATAACTGGAGTTAACCATCTAAGTCACTGTGGTCAGACAGGGATCCAGTCTACCACCACTACCAGACAGCATGAACTACTGGGGGGAAAACAACCAACTTATCTTCATATGAACCTTTTAGAAGCTGTTGCTAATGTTTCCACTTAGTTATTCAGATTTTAAAGATGTAAAGATGTTTTATTTTTTCTCTCTAATGTGACCATTTTGACCTCCCTTCAAAAGTCCCGCCCATCTCTGGCCCCACATAAAAGTCCAACAAACATGATTGGCAAACAAGAATTAAGTTCAGCCTATCAAAAACACACAATGAAAATGTAACGTGTAAGAGGAAATCAGTGTATGAAGGTAAAACTGTGCACATGTGCGATTGTGTGTGGATGTGGGGGGGGTAGGAAGGGGTGTATGGTTAACCATAGACTGAGACTTTCTGTCTCTTTCACACACAAACCATCACTAGCATTGCTCTGCAGACTCAGAATCTAGGTCAAACAAGCAGACACACACATGCGGCGTCTAAAGGTTCAACAGAGAGAACAATTGGACGTGATGAAGACGAGGCCTGATCTGTCAGTTCACCACTGAGCAACCTCTGCTCACCAAACCTGCACATTTCATTAGTGTTACGGGGCTCTCTGAAGTGTTTTTGCGCTGCTGTTACCATCTTCTTCTGTGCTGGAGCCCGTTTCTCTCAACCTGCCGTCTCTGTGTCGACTTGATGTCTTGTGACATCAGACAGTAAACGTGTGAAATTGCTGTAGTGTTGTTGGTTTCAGGTGTGAGCTGATTTTTCCAGCTGATAACTGAAAAGACAGTCACATTTCAACGCAGGGATAAAATTTAAATAAGTGATCATCATGCCGAAGATGCAGTTTGGTATTTGAGAACGAGAAAATGTCAGCTCTAAGTGAGCTTTTATATTTGTGTAGCACGACTAGTAAGGTTTATTGTGTCAGCTTTACTGTGGAACTGGCCCTTTCTGCACAATGCAGCCTAAATGCATTTTCCAAAGCAAAATAATGCACGTTAACAGCTCAAAACCTCTTCACAAGACTTTTTAATGTGTATATTTTTAATTAAAATAAAGGTAATGTATGTTCACATTAGTTTTACTATATTTTACTTATTATTTGGCAGTGTGGGGCAACAAAGAAAAGAGCACTAAGAATGATTTATAAAGTTGTACTAAAACATTTTATTTTGTCCGGTTTATTGTAAGTAACAAATTGTTTGAGCTTCAGACTTTTTTAATAATGTATAAAACAAAGAACAAATATTTACAGGTATATTTACACAACTTGTTTGTATTAGAAGATGAGGACTGCAGATGCTAGTTGGACTTTAAACATGGGTTTGCTCGGTTAATTATGAAACAAATATCTGTTTTTATTGCAGGAATTAAATAATAAAACTCTAAAATGCTAACTTGGTGAGTTGTAAAAGTTTTTTCTTCTTCAGAAAACATTTTAAAAAGAAAAATGAGTTCTTGGAAGACAAATTGAATAAATGAATCATCGATTCATTTTCTTTTTTCATGTCTGTGATATCGGTGAAACTCTAATGGAAAGATATGCAGGTAATAAGTTTTTCTTCCTCCTGCTCCTTTTCATTTGCGCTTTAAAAGAAACAAAATTAACCAAAACATTACAATAAATGTATTTATTTAAACCATGGATTGAACAAATAAATAAAATTAAACATTGACTGCACTATATATATGAACAATGCTTCACAGGAGAAGAGTTCAGCCGCTGAAATGGCCTCTGCAGTCCAGAATTTTCACCAATACAAAACATCTGGAGCATCATAAAGCAAATATCCAGCGAGGAAGGTCCAGTGCTTTGGAGCAGCTGCATCAGACAGAAGTACGAAAACATTCCTCTCCTAAAACTCCACTCTGTTCTCCTCATTTTCCAGGTGTTTACAGATATTTGTTGAAACAAAAAGGGGATGCAACATGACTGGAAGCATCAATGCAATGAAGAAGAGCTGTGGGATATCTTGTGTTTTCTAAATCTTTGCCAATCAGTTAATTATAAAAACAAAGTTATCTGCAGAATTAGCTGTTTTGGGATTATTCGTTGTTCACAATTTCCCTGTATAGAGGTGTAAATGTCACTGCTTTATAACTGCAATCAGTCATGAGTTTTTATTCTGAAAGTCAGCAGCTAGATAACTTCACTACACTGCAGCAGAAACTCAGAAAAAGAAAAGAATGAATGCTAATGAAGTAGGACAGGTAGTTTCTAAAATTTATGATGTAATTTAAAGAAAATTTTAGTAACTGAAAATTGCGACAGTCAGGTTCAGGCTGAGAAGTGAATTCCCTGTTCGACATCAGAAGACATTCAGGACGATTTGGGCGAATATGAAGCAGTGCAAGATGTAGTGCTTGCTTTCCTTTGTCATCACTATCCCTGAACATCAGTATGTGGACCCCAAAAACAGGTGACACATGGCTACTCAGCTTCTAAGGATGAACGTTGGCCAAACTGTTTTCATTTCATGTTATGCTGAAGCTGTATGAGACAATAATAAGAGGTCAGGAAGCTCTGCAAATGGATCCAACATCCAGAAGTTAAATATCCTTATTGCAACAGGTTCAGCTTTGAGACCCAAAGATGGGAACTTTGCTTCATGTCTCTACAAATGAACTAGACCAGCTAAAGCTATTTACAGTAACAGAAGTGTTGGCTGAGTTGCCCAAACCTTTGCATAGCAGCACAAGTTTACAGCAGTACTTGTAAACTAGAATCAACCATGTAATCCCTCTAAACTTGGCCCACACCCACAGAGTTATGTTCCATAATAACCCCAGAAATTACAAGCTCACCATCACCAGGATTTTATTCTTATTTAGTTACTGCAGACAGGATCCAAACTTTTGCACATTGGAACGTCCAGGTATAATCCATCTTTATAATCCAAGATGCATGCATGCCTGGCATCAACAGATCGCAATGTGAGTCCAACAAGGCATGTTTCATAAATTACACACTCCCTGGGCTTTTGATAAGCAAATAGATGCCTGAGTGGGAGCAAATTGATGCCGCGCTCAAGTGATTCAGACACAGAAACGATTCAATATTGATTAATGTTTAGTGGAGACTGAACGGTGGCCTATCTTAAACATCGCACCTCTGTTTATACGACAGAGCAGTTTCCCTTCTATTGTTCATTATTCATTAGTCATCTGGGATGCCGGTGGGACTCCCTCCCATCTGCTCCGGCTCCATTTCCATATGCCTGGCTCCAGCAAGTGAGCCAAGGATCTTATTTGTGAAGAGACAGTGAAAGGGAAGCAGAGGAGAGTAAAAATGCTCCTCTTTTTGCTCCCTTCATCTTTCACAAGGTAATGCATTTATTGATGCTATTACTCAGAGGACTTCTGAAATGATGAAAATGGAATAAAGGAGATGAGCGGGACACAAAACAGCCAGTGTGGAGAGAAAGAAGTGTGTTGGAGTGTTGTGGGTGGGAGGGAATTTGAGAAGACAAATGAAGACATGTATAATTAGCCAAGTTTGGTGGAGCAGTCTGCCCACATGGAAATCACACTGAATTAATTTGGCACAGGGAAATTAAAAAAATCTTCCACAGGTTTTTTTTTTTTTTTTTTTGTCATTTAAAACCTGAAAAATTGTTTTAAGGGTTTGTAACTAGTGTAAAAATAAGAAAAACTAATATTAAGAAGAAAGTGCATCGTTTTCACTTCTCAGGTTTCACATTTAAAAAAGTACTAGAATATTACTTTGTAATAATACAATGTCACTATCGAGCATCAAAAATGCAGAAATGTGTGATAAACTAATATATCTTTACTGAAGTTATCTGCAAATAAATCAATCATGTTTGATTATTAATGACTAGAAAAACAACCTTTTTAAAAGATGACATTTTGACAGTTTGCTGGTCTGGATAATTCTAGTTTGCAACAAGACAAAACAAGGAGGAAAGACATCAGCATGACACAAAAGGCCTCAGTTAACTTTTTAAATGTCACAGTTCATCAATGTACAGATGCTACATTCAAATCTTTAAAAAGGCCCAAATATGATCTTTTTCACCACGTGTGACAAATATGCGACTTGCTCTTTTTTTAACAGTCTGAACAACACAAAGCTAATCTTGCAAATCCAACCATAAGCTACTTTTATATGTGGCCCTGAATCAGATACAAATTTGGCGTTTTTCAAAGCCAACTCAGTCTGAACAGCCATGTTTCATTTAATCACATAGAAATGAGACAGACGTCTTAATTCTTTGCAGGAGAAGGCAAAACAGAATAAGATCAAATATAAACAATGACTGAAACAATGTCACATTAACAACAGCGCATGTCGCACCAACACCGTCATATAACACACATATGCACTTCCATAAAAAGTGGGTGACATCACGTCTTCTACTGCACAGTCTGCTGTTACACTGGACTCTGATGGTCTACGCATTAAATTATAACATGAACCACCTCTCACACACACATACACACACAAACTGGGTCTCAGCAAAAAAGAACGAAAAAGAAAATAAAGAAATTGCAGTTGACTATTAAGCCATGCAATGTGAATGAAAAGGTTTAATAAAATATGGTTTGTTTGCACGAGTTTGGAGGAAAAAAGTTGTCAGTACAACATGACGGCATCGTTAAGGTTTCCAAATAAGCTTATTTCAGGAACAATGTCTTTCGGACAAATGGAACCAAGAGATGTCTGCTGATCGTGCACGCATTTTGCTAAGTGTATGCTGCTTGATATAGCATATCAGCGCAAACACATCAACCAGCTGTGGTGGAGGGCCAATGATTTGGACTTATTTTGGAGCCAAATGACCTAGACGCCTTGCAGTCACTGAGTTAACCATTAACTCCAAAAATATTCAGGTCAAATCTGCAGGAATGAAGCTCGCACCAGGATAATGATTCAAACCACAGGTGTAAATCAACAACAGAAACACTGAAAAAGAAAGCAATCAAGGTGTTGCAATGATCCAGTCCAAACTTCAGCCTGACTGAAATGTTTCGATGGGCCACTTTGGTAACATCGTAAAGAAAAAGGTATAAACTTCTTCTACTGATGCTCCTGAGATCAGTAAAAAATAATGATCAGTTTGCTGTACCAGGAATTTCAGCTAAAAGGAAACAAAATCTCCTAATAAGCCTCAAAAAGGCCTAGACCCACTCTAGTCCTAATATATTTGCACATTTCCATCAGAATATGCCCCCGGTTAAGATTTCCCGCAGTGCTCTGGTGTAATATTGATCTGTGTAGTATGTGGAGTGTATTATCAATAAGTCTGAGTCTGATCAATCAGCTTAGATGTAAAAAGCATTGACTGATGTTTTTATTTAAAGACCTATATGTATCCAATCCTGGATACATTTAGGTTTGTTCTGCTGTAACTCATAAAAACCAACTCGCTGAGTCCCGTTTCTGTTGCTTGGACAGAGTTAATATCTGAATGTGGAGATAAATAACCTTTAAAATCACATACTTAATTGTTTCAAAGGCATCATTTTTTCTTGATTGATTGTAGTATTTTTTTTTTAGTCTTTCACACAACCTTTTTCCACTAGATTGGAACTTTTCTCCTGTGAGGTCCATGTGTACCGGCTGGGATGCACTCCAGTTTCCCCGTGACTCCCTGAACTGGACCAACAGAGAAAATGGATAAAGGCCCTGTGTGTAAGAATTAATAACATCTGGTGACAAAGATGAATGTAGAAATGGCTTCATATTTGTGAATTGATGATATTGTATTCAAGTTAAAAGCTATTTATTTAAACTGTAAACTTGGAAATAAGTTTAAGCTGTAAAATAAGGCAAGCACGTGGTGATGTCTCTTTTTTTTTAGTTCTTGAAAACTGAAATTGTTTCCTAAAGATAATGACATTGATTATTCCGCTATTTAAAATAACAAATAAAATGTCCAAAAAACTTTTTTTTCTGTACACCCAGTTTTATTTTCTTCCTGATCAGTGTGAATAAAATTTAAGGGATCTTTTATTTTTAAAAATCACAGAGAGACTTTCTGCATAAAACCTACTTTTCTGCTCCCATTTTTTGTGTCTCACTATGAAGCACTTTGTGATTTTAATCTGTGAAAAGTGTTGTATAAATACATTTTACAGACAATCTGTCAAAATGTTCACAGTGCTTTACAAAGTGCAAATGCAACATACAATAAATCCAGTTAAAAGCAACACCAGTCTCCTAACCAGCCAGCCAAGGATAAAACTACTATCAGCCGGAAGATGAGTGATGAAGAGATGTCCTGACAGCACGTTAAGGGTTTTATTTCCACTTCTGAGACACTAAATGCAGCTTAAAGTACTGAGATAATACTCAAGTCTATTTTGGCATTTTATAAGCATTCATGAGTAATTTAATCTTTCAGTGTACATTACACAGCGGTTGCCAGATTCTGCACTGCTGCATCCCCCCTCACTTCCCATCCTATACGTTACCTATACGCACCCACAAAGGTCAGGATCCTAATGATTTTTGCAACTTGTGTTTCAAAACATGTCACACTTTGAAAAGATTTACCTCAAACAGCAAATCCTCAGAATGTTAATGACAGAAATGGACAGCAGTAAGTTAACCTGCCCACAACAACTACAGAACATACTGGAGGAGGAGGAGGAGGCGGAGATGGGGAGTCTATGGAGCAGGGACAGCAGGTCAAAGAAGAGGCTGAGGTCAAGGTTGGGTAAGGAGTAGGAGGATGGGTATTGAAAGTAAATCATCATATTTCCATCAATTGTTTGTTTTTGTACTTTAATATTCACAGTAGGAAAAATGTCGGAGTTTAGCTCAAGCAGAGTCCAGAACAATGTTGCTCTCGTTTCTTCATCATTTATAAAAAGCAGCCAACTCAAACAATGAATCAATTCTGTGTCAACACGGCTCAGAGTTGGACTGAAAATCAGTGGCAGCAGCTCTTATGAAGTGATGAATTTCCTCAGCAGTATGGGATCAATGAGGCGGAGGACAAAAAGAAGATAAAAACTACTAAGCTTTGAAAAGCTTGGATTATAAAAAATCTATCTGGGGCCAGCCCACCTACGAATACAGAAGTTGCATCCACAAATCAGGGGAGGATGGAGTCCACAGGACCCTCTGGCCAACTAAACAAGGGTGATTACCATGACAACAGGCCTGCAGACCAAGCAGGTAAAGCCTCTGGTGTGTAACCTAAAACAACATCAGTTAAGGAGAAGAAGAAGAAAAATATACAGAATAGAAGTAAATAAAAGCATAAATAAATATTAAGTAAATAGGTTGAGCTGGAAAGATGGGACATTATTAGTCTCTGCAGCGCTGAGGTTAAATGGAAAGACGCCTCGTTTTGCGTTTTAGTCCTGACTTCAGGAACTGCAGGATCCACAAGCACTCATCATTTTATAGCATCTCAGATAAAGATAAAGATAAATAAATGATAAGATAAATAAAATTAATAAAATAAATTATCTTGGAATATCAGTGTAGAGGAATTTTATTTATTAACTTAATTACCTTGCTCTTAATTAATGTCTAGCTGAAAGGTCTGACTATAAGGCTCCTAAACTCTGAACTAAGGCTCATTCTGACCTTTAGTAAACCATCTGCTAAGACCTTGGTTGTTGTAGTCAAAGCAAGGCCAGCATCTCTCAATCAGGGAAATGTTTAGAAACAGATTGTGACTGAAGTCTTTAAACAAAGCTCCCCTATCTGACGGGGGCAGAATAGCTCCAGACATCTGTGGGATCCACAGGTCTTTAGGGAATATTCTCCCCGGATTATGACCTCGTACCATGTCTGTATGTCTTAATGTTTTGTCCCTTCATGTTTTAATGTTAACTGTATGTTGAACTTCTTTTATCTTCATTATTAAATTTATATTCTTCTCAATCTAAAGAAACCAGTGTCCTTTTCCTTGACCGGAAAAATGGTCTCCTACATCAGGTATCGTTATGAATACAAGAATGTTTGTGTCATGACACTCATTAAAATATAGTTGTGTAATTCAGACCAGCTTCGAGGTGCAGATACGTTTGGACCGGGACTGCGAGGAAACACAGAAATCCCACGGCAGGAATGCTTGCTTGCATGTAAATTACAGAAAATGCAAGAGAGCAGGATTGCCTAGCTGATAAAGTACTTTATTTAGACCCAGTGAGACTCAAAGGAACTCTCTGAGGTGTTCGTCTCCACTGTTTATATGCACCCTCAGGCAAAGTGACACAGTCTCTTCAGTGCCCTAATCTAACGATGGGAGATTTTAATCACCGTTTTGCAGAAAATGCAGAGAATTTCTTTACTTTGCAACTAGATCTTAATCTTGTTGGCTGCATTCAGGATTTTTTAACTGATGGTACTGGTGTTAGTGGTAACTTGTACAATGAGCTGCACTCTTCCACTGGATTCCACAAAGATGCTGTCCCTCCCCCCTATTTTTTTCTATATTATATATTGCAGATGAAAACTTCTTATGCTATAATGAGGATGAACACACCATATTGTCATTGTCATAGTAATTAAAATCTGCTGTTAACTCATTTTAATTAAAAAAACGTCTAAATCAATTCATTAGCACCCAAAGTTGTTCCAACAGACATTTTACTGTCAGGCTTGTCAATAACAAGTTGGTCAGTGGCAGCATGTTGTCATGTGAGCTCCGCTCCCTCTGAGGCAGTGCTGGTAATGTGAGACGGTTGGTGGTTATAGGGAGTCCGTGTCTGGACGCTCTCCACTTCCACGCTGTGTCAGAGAAATTCAAAACTCAGAGTCATGAATGAAATATCAGCACAGCTAATAAAGGAGGCTTCTTGCGTGTCTGGCTGATGTTGGGCTTTGATTCAGTGTCTATCAGATTGTGATTGTCATAAGCTTCAAACATACATGTTTTTATATCCCTTTAAATTTGCACAGTGAAAATAAGCTAAAAAAAAAACATGTTTCTTTGCATTTTTTTCTTTTTCTTCGGACAATAATCAGTACATCAGTACATTAGTACTTACATTAGTAAGTAATAATACATTTTATTCAAAGAGCATTTTTCCAAAAATGCTTTACATCAGTAAAAAGAACAACTAATGTTTTTAATAAAAGTTTGAGATGACAGCTTCTATAATAACAGTGAATCAAACGACTCTCTAGAGACACATCTCTACCACTCTTTTCTACACAAATTTTTGACAAAATGCTGTAGTGTCACTGAAACATTTCCCCTACTAAACAGTAGAAAATGCTGTTAAAGGCTTATGAAGAAAAGTGCAGCTGAGAATATGCTGCTAAAAGCAGAACTCTGTGACGCCAACAAATATGTCAGCCTCCCATTGTGGAGGATAATATTAAAACACAAACTCAGAACAGAAAGTAAATTTACTCCTTTTGTACTTTGTCTTTAGACAGAAAATATTTTGTGCACTCATGTGAACCCAATAACATTCACTAAAACAAACTACAAAGACCAGTGAACTCATTCTTAATATTTGCTTCAAGTAAACAACAATGTGATGCAATGTGTTGTCCTGGCAACAGGTTGCTTAAATTTGTTTTTGCAGTTCACTTTTAAGACAAAAATAACTGAGACTTTAAAGGCTTAAAAACAAATAAAAAAGGTTTTTATTTGCTTAAATTGATGTGAAAGTAAAAATAATTTTTCCCCAGATGTCTTCATTTTCTGTTAACAGTTATCAGAAATGTTTTTAAAATGCAGGAAAACTATTTTTAGAATGATTATCTGTTAAAGTGTTTTTCATCGAGAAGAAATCAAATTAAATTATTTCCATTCTCTTCACTAACCAACTTAATTCATTTATATATAATTCAGAATTTCATGCAGCTTGGATAGAAGCATTTTGTTCCATTAGTTACCTTTTAATGATACTTTATTAAATGTTTGGAAATTGATTCTTGTCTTTGCGATGGCACATATAGTTTCAATCACAGACAAACAGTGTTCATCTCTGCATTCATGGTGTCTCATATAAAGTTATGCAAACCATGAACACTGATGCACCTGCTATCCCATCACAAATGCTGACTTTTGCAGGTTTTTTTGTTAATAATCTGGATGGACTGTCTCATTTTAGGTACAGATATAAATTATTTTCCAAAACAAAACAGGATAGATTTCTTGAAATATTTGGAACTGATTAATTAAGTTTCTGATAAATGAGCACAAAGTAGGGAGCTACAACTCATCCTTGCTTGGAAAGACTAATCATTTTCGGGGATGCCGCTTTAATACCGAATTGTGATACTCTATCTTGTCATTAAACCAGCTGATTCTGTTGTTGTTGTTTTTAACAGATGCTGCTAAAATCTTCTCTAAATACAAGAAAGTTTGTCATGTCCGAGTTTAAAAAATGCTGCCTGAGCAAACCCAAAAAGTAGAGTTATTCTTTTTCCTTTGGTGCATTTAAAACACTTCCCATTTTCCCAGCTAATATTTTCTTTCTTGTAAATATAGATTTATGTACGTAAACAAGATATTGCTTCTGTTTCTTTTCAATATCAAACTACTTAAAAGCAAAACAAAAGCTGTTCTAACTGAATATTTGACAGAAAAGGACTTCCGGGATCTATAACGTTTTTCTAAGTGAAAGTAAAAGAAAACAGAAGTATCACGTTTTTCTTGTTATTCTTGTAATGCAGAGCTATACAATTCGGTCCTACAAGGCCCGCAATCCAGCCGGTTTTCAGTGTATTCCTGTTTCAGCACACCTGCTTACAATTAAATTGGTCTAACAGCCTATCAGGTTCTGGACAATAACTGTGATGGACCATGGATACATGGAAAACCTGCTGGATTGCGGCCCTCGTAGGACCGAATTGACAACCCCTGTTGTAATGGGTCGGTCGTTTCTTGTAAGAGCAGTAAAAGTTACAATAAAACTATGAACCTCACAATTTCTGTAAAGACTGTAACAGCACCTTACAGCACCAGCATACTCTCCTCTCTGAATGAAGAAAACATCAGCGTTAAATATGACTCATTTTAATAGAAGAGTATTGGACTCTACTTCCAGTTATGCACGCTGTTACTATGTCTTACATCTATCATGTAAATATGTGATACATGTGAGAGAAGACATGGCACTCCCACAACTATACAAGCAGTTTACTCAGTAAATATTGTTATAAACTTACAGCTTAAGCAAGATTTTGGCCTCAGAAATTCTTGTGTAATATCATGCTCTTAACTATTTTGTATTCACACAGCTGAACATGCATTTACTTGTTTCTTGCACTTCCTCCTGATGATTGTTTGCTGTGTTTTCATGGGAGCCTGAAGATGTTTATCATTTCTTTACAGGTGTAGCAACCGCTTTTCTGCTTTCATTGCTCAGTTTTAAATGATATTTTCTTTTGTTTCCCCCTTTTCTTTTTCCTCCATTCTCCCTCTCTCCTTTCTCTCGTTGTTCCTCTGGTCTCATCCAACAGTTATGTCTAAATCTGACAAAAAAATAAATAAATAAATAATTATAATGTTAATTTAAAAAACAAAATAAATGTTTTTGGCACGACATGATGTAGGGCAAATTATTATTTCCATATTTCGACCATGTTGAGAGATATTTCTTCCCTATTTAATAGCAAAGAAGCAAAGAGACACATTTACACTTTACTAATGTCAGTATTGTCATTTACCTCAACAGCTTATATTATTTACATTTATTCTACCATATGTATTGAATAATTTGAGTTGCTATGAGACTGTGAAAGAGAAAATGTATCCTTTGTAATGCACAAGTTCATTTTAACCTACATAATCAAAAACCACATAAATAATAAAGTTAGTATTGTGCAGGAAGATGTTAAGTGTCATATGTGTGTTTTGCACCCATTTTCCTTCTAATGGTGACACATTACTGTCAGGTTTTTATTTCTTTTAGCCTTTTATATTGTGAATGTTGGAGGTTTTCTTGCCTCATTTGAAGAAACATGCAGTCACTTTCTTGCTCTGATCACTCAATTTTAAACTTCAACTCATTTCTTTTTCCTACATCTAAATGTTGTGGTTATTTTTACTTTTAAAAAACTCACTTATTTCCTGTTATGTGTCACATACTGCTACACAACAATGTCTCACTTTTGTTATGTATCAGCTCTCTGCTCTGCACGCTGTGCAAAATGTGTTGAATTCAGTTTGAAGGTTGACATCTGTTTCCTTCAGCATCTTTTGAAATATTCTATTATTATTTTATTATATTATATTATATATATAAGATGATTTACTGGTTAATAGAATATGCAATTTTGGGCAGGTATGC
>JBAMHX010000026.1:5163894-5175398 GCA_037177515.1 Pseudomugil tenellus
TATATATGTATAATACAAGTAGTTATACAAGCAGTTATTCAACCCCAACTGATGCAATAAATAGGTTCTTTCACCAAATAGGTTTCATAGGATCAAATCACCGAAACCAACCAGAGGGAACATGTAAGTGGAACCAGGAATGTCTGAAACTATAATTACAAAACGTTAATGTACCTAAAAGATCTCTAAATTAAACACTGCTGTTTAAGCCCCTCCTTCACATTTTCTTCTTGCTGGGACGCATACTCGGATACTCCCCCCTTATATACGGTTTTCCTTTAACAATGGTGGGTACCATTGTTTTAAAACAATCCATCCTATTGATTCTTATGGCTTTTGTGCAAATGTTTATTTTCATTATCAAAACAACTTGTGTCTCTTAGACAATCAAACAATCAAAGTTTACATAAAACACACTTTTCATACAATAAAATTAGCAAAACATTTTCTTCTGTTATATTTGCATTGGAGCTGGCGCAAACAGGCTCACACTGATTTTTATTTTCAACACAGAAAATAACACAAGAACATTACAGAAAGTAAAAAAATTGGGTTAAAAACTGTTAAATGTATTATTAAAAACTGGAAGGACAGTCGGGAGAATGATGTGAGGCCCGGAAAAAATTATGATGATCACAATCAAGGATTGGTTAAAAATCAAATTGAAGAAAATCAATAGAACTATGTTAGTGCAACATTTCCACATGCACTAATATGCCAAGGAGACTGAACAGTGCTGTAGCCATGTAAAACCACTAAGCAGTGAGGCTAACTGGTGGAAAGATGTCAGTTTGCCTGAACATAAAGACTCTGGAGCAGTGCAAGAAGCTCATGACATCCCACGAGTCCAGATTTATCCTGTTCCAGGCTGATGGGAGCATCAGGATAAGAAGAGGAGGACGAAGAAGTGATGAGCCATCATGCAGCCTACTTTACAAGTCTGTGAGAGAAGTCTGTGATCTGAGGTTGCTGCTGTTGGGCAAGTCTAGGTTCAGCAACATAGCTGCTCACTGAATGAGGTCAGCTGATTTCTTGAATATAATGAATGGTCGATTTTTCCATCTTTCCTGATGGGATAGCCTCTAGGATGAAAATGCCAAGATTCACAGCGTTCAGATTGAGTAAGAGTAGTTCTTTGGTATCTGCTGGAGGAGCTTTGCGCAGGTTGGACCAAGCTTTTGTTGAAAAAACACATCATGCTATTGCACAAGCAATTAATGTGAGATGTAATATGCAAAATACTGGAGTGTGCAACCTATTTTTTGGTGCCACTCAGTTTTTAACAAACAAAGAAAAAAAGCAGATTTATTGAGTATTTTATATACAACTATACAGTAAACCTCTAATAATTCAGCTCAATTTGAGAGCTTTTGTGTTGATAATAGCGGGACTGTTATCATTTGAATGCATTTTGAATATTTTTAATCTACTCCAAATGAATGTTTTCTAAGGAATTTTTTAAGGCAATTTAAATCTAATCTATAGCATAAAATCAGTTTGCAAAGCCAGATTTTATCAGGTGGCTTTATGACCAGCTTAGCTACTTCCTGAACTTAACCTCTTTGTTTCTTGTCTTTCATTACTGGACAAACTAATTAGTCCAGGTGTGTCTGTCCATTGTCGTTGTGGTTACTGAGGTCTGACACAACTGCACTAATTAATTTGTCCATTAATGACAGCAAACAAGGAGCTGTCTTGAGTTCAGGAAGTAGCGAAGCTGTGCATCAAGCCAATTATTAAAGCTCCTCAGTTTACATCTCTATTCAAAGATGTTGTATAAATATGTGATAATTACAACTGAATAACATTCATCCCATTTAATTTATTAATTTATCACTTTATCAAACATAATTATGTGACCAAATTTTCCTGTTTATGTAACTAACACAAGTTAAATTGGCATGTTGTTTTTAAATTTAGCTACTTGTTTGCTCATTTCTTAATGCATGTTATAAACCTCTTTTTCTAGCTTTTGTATAAACAAAATAAATGATGTCAACAACATCTTTTGAGAACCCCCATCTATTATTTATATCTACTAAAAATCATCCCATTAAAACTATTTCTGTCCTCTGTTACTAGCAGAAAATTGAAACTGTCCACAGCACCATCTCAGACGCTCCAGACATAACCAAAACTTTTAAATGTGTCCAAAATGCAGGACGCAGAGAAGGAGAATCATTTTTGTCTGCACAGCAGTCCGGCATCAAAACTTTGACCCTTCCATGCACCAGCATCACAGTGTCTCTTTGCAACTTCCCTTATGGATACTTCCTCAATGACTAAACCCCACACAGCACTTTAAACTATTCCCTGGTGACTTATATAAATGGTTCATATTTATTTTTATTTTTTTATACGTCACGCTATGTGCTATATCTGGTGCTTTCTGTGCCTGTCAATTGCCCCCAGGGGACAAATAGTGTCTGAGCTGACTTTGATATTATATTACAACTACCCTTAACATACTGGGGAGGGAAACATTAAACTGCACTAACACGTTATTTGCTTGTTTGTTTTTTAAATGTGAATAATCACAAAACCACTCAGACAAACTCTTCTCTTATTTAACCCCATATATCACATATTTCACTTTGTATGAAGGCGGTCAGATCAGTTGTGTTCCTTGTTGCTCGAAATTTGCGACTTCTAAATGAAAACAGACATTTCGGCTTATTTGAATGAACTTTTAAAATATTTTATATGATATAATGATAGAAGCTTTCTGTCTTTCTGACATGATGAAACTTAAAACCGACATCGATCAAAAATAGCACGAACTTAACTACTCTCACGTGACATTGGTTAATTGAAGCGAACTTTGACAGATGGCGAATAAACACACGAAACGTAAACATTCCCTCAGTCATTGAACGCCTCATATTGAATGTAAAACTCACCGACCTCTTCTGTTCCGTCAGTCGGATGGAGGTCAGCGGCACCAAACATCTTCGCACGCTTGTCTTTCCACGGTAAGTTAACTCCTTATGGTTCACGTAAACTTTTCTGGATTTTTAAAATAACTTTGTAAAACAAAGGATTGCAATTTTGCGCTGCTTTCAGCTTCCGTTTTGTTTTCTGTTCCGAAACGTGATTTTTATATGAACGATGTAACATGCCACCAAAACATGCCGCTATGTTGTGCTGGTGGTAAAAAAAAGAACAAAAAAAATAAATAAAATTAAATAACACGCAGAAGTGACAAAATGGGTTTTTATACATTTTAACAATTGAAAAAAAGTGTGTGTAGTAGCAACAGAGATGCTTATAGGTTGTAATTACATTTTCAGACAGGCTAGTTGCACCTGAATGCCCCATTACGTTAGTTTAACATGTAATACAAGGTGGATTAAACTGGGATGTGTGAAATGTCATCATATTCAGGTCTGTTATACTAGGTTGGGAAACCCATAGAAACTGTTTTATGAACATTTGGGTTTGTTTTAATCGGTATATAGTATATAATATAGTATATATAGTACTTTTTATAACCTCGTGTCATTGGTAATATGACTTTAGTATTGCCCTGACACGCTAAAGCCATCATGACAGTGTTTAATGTGTTTTTCATAATTATTTTGTAAAAGCAGGTAGTTTATGTCCAGTTAAATATTGCCATAATGGATTCATCTACTCATTATGCCCATCTCTGCATGACTTATTTTGTTTGCAGAAAATAGGAAGAATTTGAAAGAAATTAGTGTGACCTGGAAAAAAATATAATAGCAAAGTGGAACTAAACAACAGGTGTTTTAATTTGCACAGACATAGAACATCTCATTAGATATTCTTAGTTTAACCTTGATAAAAAAAAGAGATTAACTCTGAAATATGTTGTATGAACATTACATACACAAAACTATGTTTTTACATAATAAAATGGAACAAAAGTAGGGGAAAATACATTTCTATAGATGTATCTGAATGCCATCTTTAGCAGCTTTAGTACTCCGGATGCATCTCTGAGGTCTCCTGAAAGCTGAAAATGATGTAAGCATGTTTGACCAACGCTTTTACCCACATGTAAATGCAAGTATCTAAGATTTAGAGCCACCTTTATCCAGTTGTTGTGATCATAAATGATCAAAACCTCCTTCAAAAACCAAATCAAGGAACATTTCTTTTGCTGTCAAACAACTGTCCGAGACATGTTTGCTACATAATGTGCATTTTGCTTCATGTTGCCTAAAAAGGAGCTGATTAGTGACAAACAAATCTCACTTTTGTTCATAACTAAATTTCACTGCCTCTTTACTAAACATTAATCAGCACCTTAGAAGTTGGAGGAAAAACCGCATTTCAAGAGAAAAAGTGTGACATAACTTATCTCAGTTGTATAAAGTTGTGTAAAGTTGCATTCTTTAAATTAAACAGGACTTGCAGACGATTTGATATAAATGCAAAAAAATACAGTTAATAGCATTTAGATCCAAACAAACATACTAAGAAGAAGCGTTAAGGCGAAGAGCAAAAAACAGACTCATTTTAGATGAAGTGTTTTCTTTTTAGAGTGAAAAGCAGCCTGAAAGCAGCGCCCTTTGGCCACTTAGGAACACATATGTAGGTGCGTGATTAGTTCTTCTGTCTGCATGCTATATTCTGTTTGAATGACCTCCTCAGGGGCCTTTTAAGGGTCTGAGTTTTGTCAAAGTACCACCTAGTTCAAGGTTTCCTCCACACACTCGGACCACCTGCTAATCACAACAAAGACTTGCCCCGGACCCCCGTTTTCAAACAGCTCCCACACACTGTGCTTTGATGGCAGTGGTTACAGAGGGTGAGGTGGGAGGCCCGTTTAACTCAACCCTCCATCATTCAAAGGTTGGTGAAAGGTCTCCGGCGTAGGCACGCTGGCTCCTGACCTTCTTTAGATCATTGCATTTATTCGAGGAACGGTGAGGGTGGGTTGCATTTTAAGGGAGCGATGGGTGGTTGAAGAACAGTAAATCTGCAACCGAGAACAAATCAATAAGAACATTTCTGCTCTTAAACTGTAATATTACAGACTCTTACCTACTAACAAGAACCAACTCGAACCAAAAAACAATCCAAAAGTCTGTGTTTTCATCTCAAATGGTTTGGAAAACATTTTGGAAGCTGAATTAAAGAACATGAGCTGCTGTTCGCTTCAAAATAGCAAGAAGATCAGCAGCTTGGTTTAACAATGACCCCAGTGTTAGTCCTGTCCAAATCCACTCTCATTTAGAGTGCGGTGCTTTATGACAAAGAAAGAGGGCATACACAGATTAATCCCTTTAGCGCGTCAACACAAGCACGTTTTCAAATTACATGTGGTCAAAATCCACAAGTATATGCAATATATGTATATGGTGAGCACTTCCTGATCTTCCCAAAGATAATTAATGAAAAATAACACCATTTAATTAGTGACATTAAAAATAACAAATAATTCCCTCAAATGGAAATATTTAGTTTTTATGTCTGCCAGATTTATGTACTATATAAAGGCTTTATTCTCGTCTTTTTTTGGTTTCATTAAGCATTAGATTAGAGTTTGTAACAAGCAATCATTGATTATTACTTAGTTTTAATAAATTAAAACAAATGGGCGTACAGCAAGACATTTTCCAGAAGCTGATTTTTGTGAAGAATGGTGCAATGAAAGGATATAATCAACAACTGTATAAAGTAACTTTATGCAATAGCATCACTGAAGGGCTAAAGCCAAGCTAATTAACCCCCTCTACTACAGAAAAAGTGCATCCAAGCCTTTTAACTTGCATTTGATTAAAATGTGATGATCAACTCTGTTTATAGGCTACAAGATGCTTAATGGTTGCAGAAAATCTTCCTATTGAGATGTTCAAACAGGTTGAAGACAGAACATGATCGGTAAATGTTTGTGAAGAAACACACTTTCAGTTGCTTTGTGACCAAATGTGTCAATGTGGGTTTTACAAAAAGCACTTTTAGACTGTTTGGCTGAGTTATCACCAGACTATCTATAAAAGATGAAGAGACCCTCCGTGACATCAGGTCCTACCTAATGAAAGTGAAGCTTATTGGGTAGTTTCTACCATCTCCATCTCGGTGGTGTCATGCATGCCGTCCCTCCCAGAAAATACAAAAATGGCCAAAGAGATGGCACTCAGACGCCAAGCTACCCGTAGCTAAGAGCTAACTGAGCTAACTCAGATTTAACGAAAACTACAATAATTTATCCCACATTATTTGCTTTTGCAACTATTTTTTAGTTGTTTCTTTTAGCTTCAGATGACATTTAAGATGATAATATGTACTTTTAATACTGTAAAAAAGCCAGAAATTATAGACTCCGCTCACATTGCAGACAAAAGTCAGTGATATATAATTTTTTGCCCATATTTGCCCCACACTGACCCACATATTTGACTGATCACTTTCTGACAGTCCGACCAGCACAAATGCAATTTTTTCTACGACCATTTTTCTTATATGGCGCTAAATAGCATATATTTCCAAAGGCAATTTCCAAAGAGCTGAGTTGTTATTTAAACCAATTTTTATATATCATAAGCGAAAGAGACAGACATTTGCACCTGTTTTGACAGATGCAGCAGCCACTAAGCAAAAGATTATTGATAAGATATCTTATCAGTTATTCATGATTTTGTCAGTCCCGACTGGGATGCATTTCTCTCATTTAAACATAAACATAGACAGTATATATACATCCATATGTGCATGAGGCATCACGTCTTCTCCTGCACATTATGCAGTGTGATAGAGGTTAATGAGAACAACCACTGCCAAACAAATTCAGAAAAACAAACAAATATCTGCAAATAAATGGATTTGATCATCAGCACCTGCAGTGTGAAAGTAGTCTTAGAAAAGTTTGCTACGGGCCTTTAAAGAAGAATGAGTACAGATTGACTCATTTAGATTCCTGAACTGAGACCACCAAATAAAGCAAACTTCCTTTTCTTCACTTCAATGACGAGGGTCTTACTTTCACATTTGAACCAGCACTTCTTTATTTTTATTTTCATTGTAATGTTTATTTAGTTGTGATGCAAACAATCTTTTTGTAGACAAAATATTCATGTTTCCATGGACATGGAGTCGAAAAATCTGGTTTTTGCATGTAGAATAATGATAAATGATGTTTCTGAATATGCACAGAGCTCTGCAAATCTGTCCAGGAAGAATTACAGGTCCATGTTTATGCTCTTGTGGACACGGTTTTTGTCATGAAAATGCTCATTTTAATGCATCTGGTCCTCATAGCTGCTCTATTGTTGATTAAAAGAACAAAAAACAGTTGAATATGTCCATTTAAAAGTTTTCAGTCTATGAAAGTGAATGTTTGTTTAAAAAAACTTTCTCTATCTTAAGTGTACTATTCAAATTAAAGCTGAGGCTGTGCATAAAATTTAAAGTATTATGATAAGATAAAGTATTATTATTGATATCTTAGGATACAGTTTACATTGGAAAAAGTTGTGTCAAATGGAAATTAAATCAAATGGAATGAACTCTCATAAATCCATATTTTATTCCCAACATAACATATCACCCTTCCGTCTGAGAGGCTCTGCCGCTCTGAAATGCTCTTTTAACCAAGAGATGTCACTAACCTTATTTGTGGCCAAATGTTCCTCTTGTTGCTTTAGTTACTTTTCCAG
Organism: Pseudomugil tenellus; assembly: GCA_037177515.1. Taxonomy (NCBI): domain Eukaryota; kingdom Metazoa; phylum Chordata; class Actinopteri; order Atheriniformes; family Pseudomugilidae; genus Pseudomugil; species Pseudomugil tenellus. The sequence goes on from JBAMHX010000026.1 coordinate 5,171,523, forward strand.
CATTTTGTCATCTAATTGGATATTTTTTATATAATAGTGAAATGTCAAAGTCTGATAAGATGTTTTTGCTCTTAGAATAAGATTTTATAAGATTTGCACATCACTGCATTCTGCTTTATCTACATTTTGCATATTTTGTTGCATATGTTCTGTTATAAGCTTGGATCTGAATTTATTTATATTAAAATTAGATAGCAATTTAATTTATATCAGTTAAACATATTCAAATACAGATTTGTGTTATAACAGTAGCTTTAAACTATATTTGGAAAATAGATGTTAATTCTAATGTAACATCAATGTTAGAGTAGATTTTGACATATTTGATATTTCAACCAGCTTATTTTTTCTGTGTTTCATGTTGTTTTTCAATGTGGGGTGTGCAGAACCCCCACCTGTGACACTTTAAAAAAATACATTAAACACTCTGAAACAGGAAGTGTGGTTACACTTGAGCAGCGGAAGTTTTACACCTCCTGCCAGAATTCAGCCGTGTATGACATGTTCAGCCTGCATGAGAAGCTGCAGCTCTGTGCACCCCCCCGCACACACACACACACGTCAATCTCTTAGATGAGATATGGGAGTGTCTAATAATTTCAAAAACAAGATCAGTATCGTGTATGTTTACCGAATAACTTGATATAAAAGGGTACAATCAAGGTTTTATGTGTGATATCTCTACACGGAAATGGATTTTTGTGTTAAACACCAACATGTCATGTCCTTTTAGATTATGGTTGAGCTGTTAGTTAATATGAACAGTCATGTAGTAAACCTTTATCCATATTGCATATCGTGACTGGACAAAAAAGTAATTAAAAATATGTGTTGATGATTCGTATAAAAGTGTGTAGGATTATACGTCAAATTAAAAGAGCTGTCTCAAAGGCAACTACATCATTTTTCCTGATTCTTTATTTTATTATATTCTTTTCATTGAACAAAAAATTAAGGTAACTAATTATCCCGTTATGAGATAAAACTCAATTATTAACCTTATAAAGCCAAACGTATTATATTTGATATAGTTTGAGACATCTTTTGGTTGATTTTATGGTACAAACTTCATTAATTTCCCTGTTGTACACCAGATGATACTGGTCCCCTGCACCCTGGTGGATACCAAAAACCAGAAGACCCATTACATGGTAATAAATAGTAAAACAAAGTTTTGTTAAAGAGATAATTAAAAGACTTTAGATTTTTAAACTGCTTTTCTTTTTCCTGATACTCCTTTGTGCTTTATTTATTTGCTTAAAAAGAAAAGATTACATTTATACATTTATTTGAAGAGGAGTATTTATTATTGATTCAGCCACTTATCGAAGAACACTTGTAAACGTGATATCAGGAAATTTTTGCTCAGTCATATTTGTGTGCTTGTAAATCCAACATTTATTATCCTTTCAGTTGTGACTTCTTTTTATAAATCTCTTGTCCTAAGCTGCTAAATGCACCACTGCGCTCACCATCTGTGCAGCAGACTCAGCTGCCAGCTAAATGATGGAGGTCGAGTGTACAAAACAGCAGATTTTTAGTCTTTTCCTCGAAAAAGCTGTTTGCTGCAAATGGGACTAATGCTAAAGAGGAGGATGAGAAAGCAAGACATTTGTAAGCTGTGGAGACTAAAACAGTGAGATAAAGATGCTGAAATGCTCCACAAAGAAGTAGCAAACTGCAAACATGGGAGAGTAGTGATGCAAATAAAAGCTTAACTGGTTTCTTATATTCACATTATTCATATTTCTATTCCTCTCAACTTTCAAGAGCTGCAACAGGAAACAACATGACGACTGAGAAGCAGTCTGGTTTTACAGTAATGAAGGTGACTTGTGCAAACTTATGGCGCTGCACACTCAGACGTATGCAGTCATTTCTTCCTCATCTGCGTTTAGTATTTCAGCCCTATTAATAGTCACCTCCCAGCCTCTCCCCTCTGAACACACACACACAACAAAGCACAAAAACACACACAGCTCTTCAGGACGACTCAAATATCCCATCGACTGACACCAAATCGAAGACTGTCGTGCTGGAAAGGCTGCTGCAAGAGAAGAAGCATGTTATAGGTGTGTCACAGCATTGTAGTCATTTTCATGTGTGATTACTCAAAGCAATGTGGTTATTTTACTCTGAAAGTTGCTTAAAGACTCTTCCAAGCATGACAGCTGCTGTTTACAAGTGTTGAAGTTGGTGGTTTTATTTCAGCTGCTCAGAGGTTCATGAGGTTGATTTACTTCTCTTTTGGTTTTTTGGATGTGACTAAAATTAATCACCTCTTTATTCATTTTTAGGTGTGTGCAGTCTAAATGAGGAGACTGTTTATTCAGCTTTAACTGTTTTACAGCTGGAGCAGCTAAAAGTTTAGTGTTTGAGGTCAGATTTTGTGGTTACACTATCACAAGTGATGAAATAATTGTCTTCTCTTCCTCTCGCAGGTTGTTTAAAGCGTCAGGGGTGGAAAAAAAAAGCCAGCCTCTTTGTCAGTCTCCTCCCCCTCGCTGCCAGCCCATCTTTCCTCTGGAGGAAAAGGGGTTGTCTGTGTGTGCTGCGGTGGATTAAAGCCGCATAGAAGCTTCTTCCTGACAAATCTCACCTCTTCAAACTGCTTAGTGACGAGGACGGGACTCTAAAGGGTACCTGAAGGCTGCTTGGATATTTCATTGAAGATCAGAGAGTAACTTGCGAACATGTCGCCATTTTTGCGGATTGGTTTCTCCAACTTTGAGATCGATCCTGGTTTGGCCTATTATGAGGAGGTGCTGAACCCGTACTGTGCTGTGTACATGAAGGAGGCCATTGAAACAGGTTAGTGACAGCAACTAAGTAATTACAACTAATAAACACAAGTTATTGTGTTGGTACACTAATGAAGTATAAAATATTTAGTTACAACTTCAGGGTTGGACTGATTTCTCAGCCTGTTTGTTAATAATCCCAATGTTGTTTGTGTGGTTTAGTTCTAATATGGTTTTGACTGATTCCTATACAATTTATAAGCCCAGTATCACTATGGTTGCTTGTGTGTTAACCCTGACCTTACATCAAACTATCCTGTAAAGCTTTCTGGTGTCACGATTAGTAAACGTGCCACATTTGTGGTGAAAGCATCATGTGTGCGTCACCTATTATTCAGAGCTCACAATTAGGGGTGTGTATTGGCAAGAATTTGGCGATACAATATCATAATACAGGGATAATAATACAATATATTGGGATGTATTGTGATACTATTAACAAGACAATAAATTGCAATTTGTATTTACTACAATTTTATGGTAAGAAAGCTGTCACAGCTTAGTAAACAGCCAAAACTACTACAAGCCAAATTATTGAGTCAGAAAGGTGGTGGGGTCGATTGATCAATATAAAACAAATAAAAACAATCTTTCTGTAGAGAATAAAGAAAGAAATTAAAATCTGCCTTACAAGTAAAGATCTGCTCATACAAATCAGCAGTGCTTTCAAATATCAATGTAATATTGTGAAATTTCAATATATCAGTGTTTTCTTACACCCTTACACACTTTTAGATAGCTGGTTGCACAAAACAGGCAGTCTGAAGACACCTTTCCATGCTCTTAAAGATTAATTTAACAATTTATAAAAAAAAAAAAAACAAACAAACACAAAAACCTAAATAGAGAAATGAATAAATTCGGGATACATCAGCTGCAGGCCTACACTGCAACACTGGGTCTTTCCTAAAAAAGAATTATTCCCCAGACATCTAGGAAGTGACGACGGTGACGTTCAGTTAGTCGTAATAGTTTACAATGAAAATAAAAATGCAGAAGTTTGGAGTGTATTTTTAGACAATATTGCACAATAGTAAGAAGTATCAATCATGCTTCAGATTATCTTTAAAAACTT
>JBAMHX010000026.1:5175498-5200979 GCA_037177515.1 Pseudomugil tenellus
ATCTTGTTACGTTTCAGGTCTGGTGGTCTGAAAAAAGTTTTAGCAACCTCAGCATTTAGCATCACACTATTAGCCGTGTGCTAGTGGAGTGACAAGCTAGGGGGAAAAACCCTCTGTTGACGGCTACCATTACGCATATCTCGTCAGAGCAGCAGACAATTCCCTGTAGCTGCTGACGGATTTAAAAGGCTGCAGGCAAGTTGAGAGCAGCAAAGCTAATCTGCATATTCAAAGGTTTAAAGTAGTGAACAGCCATTTCAGCAGGACAAAAAGCAAAAGAACAAGGTTTCATTTCTCTCTAATGCCCGAAGAAAGACTCATTTGCTCGCTCTACCGTATGGGAAACATAAGCATATGGTTAGAATACATTTAATTTTAAAGACAAAAAGATCTTAAATCTCATGATAACATTCAGAAACACATTCAGAACTGAAATAAAGACTCGTCCCTGTTAGTACCCCTGCACATCCTTTATTTTTTCAGATCCCTTTTGCGGTGGATCCCTGCCCAGTGTCATAATTTTGGGAAACTTCTCTGCATGATAACTGAGTCACAGCAGTTATCTTGGTTCTGCATCTGGCTAACTGTAACCACTGGTGAGAAAGAGTGCAGGATGAAGCTAAAAGTAGAGTCACTGAGAGGAAAGAGGAGGCCTTTTTTGCTTCTCTGCTTTTTCTGTGAAACCACATAACTAGCTTGACAAAAAAGAAAGTATATGTTTCATTTCCAATTAATTGACTTACAAAAGGCGACTATGTCATTTAGTTCCATTTCACTTTATGTCCAAGCCTGCATGAAACTAACACGAACACCATGAATATGTTATGTTAACACCCAGACAACCATAGGAAATAACATGCATTGCTTTTAAAAGTGAATAATACACTCCAGTGTTAGATTTTCTCCCTATAACTGTGTCAAGTGCTACTGGTTTGTCTCTAATAGACACACATCTCAGCTGCAACATGCAGAGTCTAAAAAACTAAATGCTGATGTAGAGAAAGGCTGGGGAGTGGAAAAACAAAACAAAAACAGTGAAGATAAGCTGCCAACAGCACTTTGAGCTTCCTGCAACTGAAGTCCATCCATTTTCTACCGCTTATTCCCGAACGAGGTCGCGGAGGGGCTGGAGCCAAACCCAGCAGACAATGGGCGAGAGGCAGGGTACACCTCGCCAGCCCATCACACGGCCACACATATAGACGAACAACCACGCACACACACTCACACCTATGGGCAATTTAGGGGATCAGACCGGCAACCTGCTTGCTGTGAGGCTACAGTGCTAACCACCTCGCCACATCTACAAGTAGTTTTCAATAAAAGTGATGGGAAGCCCAGCAAACAGCTTTCACTATGAAAGCGTCTGTTTGTTTCCAAAACCCTGCCAAGATGCACCCCGCTTAAAAACCAGCAAACTTTGTGTTCTGGTAGTTTTGTTCTCAGGAATAGCTACAGTTTCACGGCTTACATGACTGGCCGCCAACTACCATCAGGGTCTGTGCCAATTTACTTCTGGTGTATTTATTAGTCACATGTAGCTTAGTAAAGATTTGTGGTATATAATTTGCATGTGTGTAGTTTGTTTTTAAATACTTTTTTTATTCTCAATGGAATAATTGTAAATTCGTGCTAAAGAATGGATCAGCAAAAGTCGAGATCCACATCTTATATTTCCTGCAACATGTGCAGATATAAGTGGAAATATAGCTAAAGTAAATTTTATTCCAATTAATTTGAGTGAATATTTATTTTTGAATCCATCCTAATTTTCTTGTCGCTTCTTTAAATAACAAACTTCAGGTTTCTTGAAGGATCAAAGATCTGAAATGGAGGTGATCTCACACTGCTTTAGTAACACTGTGCTTGCTTTTGCGTAGTTTCTATGGCTTCATTAGATCCGTTCCCACTAATTCGTTTTTGTGTCATGTGGCCTTTTCTTTACATTTTCTTTTCATAAATAGCAACAAGCAAAATAGTTTCACAGCAAGAGTTTTTTTTGTTTTTGTTTTTTTTTAACACTGCCTGAAACCAAGCGGCAACATCTGTTGGACAAAAGTGAAGCCTATGTGGAAGTGGAAAACCTGCAGTTCCCTACCCATGCACTAGGGACTCCATAACAGCAAATCTCCATAGACTCCCATGTTAAATAGACCAACCTGCTAGCAGAAATAAACATGCTTACAGCCTGGTACAAAAACCAAGACCGGGTGGTAAACACAGGTCTAATCAACACAAAGGGAACATGTGTAAGACGTCATATAATACTCCAGACAAAAATTACCTTTATTCTTCACGTCGTGATTTTTTAAATCTTTCAATCCAAAAATGATCAATTTCTGCTTATTGTCCTTTCACACAGGTTTTTAAAATCACTGCATTGGGTCCACATACAGTACATTTCGGGTTCCATTTTATTCCAACTGCTACACATTGTATACATTTATTTTATTCAATTCTATTATTATAAAAAAAATTGTTATTGTTTCTTAAGATTATTATTTTTTTTAACTCGTGTGTTTTTCATATAGAAATCCTCCATGCTGGGGGATAGAGATAGATTGCCTCTATCTGGGTAGCAGGGGTTCTGTGGGATAGATCCCAACCTGCATTGATCTGGGTGCTAGGGCTGGACGATTAATCGATTTAATGGAGTAATTTGAATTTGTTGTTTCTGAAGATTTATTTTTATGAAAAATCAAGATTATTTTGCCTCATCAGCACATCATAGTTTACTCCTGATGATTTCCCACAAATCTGCATGAACACATCAACATGGCAAACTAGCAAAGAAGAGCTTGTTCCCAAAAAAGGCCAGTTTGCTTTATTATTTTGAACTGGTATGGGCAATAAATGCAATGTTGCAAAATCTGTTTAAGGGCTGTTGTTACCAAAGGTAGGAGCACAACAAATTAATTTCAACACCTGAAACAGAAACACTCAGCGGAGTGGGAGAAATTGTGCAACTATAACATGCTCAAACCAGCAACAGCCTACAAAACCCCACTAATAGACAATCCATGGTAGGGGAATTATTTTCACTCTGTGTCCCCTTTGAGAAGACTGGGACAATGGAAAGTGATCACAGACGTGGTCTTAAACTAAAAAGCCTTTTTGAAAGTGAATTGTTTTTGTCATTTTTTGTTTGTTTGTTTGTTTGTTTGTTTGTTTGTTTGTTTTACAGTGGGGAAAAAAAATTTAAATCGGAAATCGGATTTGGTTTTAAAAAAAATTTTACTTTTAGGCTATATCACACAGCCCTAGTGGTTGCTATGGCAGCGGTCCCTGTGGACATGTGAGGACTTGTGCCCTCGCATCATTTCCTCACATCAGCATCAAGCCAGATGTGAATGTCTTTTACACTTTTTTAAACGTGACATAAGAGACATAAGTTAGGAAGTCATGTTAGCAGTGCTGGGTTGCTTTGTGTGTGAGAGAGACTGTGAAAGACAATATGATGTGTGAAGGCTTATTTTAATATGCATAACTTTGTTTTATCTTGTAAAGCACTTTGTGTTGCCTTTGGTATGAAAGACACTTTAGAAATAAAGATTTAAGATTAGCTTCCAGACAGTCACACTGCCATAAAGACCATTTCTGAAGATGCTTGACCAGCAGTAGATTATAAACTGTCTTGTTGACAGATATCCAACTTTGTGTTATCTTTGGCATTTGTTAAAACTGAAAAAAATTAGAGAATCTTGTGTTTTTGTGATGCTGCTAAAAAGTTTTTTTTTTACAAGTTACTACAAGTTAGTACAATACTGTTTCATCCTTTGAGTTAGGAGCATTTTTTATGCTTGAATGATTCCTAAGTTGGTCTTATGTGACCTAAAACAAATATTTCTCTGAAAGCAATGCCCGGGCTGAAAATTATAGAGAAAAAATAGCAAATGTCCAAAGAAAATGTAGAAAGACCCCCCCCAAAAAAAGCCTAAATGACTCTTGTTTAGTACAACTTTATAAAACGCGTTGTAGATGACTGTTATTCCTGTCAAGGACGAGGAAACTGGTTTCTTTAGATTGAGAAGAATATAAATTTAATTATGAAGAATAAAAGAAGTTGAACATACATTAAACATTAAAACATGAAGGGACAAAACATTAAGACAAACAGACATGGTATGAGGTCATAACCCGGGGAGAACATCTACAAAGATCTGTGGTCACACAGAAGTCTGGAACTATTCTGCCCTAGTCAGATAGGAGAGCTTTGTTTAAAGACTTTGGTCACGTGCGTCACTCTGAGGCCTGTTCTTCAGCTTCTACAACAAAACCAAGTTCTCCTAAACATTTCCCTGATGGAAAGACCCCGGCCTTGCAGATGGTTTACTTAGGTCAGAACGACATCAGTTTAGGAGCCTTATGGTCAGACGTTTCAGCTAGGCATTAATTAAGAGCAAGGTAATTAAGTTAATACATGAAATTCCTTTACAGACTGAATAGACACAAAAAAAGAAAGAAATGACAAAAGGCTGCAGATTTTGGCACAGTACTGTATATCACTATGTTTTATCACTGTTTTCATTTATTTGCTTTTACATTTTTGTGCCTTATGAATCAGTTGCACCTTCAATTGTTTCTCTAGAGACAGGATTCACCATGCTGCAATAAATTATAGATTTAGGTGTCGAATGAAGCAGTAACTTTGGGACAACTCGTGCCAATAACTTATTGTTATGAAAATATCAGCATTAGCCGTTAGCTTAGACTTTACAGCAGTACTTCTTCGTATTGAACAGTATGAAAACCATAAAGCTAAATCAGGCCAGTTGCTAATCGCTCTGTTCCCTCTTTCATATTTACATGAATTATAAGAAATTATTTTACTGCCTGCAAACCACCCTAACTTGATTGGTATGTTTAGGGAGTCACGTTTTAGTCTGTAGCTGATTAGCTTCTACTAGTCCAGCCATAGATACCTCTGCTCCTAGAGAGCCGCACTCCTGCAAGTGTTGGGAGTTTCCCTGCTGCATAACACCTGACACACATCAGACTTAATTAGCAGACTTATGCAGAGCTAGACATCCAAGATTGTGTCTCAATTCAGGGTCTGCATAGTTCGAAGTACGCAGACTACGTAGGCCAGAAATAGTTCTACGTAGTCTGTGCAGTCCAAAGCGTGCCTTCTGTTAGAAATGAGACAACCAGGGTAAAAGTATTACAAATGTGGTCCAGACCTCCGTTTCCTAGCAACTTCATGTGTTGTTTCACCAATTAATGATTCCAATATTTAATAAACACACACACACACACACGTTTCAGGGAATCCTTTGCATAGTCTGTACCTGGGATCCTGCCTGGTATGGTAGATTACATTACATTACAGACATTTATCAGACGCTTTTCTCCAAAGCGACTTTCATCTGAGAATGAGAACAACACAAGCACTAAATCAAACAGTAGAGGACATCATAGATAAGTGCAGTCGAACTGCTGTCGTGTAGTTGGGCACAGGTGTAGATCTGGGCCTTGATTGCTCTGGTGCTCAGGGCTTGTTCCTGTGCTGCCATGATTAGTGGCTCTGTACTGTCCTTCAGTCCAGCCTTCTCCAGCCATTGGTACGACTTGTCTATATCGGCTACTTCTGTGATCTGCCGGTGGTGCATCCAATGCAGGGGCTTGTCCTCCCATGAGACATTCTTCTTCCATCTCTTGTTCTTCCAGGCTCAATTGTCTGAGAGATTCGCCAAGTGCATCATCCCTTGGTGCCCTCTTCCGGATGTATTGGTGGAGCTTGGATGTTTCATCCTGGATAGTGGTCTTGATGCTCAATAATCCTCGGCCTCCTTTGCACAAGTGTATAGTCGCTGGACAATGGAACTGTATATATATTTTTATTTACATGTGTGTCTAACTTAAAATATCTACGTCAGTTGCATGAAATAAAATTAACTTGTGGTCATGGTACACAGTGCTGCTGCATCCCAGCTTGTCTGCTGGAACAAATATGTGTGTTTAAAAGTAATTAGTTATAGTTGTATGCATAAAAAACGTCCTCCCCAGCACTCAACTGCTGCTAATTCTTTTCTATCTGGCTTCTGGTTGGAGACTGCAAAGATTAAGCTAAGAATATGCGATTAAATTAACTCGGCCCAAACGAAGTGCACATTTGAAATGTGTGGATCAGAACCCTTAGAATTGGGAGAGCACTTGGCGCACCAGTATGATGTATGCGCACTATGAATCCACACTTCAAAGTATGCAGACACTCAAGTGAGACACAGCCAAACTCTTGAGTCAGATGTGATGATCAGCGAAACTTGCAGGAGTGCAGCTGTCTGGGACCTGAGTTGCCTACTCCTAAACTAGCAACATATAGCTTCTACTAAACGGCAAAACAAAGACAGACATATCCTGCAACATTCTGCAGATTGTCAGACACTTAATGAATAAAGGCTGAAAGATGTGAAAAAGTTCATCACATTTAGGTACGTTTGCACAGCAAAAAGCTAACTTACAGTCTAATAACACTGAAGCACACAGAGTGGGTTTTACATCCACACTGTTATTCATCAGACTCCAACCAAACAATTCTTTTCCAAGGTGGACTGGTGTCTTTCCTCTGGAGCATCCCCTTTCTGCTTACTCTTTCTGACCTCCTCAAACACCGTTTTCACCTTCTTACTGCCTTCAAACTGACAAACTTTGGTTGGAAGAGGAGGAAATTGTAGCTCTCCAGGTCACATGATCCCATGATAGACAAAACCACGCCTGCAAAGTTACAAATTCTGGTTTCTGAAGAGGGCAGCCCCCTCAGAGCACCAACACATCAAGAGTTCAAGACTTGTCAAAAGTAACACGGTATCATTTTAAAATGTTTGTGCTTTACAAGAATTTCTACTAGCATGACGAAAGTGTTCTAGGCAACAATAAATTTCTATCTAGTCATTATGACGGCTTAAATCTGCACAGTCAGTTTCCTTTTTTTTTTTTTATCATGAGATATTTCCTAATGGGTCCACGGAAAATCTTATTCAGGGTTTCAACTTCCACTTTTTAATTAATTCAGTGACACAAAACTAAACCTCCCTATTAGTACAGCGATTGTTAATTTATTTATTTATTGTTTTAAGACAATTAAACAGCTCATCATAACACACCACAGCCTCAGATTTAGCACAGGAACTGGGTGAGAAGAGACATAAAAATGACACATCATGCTTCGCAAATTGCTGAAAGGAAACTTTCTGTGTAAGAAAATGAAAAGACTGCTAGACTGATGCATCTTATTTGTTAGTAGAGAGGCAGAATGTAATCAGTACTGACGGCAGCTTGCAGGTCTGATGGACAGACAGGCAATGAGCCAGTGATGGAGAAGGATGCGGGTCACTTTGAGAGAAAAAAGCTTAGTTAAAGCAGGGGGACGGCATGTGGCTCTTATATAAGTGGATATATGGGATGTTAATGCAGAACAACCATAAAAAAAAACATTTTTTTCTTACCACAATGATGCAAACAAACGTTTCTCACCTATCATTCAAGTATTTATAATTTAAGTAACTTAAGAATGAAAGCAATAGGTATATTTTTGTAAAGAACCCTGAAGGACATTTAAAACCCACCAACACCGTGTAACATCTGGCTGTTCTCACTGTACATGTGAGAACGCTCAACATTCAGAGCTGCATAAAATGACTCTGCAGATGTTGCTTTTATCTCTGGGCTGCAGGTCTGATATCTATAAATAACCGCCAGGTGGACATCCGGGTACTTGTCCAGCTGTTGCAGTAAAAAAAGCCACTCTTCTGTGTTGTAAAAGGAATAAATGAGCAGGTATAAATGAAAGATGTCACAATGCTTCTGGTAATGCGAAAATATTCTACATTTTAAGAAAAAACAAATCTTAAGATGTTAAATTATAACTTTTAACTGAAAAAGGCATCCAAGTTGTTTTTTCAGTGTGAATCCAGATGTTAGTTTAACTGAACAATCTTCCCATCAGGGGGTATTATTATTCATCAAAACTCACATGTTGGATGCTCAGTGGTTAACAGAAAATGTCAAGATAAAAACCTACTTCACGCTTTACACCCGGCTGTGGTTGCCAGTCTCATGCACACCGATTCTTTCTGGAGATGTTGTGAAGAAGTATCATGTAAACCACAAACGACTAGTTTAAGTCTTTAAAATGAAGCTGGGTACTACTTTTCTTCCTACTTAAGCGGAATTAACTCATGCTCTTATTAGACGTTCTTTAAAAGAGGTGGGTTAATCTAATTTTTAATCAATTGGACCAAAGAAATGAAAATATATTGGATTTTGGGTGTTAAGGCTTGTGAAGAAACTACTGCAACTAAAGTATACTGATGGTTTTCTAACAGTTTTTGCAGAGGAAAAAAATATCTCCCAACTTGGGTGTACAGTTGGTATTTTACACATATCCTCATTATATGTCCTCTAGAAGACAGCAAACTCACAGTCACACCTTATTTCTAGACGTGAAAGTAAAACTAAAGATTTAAATTCTTATTTTCTGGGTATTGCTGTGGAAAAACCCAAAGCATTCCTGCAAATAAGGAGCTCTGTTCCGTTCTTTTCCTGCAGAGAAGGGTCAAGTGTACAAGCAGAAGAAGCCCACCATGTATCCCCCCTGGAGCACCACGTTCGATGCCCACGTCCACCGAGGGCGTATCATGCATGTAATGGTGAAGGATCGAACGGCGGAGCTGAAGTCTGAAGCAACGGTGCCTTTAGACTCGCTGGCAACACGGTGCAAGAAGGAGAATGGCAAACTGGAGATTTGGGTTAGTGCAGCAGGATGTGCGAGTGTATGGGTGCATATTCAAACAGCTGTTTTGCTATTCTGGCCAAACACAGATGAACCAGTTCATTCAGGGTCCAAACGCTGAAGGTTTGAAGAGATAATCCTCCTTTTAGTTATTAATAAAAACCCATCTTCCCTTTTTTTGCACTGCACACAAAATGGCCTTTTACAAACAGATGTTTGAAGCATGTAAAGTACAGGTGTGATTAACAATATTACTGATGGCTTTCATCCAGAAACACGTCCTACCAGGCACATTTCTACTTCTGAAAAACAACCTGCTGAGAAAAATGTAATCATTTCATAGATAAAGTTCTTACAGAGAAACTAATTCAAAGTGGATTTATTTATAATCTGTAATGAATAAACTCAATCACACAGTTTCACCTCTGAAAATCTAAATGTTACTGTTCTTAACTATCACAGAATATATTAACCTCTTCTTAGCTGTAGCCTTCTGTACAGTGTTAGCATGATGCGCATTACAGAAGATCCTAATCCAACATGTCTCAGCGGTCTCAGCTCAGACCAGGATTGTGTAAGTAGACCTTGTACTTGTGCAGGTATAGTTTACTCATTTTGGGTGTGTTATTTCAGAAAGCAAGAAAAAAAATTAACCTAGTCAAACAGGTGAAAGCTTCTCCATGTTTATGTTTCTCTCAAACTGTTATCGCACCTGCAAACAGGATGGGGACAGTCTCCAAAGCACAGCTTTTATTCGGCAGAAAGACCCCAAATTAGCCATCTTGGACCATAATTATCCAATATTGTGTTTGTTCTGCTTCCAGGAGATCCACTAAAACCTGAATTGTCACTAACTAGAACCTGCATCAGAACAACTAGTCCATGTGCTACTGTAGCTAGACCATAGCTAGTTTAGTTCCTCTGTGGGGTGTGTAAACCATCGTGAGAGTTCCCATTAGAACCAAGTGCTTTGTCAGCAAAACTCACTTCAGTGACTTAAAATCTGTCATGTACGTTATTGTTACAAAAACGATGATATAAGCTCATGTATCCTGTATCTACTTCTTCCATGTTTAAAACTCCCCAGAAGGTAGTTGAGGTTATGTTAGTAACTTTACATAAAAACTACAGGATGGACCATTTACAATATATCTGCATATAACTCCATAAGCGGCCAGAGTACTTTACCAAAACATACAGGAGAAATTGTCCACAGGTTTTACTAGATATAAAAGACATATCTGGATACTACCATCCAGAAAAAGTCAAAATTAGGAATCTTTGGAATTTTCATCACTGCAAGAGAACAAATTAACATATAAACATGCAAATTCAGATGAGAAACTGAATTAATTGCTAATGCATCTAGAAATTGAATAGTGTTTCTATATAAAATAAATGTAGGACCAGAACATAGTGTGGAAATGAGCTGCTTGGTGCAGTTTCTAGTTCAGATTTCCACCAGGAAGATTCACCAGGCTGTGAAATCACACATCCAGTCAGTGAGCAGCTGCTCACTTATATTTTCAGGTTATGGTAAATATTTATTCATTTAGTTTACTTCAGCTAATCAAAAGTTAAAACCCATTTTCTTACTGTGCAGCAGAGATTTTCTGTTTCATCATGCCTGTTGTCACTTTTTCCAAACTGAGAATCAAGCAAACTGGAAACAGATAATCAAATATCTCCAGTCTGCTCCTTTTGTCTGTGTTTGTTTGCACCAGAATTCTCTGTCTTAATCTACACCCTTCCCTTTTTTCATTCATGCATTTGTTTCCAATATTAAATATTTTAATTCCTGTTTTTCCTTTTTTCTGGTCTCAGTTGGAGCTGAAGCCGCAGGGTCGCCTGCTGATGGAAGCCAGATATTACCTGGAGAGAAGTGGTGAGTAAGTCAAACTTTCATAGCTCAAATGTGAGTTTAAAAGGGTTACAAATGAAAACGGCCCTTTAAAAGCCTCTCCTTACAAGCCAGCCTTATTACATGTCCTTACACTATAAATAAGAGTCCAACTGTTCGCCACCTGCTGGTTCTAAATGCTAAACGGTTATATGAGCACTTGGTCTGTTCACTGGGGTTTCCCTGATATTATAACCCTGCTAAGGACTGAGAAGTCACAGCAAACTAAAACAAAGAAACCACCTCATGCATCTATTTATAGATCAAGAAAATAATCATTGCCCTGAACAACAGGCGGCACAGTGATGGCGCTACATGAGGAGGCAGAACTTCCTCCTACATGCAAACGCCAACAGTGTAACGTTCTGAACCAGGGACGCCACGTCCCCACGTCCGGTCCTGCAGAAGCCTGGTAGCAACTCATTCATTTTAATTCAGGTGTGTTGGAGAAGGGCTGCATCTAAAAGTTGCAGCGTAATATGTCTTGAGTACCCGACTTGGGCACTCCTGGTTTAAACAATCTAATAAATTAGCTGATTTTAAAGGCAGTTTTCAACATTTTGTCACATGTTTGCATGTGCTGAGTTGTGGTCACAGAAGAGCTGGGAGGTAAAATTATAGTTTCAGTAAACTAACAAGCATTAATGTGTCAGGTCAGCAGGTGATACACAGCTTTGTGTGACAACATTGGAATGAAGAATGAGTGTGAGTATAAGGTGTATTTCTGGAGACGTGACTTATTCAGCAGAACTGCTAAAATATAGACGACTACTGGAAGAAATCCTGCATGTTTAAGGTGCCAGTTCACCAGAAACCGGCTGAACTTGTGAAAAGGGACTTGGTGTTGTGAAGACAGTCTATTATCATAGTGGTTTGTGGTCACTAGTCTTCTCCACTAAAGCAGAGTTCAGACTACAGACATTTTCAGCATCACACCTTCCTTTCCAGTCAATCATCAGGTAGAAAAATCAAAGAGACACAGATGTTAAGTTCCCACAAGTCAAAGCAGATTTATTCCCAGAAATCTTCTGGATCTCTTATTCTCCTTTCTTCCTAACCTTAACCCTGTCTCTTCTATTTTTCTGTAGCTCCTCTGGCAGCTCAAACAACTCATCCTTTACTAACTCTTCTGAAGTATTTAGCAAGACAAAGTTTAAGGCGAACACATCTGCAAATCACTGATCTTATCTTTTACACATTTGTCCATAATGATCCGGGCCTTTTGTCTTTAACTTACCAGTTTTTCCTGAAAGTCTGACATGAAAACATCTATTAGTAACCAGGTTTAGAGCGAGTTAATTTTAAAAGCACATGACTTTAGATGCCCTGCAAAAGACTGGCAAACTGTCCAAGGTGCTCCTGCCTCTCACCTGTTAATTGCTGGGTTAGACTCCAATTTCTTCGCGACCCTAAATTGGACTAGTCAGTGTAGAAGATATATGGGTGGATTGATTTGAAATACATAATGCTTTGCTTAATTGGTCCAGCAGGTCTAAGTGCATAAATTGCTCAAATACTTCCAACAAGTATGCAGGAAAACCTGCAGTAACACCAAACAACAACTAACCCTAAACCTGCAAAAACATTTAATAGTGAGAAAAATGGCACGTAACAAGGAAACTAATCTAAAGCATTTGTCTTTCCACATTATCCTATACAAATAGAAATTAGAATGTTACGTTTTTATTTCTTTATGAGGATGTACTAATTGTTGCTGCTTAATGGCCAATTTGTCTGTGCAAATGAGAAATATGTCATCTATTCTAGTTAAATGAAGATATATTAATAAATATGTCTACATAAATAATTGTTTTGGAAGCTACAACAGGTTAAATAATGGTCATCTTTCTATGATATGTCGCTATTCTTTAAGTTTCTGATTCATTAAAAGCTGTTTTCCTGAAGATTTTCTACAGAAACATTAAGTCATTCAGCCACCTTTAATGTGGTCATCTTCATTTAGAAACACAAGTGTTAGGCATGCATGTTACACACCCACATTAACAAACAGTCACATATAATGACACAGAACGCTGTGTGGAAACACATTCATCATCCTCATGTTGAATGTTAATATTCAGCAGAGGGTTTGAGTGTGTTTGGTTACCAAACAACTGTCCTGTAATCCCAAGTATTATACATGAAAGCGATGAAGTTACGTTTTGTTCCAACAGATTGTGCAAATCTAAACTCACAACTTACAATCAGCCACATGAATATCTGATAAGCGTGAATGTGTAGAACCAGAAAGACTTCAGAATGGACTTCATGGTTAGATAAAAGCTTAATGAAACCTCTGCCCTTTCTCTTAACCGCTTACATAATTTCTCGGCAAAAATGATATTGTGCAACAGAAACACACTCGTGATGATTCAGACTGACTGCCTTGTTCAAAGGAAATAGTTTTAGTCAAGACACATTCTCTGTCTGCAAAAAGGTGAAAAACTGAAATTTCAATGTGAAATTACAGCCTCAGGGGCAATCACTCCTCAGCTCCTCTGAAAGCTTGTTGTGATGCGTTTTCAGATGCCGCAGGTCAGACTGAGGCAGGCCCAGACTCTGAGCAGGAGAGGGAGGGTCTGTTCACCCTCCATCAGCGACGTGGTGCCATCAAACAGGCCAAAGTTCATGTTGTCAAGTGTCATGAGTTCAGTGCCACCTTCTTCCCCCAACCGACCTTCTGCTCTGTCTGCAAGGAGTTTGTCTGGTATGCGACGGAAATCAATATCATAATTAGTCACTTCCCTCACTATCTTGAGTCATTTCACCTCTTTTTTTTTCCATTGCAGGGGTCTAAACAAGCAGGGCTACCAGTGCAGACGTAAGCATCAGCTTATTTTCCACTTGCATAGTGAAAAGTCTAGTTTTCAATGATTTATTTGTTTGCACCTCCAGTTAATAACTTGGCTCTCTCCGTTTAATTTAGAGTGCAATGCAGCCATCCACAAAAAATGTATAGACAAAGTTATCGCTAAGTGTACTGGTTCTGCCATAAACAGCAAAGAGACAATGGTAAGTCTGTTGTGTCTTCCAACCAGAGATAAATCCAAAGCCTGTTGATGCAGCATGTGTAAGCTTGTGGTTATAATGCTTGCTAATGAAACCGTCATCACACCGGATAATGTGTCACTTACTACTTTTATCTTCTTGTCCTTGTTTCACTTCCTCACCACATGCCTGCAGAACTCATGTGCTAAACACCACGAGAGACTGGAGAAATCATAATGCTGTCAAACATAAACCCACTGATGGGATTCAGGAAGTGTTTCTACTATTTCACTCTCCATGCAGCTGAAACCTTTGTGCTAATGTCTTGCAGAGCCATAAGGAGCGTTTCAAGATTGACATGCCCCACAGGTTTAAAGTCTACAACTACAAAAGTCCAACCTTCTGCGAGCACTGTGGGACTCTGCTGTGGGGGCTCGCCAAGCAGGGGCTCAAATGTGAGGGTGAGAGGCAGGACTTCTATGATTTTATGTCTGTTTCCATGGTAACGAATAAGCTTTTGCTTCTGCCTGCACCCTTTCAGTTGTCCACTTTTTTTCTATCAGTTTCTCCTTTTTTAACTGAATAATACAAATTTATATAGAAAGTTTTATCTTCTTGCTTGATCAAAATGGAGAAACAATGTGGGGAAAACTCATTTACTTTTACAGTTAAGTTAAGCTTGTAGGTGTGTTAGCAACATAATGACAAAGAAAGGATGTCATCAACAACCTTAGCAAAGAAAAGTTTTGCGCATGAGTCTATGAAGGGAGAGATGTTTTCTGGAGGTCTTTGAGACTTGAAAACATTTAAGAGAGCTGTCAAACTTTCCATGAGTGGATGTACCAAGATAAAAAAAAAAATCTCTTCAGGCCTTAGTTAACATCCATGATAGGACAATTAGAAAAAGAGAACAAACATGACTTGTATGGAAGGAGAAAGCCTCTTCTGTACATGACGGCGCGGCTTTGGTTGGCAGTCAGCTCTGAACAAAACACAGGGTGTCTGGAAGAAGACTGAACTTATGTTTGTTCATAGTGCAAAGCAAACATAAGAAAAACCAAACAGCTAATCAGAACTGCAGCAGCAGCACCTGGATACCTTGTAGTCATGCAATATTTTTTCAATCAGTTTGCAGTTCTGTTTACATCTGTACCATTTACATGGATCCTAAAGTGGTTTTTCAGATAATTACATGCGTTTACATGCATCACATGCCCAACTAGTAAATCATTTTGATATATATATATATATATATATATATATATATATATATATATATATACTCCAAGCTGCCTGTGGCTAAGAGCTAACTCACACCAAAGATGGGGTAAAGCTACCTTTTATTAGGCATTTTAATTCCAACAGGGCTTTAAAACTTTCTGTGTAAGCATGAGGCGACTATGACCTCCGTTGTAACGATGTCTGAAAGCTGAAGCCCTTTTCTGCAGGAAAATGATCCAAGCACAGCAGCAAAATAAGGACAGTAATAGGGTTTTTTTTAATCATATGACAGAATGAAATATGAAACTGCTTTGTAAGATGATACACAAACTCTTAGCACAGCTGAAGATGGCTGTGTGAAAAACAGCAACTTTGCAGGAAACAATCAAACGTTCATCTTACACCGTTAACAATTTTGAACATTTTAGGTGCATCATTTATTTATATATTTATACATATATATATTTAATAGAAGTTAAACACACACAAACACTCGTAAGGCTGCTTTTAAACCATAAATACATCAGCAATCAATATATTCAAGACATAACCAGCTTGACAAGTGAAAATTTGTTGTTTTAGCTCAGCTGTGACTTTTCTTTCCACCCATGTACTGTATCTAGGTCACAGCTGTTCACTTTGCTTACTATAGAGCAAAAAATATCCAAATATGTAGGGCAGTGCAAGTCAATTTGTGTAATTATTATAATTCAAAAGATTAAAGGGGCAGTTAAAATAATATATGATTTTTGAAGTTTTAGTTTGAAGAATCTGAATATTTCCAGTTAATAGTGTGCAGTGTTTGACTTGGTGAACATTTATTACATCCAGCACTCTATTTAAATTTTTTAATGATTTAAATTATATTTGCAAGTTAAAGTTGCAATTAACTGAGATTAAATGGTTTGTTTGAGAATATTTGGTAATAATTTATGATTTCTTATTCTGTGAGATGTTTGAAGTTTTTATTTAAATGCATGCTTAATAGAAAACTAAAAAAATTGTTTGTGTGTTTCAGTAGAAATTTGGTATCAGTTTCCATGGCTACAGTTGAAGCCTCAAAAGTATTTTAATCCTAGGCATATTAAGATTTATTACCCTTTGGAATTTAGTCTTTATTGAGCCGACAACAGTCTGAATCTTTAGAAAAATGGGGTACAGAACATGTGGAGGAGCATCAGCGCACATGGAAATGCAAGTATCAGCTGGTTTTTAAATGCTTTACATAACATAACATAAGAGGATTATTTTGCCATGTCACAAATATCATTTCATCTCTGAATCTGAAGCTTTCTAATGAACGTGATTGCCAACATAGAGTTGTACAAATCCAGTACACAATGCTTATAATATTTATTTCATTTTTATTAAATAATATAATAAAATTAACTAAATTTATAGCCAAACATTCTTTGAATTTATTGATGCTTATTTTTTTTGGAATGGTAAATAAGCTTCCATTTTTGTAGCGCTTCTCCAGTCATGCTGACAACTGAAAGTGCGTTTCGCTTTGAGACAGACTCGTCTTCACACAGGCATATTGAGAGGGGCGTGGGGAGCAAGATGTTTGTTCTTTTTATGCAGGTCTTATTTTGTTTGGTGCATTCATACTCTATGCAAAACGTCATCTGCACGGGTCGTGGATCTTCGTACTCTCTCACCACCCCAATCAGCTGTTTTATTAAAACGTTATGTTGAACCTCACATTAGTAAAAATACAGAAATGGCAACGGTCCGCTTCATGCTTTTGAATGTCAACCACGCCCACATCAGCTGTCCAACCGATGATACAAGAAAAAAACTTCTGTCAGCCTGATGTGTCAAGAAGTCTCTTAAATCTATGAAAACAACGTGACATTTTCTTCTCATGGAGGATGTAACAAGCTTTAGAAATGCAGTCAGGGGAAGTGTGGAATCCACCCGCCGACCTTCCCTCAGGGTGGAAAGTGACAGCTCTTCCACCTGCGCTACAGTATGCATCGCATAGTGTTGAACAGGATGACCTTTTATTTTGTTTTTATCGCTTATTTTCAGGGATGTCAGGGATCCAAACAACACAATAAACGTAATGATGTGAAACACTTCTAACAGCTGACTCCACAAAAAAATATTTGAGAATTTTGCTAAATTTTTTGCACGTATTGAAAGATTGTCCAGAAACACGCTGCTGCAACTGCTGGAGCAGGTGTGAAATGAATCTAATTTCCAGTACAAGGCAAACACTGATCCAGTCAGGCTGGTTGGAGCTTTACTGGCTTCCTGTGGGAACAACAGCTGCTGTGCTTAAACATATTCAGTCAGCATATACCTCCTCTGAACTCTAACACATGCTTCATTCTTTTGATTAATGAACTCACATTTATAGAAAGTAACTTACAAAACAGTAAGATTGTCGTGTAATGTAAGATGATAAATTATGTGATATATTTATGTTGTTTTGTGCAGAATGTGGCATGAACGTCCACCACAAATGCCAGAAGAAAGTCGCCAACCTCTGTGGCGTCAACCAAAAGCTGATGGCAGAAGCTCTGGCCATCATCGGGAGCAAACAGCAGGTCTGACAAACACATCCTCCGTCACTGAGTGACACAGAAAAAAAAACTTAAACTGAAGATATAATGGATATTTTTCCACCAACTTTAATTACTCATAAATCTGTTTGTCAGAGCTCCATTATGTCTGCAATTAGGATGAATATTGCCGAAATAAATCTCAATTCTGAGTTCCTGCTGACATATTTAATATAACTCTTTGATCCAAGTTTGTTTGCTGATTTACATGAAAATCAGCTGATTTGAAAAAAACTTTTGGATGATGTAACCATGGATGATAAAAAGCGTGATGCTAGTCTTACCTTCCTCTAAAAGGCAAAAAGCACCAGAGACTCGGACATCATCGGTCGAGATGGTCCGGTTGGTGTTGGCCAGGCAGGAGTGGTTCGAGCCCCTTCTGGGTTAATAATGGGTTTACCTGCCACTGCGACGCCTGCAAACAAAGGTACACAGCTTTTAAAAACATCTCCCTTTTTCACATTTTTTCTGTATTTGTAAATTTTCCTTTTCTGCTCATTGACCTGCTTTGTGGTGCAGATTTACCCGGAGTTTCCTGGGAGGGACCATCAGATTTCTGCAAGACCACCGAGGCGCTTCCAGAGGAGCCTCTGTACGCCGTCCCGAAGAAGGATCAGCCCAAATTCACCGTTGACGACTTTACTCTGCACAAGATGCTCGGGAAAGGCAGCTTCGGAAAGGTACTGAAAAGGATCTGGATGAAAATATACGCAAAAGCGCAACTTAGAAGAAGGGATGCTGCACAGGTGACATTGAATTTGGATCCTGTACCTCCGGGAAGCACAGATTAGGACAAACATTGCGGAAATTGATTATTCCTGCAGTCTTGATGGGATTCATGAGCAGCAATTATCTTTGATTTGTAACTATGATACATCAAACTATGAGGTCTGTGGTCTTGCTTCTGCTTTGCACAAAACAGGCAGCATATTTTCAGGTATAACTCTGTCACTGAACAGACCTTCAAAACCTTCCAAAAATAAAAAACTTGCTCTGCTCCACATTAATGCACACAGTTGCAAACATTTTATTGACTGTAAGAACTAAAAATAGCAATATTAGCAGAATTTATTGAAATCGAAAGATATTTATATCATTTTAACTTTTATCTGACATGATCAGTTCATGTATCCATTTAACTTGTGAGTTTTTGGAGAGTTTCTGCTTGACAGTCACTGTTTGGATGTGAACTGCCCCCCCATCGTCAGATCTTTTGCTTGAGGATGCTCCAAAAGGTTCTTAATAGGGTTGAGGTGAAGGGGGCCACACCGCGGGTTTCCCTCCTTTAATGCCTGGCAGCCTGTGATGCAGAGCTTTTCCTTGCAGCATGAGGATCTTACTAAAGCATGTTTCTTCTTTTTAACATCGAAGAATGGGTCATTCTGAAACTCCACATGATTTTCACACCTTCAAGTATCCAAAAGGGGCTGACTAGCTCTGTCCCCATGGTTCTGACCCAGAACATGACTCTACCTCCTCCTTCCTGACGTCGCAGCCTTGTTGGAACATGGTGGCCGTCCTTCAACCATCCATCTGGAAAATCCAGGGTTGCACAGCATCATCAGTGAACAAGACAGTTTGGAAATTAGTCTCCATGTATTTCTGGGGCCCTGCAGGTGTTTCTGTTTGTTAGCACTGTTTAGAAGCTTTATTGCAAACCTCTGGAAAATCCTGCACCTTGATGTTTGCACGTTTCAGAATCACCAGCAGATTCACATACCTGTTTGCTGCTGATTTTTGTGTCTGGTAGAGACTCTCCTCTTTACGCCTTCATCTGCACTAAGTTACACGCTCCGAATCAGCCAAAAGTCCCTTAATTGTAAGATGATCGCATTCAAGTTTTCCTGAAATATCTAAAGGTTTTCATACCTTATCCAAAGCATTCAACTGTTTCACACTTTCCAGCCACAAAAACAATCTTTTTCTGTCCTACGTTGCTTGAAAATGATGGTCTGCTTAATAATGTTCTTAAGTATCTTTTCATTTATTGATCTCAGCTGGCAAACTAATGATCACAGGTGTCTGAGATTCACCTCAGTGATCCAACGAGCCCTGAAACGCGATACCATCCATGTGTTTAATTAAAAAATAACAAAAAAAAGAATCTTTGATACTTGAATAATATTTACATAATAATGTGGAAAGCAGTGTAAATGAGTAAGACCAGAAACTGTTCTTTCTGTGACTCCAGGTGTTTCTGGCTGAGCTGAAAAAGAGCGGACAGTTTTTCGCTGTGAAGGCTTTGAAGAAAGACGTTGTCCTGATGGACGATGATGTTGAGTGCACCATGGTGGAGAGGAGGGTTCTGTCTCTAGCCTGGGAGAATCCTTTCCTCACGCACCTCTACTGCACCTTCCAAACCAAGGTGACAACCATGTGCACACACCTAGCTGTTCACCACATCAGAGAGCTTACAAGCCTGATCTTTCTGTTTTCATGTCCAGGAAAACCTCTTCTTCGTTATGGAGTATCTGAACGGAGGCGATCTCATGTTCCACATCCAAAACTGCCACAAGTTTGACTTGCACAGAGCCACGTATGTGTCCGGTGACAGTGTTCCAAACACTGATGCAGATTTAAAGCACAGAGATAATGATTCTGAACATGCACATACCGCTAAACTAAATGTTCCTTTTGTTGTTTTAATTGAAACCTTTGATAACAGTTTGTTGGTAAAAGTAAAAACAGATGTAACACAATCCAGTAAGTTTCTTCTTTCCATACAGTTTCTATGCTGCTGAGATTGTCTGTGGGCTCCAGTTCCTCCACTCTAAAGGGATTGTCTACAGGTAGGTGCTCCATGACGACCAGAAACACGAGTGCAAGCCATAGCTTCATAACGCAGATCGGCTCTTTTCTTGTCTGTCTGTAGAGATCTAAAGCTTGACAATGTGCTGCTGGATTCAGACGGACACATAAAGATAGCAGACTTTGGCATGTGTAAGGAGAACATGCAAGAAGCGTCACGGACCTCCACCTTCTGTGGAACCCCTGACTACATCGCCCCTGAGGTAACCGCATATTTTTATGTGTTGGTTCAGAAGGTTTAACAAGTTGTCGACGTGTCTAACTCCTCCCATAGAGAGAGAAACGAAAGATTTTTGTGTTTTTCTGGTCCAGATCCTGCTGGGTCAGAAGTACAACAGCTCAGTGGACTGGTGGTCATTTGGAGTGCTGCTATATGAGATGCTGATTGGTCAGTCTCCGTTCCACGGCCGTGATGAAGAGGAGCTGTTTCAGTCCATACGGACGGACAACCCTCTTTATCCCTCCTGGCTCACTAATGCAGCCAAAGACATATTAGTCAAGGTTGGACACTTGTTTACTTTTATATTAGAGATCAAGATAATCTCATTTGTATTTAGATTACTCTTTAAATGTTTTGTTTTAAATTAAAAAAAAAAATAATTCACTGAAAAAAGGATTTTGTTCTTTCATGAATTATTTCCCGTAAAACAAAATATGCTGCAGAAATCAGGCCAGTTCCAATTATTCTAAAGCATTAATCAGGCTGTAATCTTCTGTATGATTAGTACTTCTAATATCAAGCTGAATATTTTAATCAAGATTTATTCATATTAACTTTTAAGGTTTTGCTGCAAAATGTGACAGTTTTAGTGCAGTTTCTGTTTTACAGTAAATGTACTGAGATCCTAATAAGTCCGAGCAGCCGTTCCCAAACCGTGGTCCCCGAAGCTGTGACTGTTCAGAACCACTATGATTAAAACCAAAGACCCTTTTATAGCTGCACCCCCTGAAGTTTATTTTGGTTTGGTTACATTTTAGTTTTATCAAAAGGAAATTACATCATTTATAGCAAGAAGCTAACTAATGAAGGCACAAAGCAAATCATGGTTTCAGCACAGGGTAGGGAAAGGGGACGTGGCTTTTTGGTTGTACTATCAAGGGCTTTCTCAGGGAAAATATGGTGGAAACCCCTGAGATGGAGGGGTTCAATTTTCCAATTTACAGACAGAAAGGTGGCAGTGAAGATGCAAACAGCCCTGATCTAATTAAATCCTCTACAACAATCTGATTAGCATAACATCCCAGCAAAACCTTTTTTCTGAATTGCTGGTATGTTTGTTGCCTATCATGACTAAAGGACTGGCTGCTGCGTAACATCTGCATGTTTGCACTTCAGCTGTTTGTAAGGGAACCTGAGGAGCGACTGGGAGTAAGGGGAAACATCAGGCAGCACAAATTTTTCGACTGTTTCGACTGGAACGCCCTAGAGCAGCGGCAGGTGACGCCACCCTTCAAACCAACCCTGGTAAGTAAACAGAACTCTGTGTGAAGCCTGCTTAACATGAGACTCTATTTACGTTATTACAATTTTAACTATGTAAGACAGAAAACATCCAACATCAGGATGAAATCTTAAGTCTGCTACAAGACTTTCTTGAACAAACAGAAAAGTGTTTCTGTAAAAAGAATGTGATTTTTCAAAGAACTACTAGTTATAGAATCAGCAGATCTCAACAAGCTCATTGAAACATCTGAGAAAACAGAAATAATGTCTAATAATAAGCAAATGGAGCTTAAAGCTATATTATTAATAAATAGGAAAAAACCACCATGAACCCAACAGGACACAAAAAATTAATCTGAACCTTTAGTTGATCTAATTACTCCGAAAGCTTCATCAGAAATGGTTTCCTAGGAGACTGACTGTCAATGGAAACGGGGAGAAAAGTCTGAGGTAGTGGGCAGAAACAGGTCTGATGGAAAGATTGATTGTTCCCAAAAGCCTTCAACATTATTAATTAAAGCAGGGTGGGATCATCTTGACAGAACAAAACTAAAAGTCAGTAAAAGACTAATAAAGAACTTTGAGAAGTCCATCTAGAAGCCTGGAGAAGTATTTCTGAAGATGACTTCAAGAAATTACTGAAAGTTTTCTCTTAAAACATGTTGAGAAATAAAGATTCACTTCAATTGATATTTATTAATAAGAAAATTAGACTGATAGAAAAACTTTTTCCTTAGATCTTGTGTATATAAAAGACTGTATATAAAAGATTGGTAGAGCCTTCCAGCAGGTTTCTAAAGAGCAAAAGTTAAGCTTGTCGGCAGCATTTGGCAGCGTTACGTAGACTGTCGCTTATGAAAAATACAGAAATGATCAAAGACGTGGGGCTGAGAAGGGGCTGATCTAACAGAAGCTAACTAGCTAACAGAGGTAGGTGAGCAAAAGCTAAGGCACTGTTAGCCGGCTAAAAAACATGTTTGTGCTACTCTCGGCCTTCTTGCTGCGGATGTTTGATACCAGTCAGTCGAAAGGACATGCCCATAGTAATACCAAATTTCAAGATTCAATAACATCAAAATGGATGAGTAAGAAAATAAGTTCACCTCCATCACAGTTGTCATGAATCTATTTAACCTAAAAAAAATTTTGTAAATATGTTTATTTCTGCTGTGAAGTTGGTCTTTTAACATGAGATTTGCTCTGTTATGGAGCCCCTAGTGGATGAGTAGGGAACTGCAGTTTTTCTCACTTCCACATAGACTCCCCTTATTTCCAACAGAGGTTGCTGCTTTGTTAAAATTTGCATTTGCAAAATTCAAATAAGCTATTGTTCTTGTGTAAAGAAATGCAGGTGACTTAACTGCACTTTATAATTCATATAAGATGTGAAAAGTCATTCTAACTTGGAGCAGAAAACAGTTCTTGTAAAAATAAACCCAACTATCTGAACTCTGCTTTTTAAAACAATCTCTCAATTTTCACAGACGTCACCAGGTGACTACAGCAACTTTGACAAGGAGTTCATCAACGAGAAGCCGAGGCTATCATGTGCCGACCGTACGCTCATCAACAGCGTCGACCAGACCATGTTCAGAAACTTCTCCTTCGTTAACCCCGGGATGGCTCGCATCGCTGCACGCTGACCCGAGACTTTTAAGCCAGCTGTTTGACAGACTGGAACTTAAACTGCACAGACTTTAAACTGTGAATGTCCCAAACGATGACAGTAACTACTAGGAGGATGAGCCAGCTAGAACACACAAGCACCACAACAGCGATAGAATACATAGTCTGAAAGAAAAGCAATGAGTAAATGAAAATGCGACAATAAAAAAATTACTTTTAAAAAAGGAATTCTTTACAGCTCAACCAATGGAAAAAACGGTAAGAAAAGTCAGATTAAAAGATTATTTTGGCATTTTAACTGCAAAACATTGACTGCTTTTGCTATATTTACCATTTATTACGATGTGATATGTTAAAACTATTATATGGTGAAATCTTCTGCTTCCTGTTATTTATTAGAGGACAGAAAACATGCATCAGATTGAGTTCAACAGGACAAGGAGTTTTTACCATAAAGTGATGCACAACGTCTCTGAATATGTATTCATTGTGTCCTTTTGGGCTTTATAGGGTTACGTGTACCTGAGGCACTGTGGGCATTTGTGAAAGTACGTCATTGCTTTTGCTGTATAGGTTAACAACCCACAAATTTCACACCTGTCTGAAAACAGAGATGAAAAATTGTCAAATTTCCAACCTCCAGCTGGCTTCATCAAGTTCTGTAATACTTCTGATGAACTGACGGTGCTTCATATCTAATTTTATTTCCCCTCTTTTAATTAAATCAAACTTAAGATTCAGTTTGACTGAAATAGACGATGTTAAAAATATATATTGTGTGTAAATAACTAATGTAATGCTGTGGATATCCTGTACGTAATCTATTCTGTCAGTGTTTACATCCGTTCTTGTTTTGTTGATGCTATAAAGTGGGTCAGACACTTAGATCACTGGAAACAGTTGTTTTAATCCTCATCTTCATTGTTAATCCTGTAAAATAAAATTTAATGTGTTTTGTTTTCTTTATAACATAGTATTTACATGTGATACTTTCATATTTCCATATATAGTATCTCTCACTACATTTTGAGAGGATGTGGGGGTGGAGGTGTTGACAAAACAATCATCAGTTTTTCCATGTAACATTTCACATTACATGGTATTTTTCAACAGAGTTTACAGTGAAAAATAAAAAGATGTGAGGCTTAAAAAAAGATACAAACAGAACTGTAAATCTGATCCGGTAATATGTTGGGAATGTTGTTGAGAACAAGAAGGTTATTAAATTACAGATTTAATTAAATAAAGCATGAAAAAGACAATATATGTGCCTTTATGCGGATGAATGGTCAGTATGGTTAGTAACTATTAGAACTATTAGTTTGATGTCATCAAACCATAAATGAAAAATATAAGTTAGATTAAATGTCAAAAATGTAAAGAATAACTATTTGTAGCTCCTTTTTATTCATTTTTCTGTCAGTCTCAGTAAAAACGTGCGGCAGGTTTCATCTCATCATCACAAACATCTAAACTCATCTTCCCGAATGTGAATAGACATGTAGTCATGAAGATGCTCCCTTGTGTCATGCAACAACACATCCTGGGAGGTGGACAGAAACAATGTACTTTAAATGACAATATTTAAGGACAATTATAATCTGTGTCCGTATTGGGATGGTTCAAAGACTATTGGAAAGCTTTCGATGCTCTGAACCAACCATAAAAGGTCCAAAGTCAATTTCCATTGTTAAGGGGGCGTGGTCTATGAATAATGTGATATCTTGGGATTGATAAGAGCTAAAAATCTGGCTATGAGACCAGCATGTTCAACATGGTCGAAATAGGGGGTGGACCTGATTTGACTTGGGTTCTGAGTAAGTTTGTACCCCCTTTACTTGTTGGTACAATTAAGCGTGTGACTGACAAAGATTAGGTATAATAAAGTGTGATTGATATGTACTGAGCATTACTGACAGGGAAGAGGTACGGAGAGATGAGAAAAAAAGATGAAAACCAAAGGAGAAATTAAGATGGAAAGAGATGATGAGGAGAGAAAAAGCGACTGGGATAGAAGAGATGAAAAGAAGCGGTGAAGGGGGATGAGAGATAAGGAGGAAACGAGAGTTTAGGGGGAAATGTGAAGGAAGAAGAGCTCAAAAGCAAAAGAGATGAGCATCTCTCAAGAGAAGGAGAGTAGAGGACTGAATGAAAGGTGTGGAGAAAAAAAACATAAAGATATATATATATATA
>JBAMHX010000026.1:5201079-5219144 GCA_037177515.1 Pseudomugil tenellus
TGTGTACTATGTAGTGTAAAGCGCTTTGAGCGGTCAACATGACTGGAAAAGCGCTATATAAGTACAAGTCCATTTAAGACAAAAACTTTTAAAAAAACTTGGTGACAAGACTCCATCCAGCCTGCAAAGCTGATCAGCCCTGCCATTGGTGGTTCATCCCGACATGAGTGTTTGCACCTTCTAGTTCTGTGGGGGATTCCAGTACTTTGAATTGACAGGTCGATTTTATCCCTGGAATGAGAGGGTAAGAAAAATATAATTTGTTGGATATATCAGAGTGCACATAAATGATTTCAGTAAGAACAATTTGACCTTCCCTGACTGGTGCTCCTCAAGCATTTGGTTGCTTAATGCTCTGCTTCCTCATAGACACAAGTGGGTTGTGATCACTGCCAAATGGTTGACGTGAATCCCAGATGCCATCTTACCAGTTGTTGTTAATTTATCCTACTGTGCCTTTTATTTATTTAAAAAAAATGTTAAGGTGTATGTCTTCTCTGTTTGCAGTATTGTTGTGTCCTTTCTGTCCTGCTGTACCACCTGCTATTTATTCTAATAAATATGTGTAATTTTGTGCTACTAACCCATCTTTGTCTCTGATATTGTATCAGTCTAAGGGTCTCCAACTCTGGTCCTCGAGCACTACCATCCTGCTGGTGTTCGTGTTTTCCTGGTACAACATACTTGATTAAAATGATTGGAGTAAAAGTAGAACCTGCAGAAAAAGTTTGGGAACTACAGTTTTTAGTGTGTTCTGAGTGAAGCCAGCTTGAACATTTTAACAATAACTCTGCGTGATTTTATTCCTCATTCACATTCTATGTTGCAGAGCAGGCCGGTAGGTAGGTTACCTGGACTATAAATACCTTGACTTTTTGTTTAAGGAAAACCTTTCATGTTGAATTACTCACCAACATTTTTTTTAAAGTGTAGTTTTTACTTTAAGTTTTACATGTTTTTGTGACAATATGTAGATTTGGTAACTTTCAAGGAACTGGTTTCAAAAACTAAAGCTTGAGGAGATAATTTCAAATACTGAACTCAACATGTACCTCAACCAACATCAGCTCTCTGATATGAAATTGTCTAATGCAACAGTAATAATTCATTTGATTTCTTGGCGCCTTTCAAAAGCCAATGTCACCTAACATAAAAAGTTACATGAGAAGAAAATAATTAAACCCATAAAAATTAAAACAACACAATGCAGACAGTTAAAAGGTTAAAGTGCATAGGCCAGTTGAAACAGATGGGTTTTAAATTCATATTTGAATAAAGGAAGAGAGTCATTGTTACAGTGCTGAGATGGGAGTGTGTTCCAAAGCTGGGGAGCAGAGCAACTGAAGGCTTTCCTCTCCATGGTGATTAGACGGGCAGAGGGAACATCAAGGATGGAATGGAGGAAGATGACCTGAGAGTACGGCATGGAGTGGCAATGTGAAGCAGATCAGACAGACATGGAGGGGCTAGACAATTGATACATTTGAAGGTGAGAAGCAGTATCTTAAAATTGATTCTATGTTTTATTGGGAGCCAGTGGAGTTGTTGGAGAACAGGTGTGATGTGTTCTGTGGAAGAGGTTTGAGTGATGATCCGGGCAGCAGAGTTCTGGAGGTGCTGCAGTTTATGAAGTAATTTGTTGGGAAGACCAAAGAGAAGTGAGTTACAATAATCGATTCTTGAAGTGACCAGACTGGGGATGAGGATGGCAGCAGCATGTGGAGTGAGAGATGAACGCAGACGGTTGATGTTTCGAAGGTGGAAATATGCAGACCGAGTGATGATATTGATATGTGCTTGAAATGAAAGGGTGCTATCAAGAATGATGCCTAGACTTTTAACCTGAGGGGAGGGGAGAATAGAGGAGCTGTGAACATTGATGGAGAAACTGTGAGACTTGGTCAGAGTGGAGGACGTGCCGACAAGTCGAACTTCTGTTTTACTGCTGTTTAGTTTAAGAAAATTGGAGGAAAACCATGATTTGATTTCCTGAAGACAATCAGAGAGGGAGGGAGGTGGAAGAGAAGCGTTTGGTTTGGAGGAGATGTAGAGCTGGGTAACGTCGGCATAGGAACGAAAATAGATATTATATTTACGGAAGATGTTGCCAAGTGGGAGAACATAAATAATGAACAGAAGAGAGCCCAGGACAGAGTCCTGGGGCACGCCGGCTGTAACGGGGAATGATTTTGAAGAGTGAGCCTTAATTTGAATGAACTGTGAGCGGTCAGAGAGATATGAGGAAAACCAGGTCAGAGGTGTATGAGAGATACCGAGGGATGCCAGTCTGTTTAGGAGGGCGCTGTGAGAAATGGTGCCAAATGCTACACTAAGATCCAGGAGGATGAGGATGCTGAGGAGATCAGCTGCCATCAGGAGATCATTGGTAATTTTTAAAAAGAACTGATTCTGGGCTGTGGAGGGGCCGGAAACCAGACTGGAACTGTTCATAGATTATTTTTAGTGAGGTGTTTGTGGAGCTGAGAAGCAACAACTTTTTCCAGGATTTTGGAGATGAAGGGAAGATTGGACGAAGATTATTAGGGTCAGATGGATCAGCACCAAGTTTTTTTAATGATTGGTGTGACAGCAGCTGTTTTGAAGGCGAGTGGAACATGTCCGGTGATGAGGGAGGAGTGAATTATGGCAGTAACGTGGGAAGATAGTGAAGAAAGATGAGCTTTAACTAGAACTGTTGGGAGAGTTTTGGCTTTCTAAATCAGTTTAGACATGTTAGCTGAAGAAGGGAGAGCAAAGCTTGAGAATGAGTGAGTGATAGAAAAGGGAAAGTGTCCGGGTGTCTTGTAATCTTATTGAACAAAGTGAAGAGAGATTTTGAATTTCCTTTACTGGAGCAGATTAAACCAGAGTAGTATGTGGATTTTTCTGAAGCAATACAGTCCTTTATATAGACGAATGTGGTTATTGTACATGTGCTTGTGAATGGTGAGTCCAGTTTTCTTGACAAGGCGTTCAAGGCGGCGCCGTTTAGCTTTAAGTTGACAGAGGGAAGGAGTGAACCATGGAGCAGAGCGGGAGAAGGAAACACACCTGTGCTTTAATGGGGCAAATGTGTTGAAGATTATTGAGGTTATCATTATAATGAGAAACTAAAATATCAGGACAGGATGTGCTGCTTAGATGGGGGAGGTTATTTATGGCAGATGAAAATGTCTCAAGATTCATATCCTTAATTATCTCCTTTAAGCTGCTCCATTTGCCTCAGACTAGGAAGAACTTTTTGAGACTTATCTGGAATAAAGCAGCAAACTAACTCTTGACTTCTTAGGCAACCTGAAGATGTAATGCTCCAACAGGTAACCTACCCAGTAGCATTAGTGTGAATGTTTATATGTGATACTGACAGAACCGCCTCATTTCAACATTATGCAGCAGCTCGACCCGAATGTGAAATTATCTTGTATTTCAAAGAATTAAAAAATTTAAAGACCAAAAGATATCAATTTAAAAACAATGTAAATTTTCTGCACAGAAAGCAGTTTTACTTTAAATGTTCTCATGAAGAATTTTCATTCTGTGAATATTCAGGTACAGATCTTAAAACATGTTAATAAAGTCTACAAAAAATATTGGATCCATTTTAAGTTGAAATATAACTGGAATGGCTGTAATATGATAATTATGCATGTTTGCCATGATAGACAATAAGTTCCACTTGCAAGAGCAGAAGCATTATGTCTAATACTTCCTGGACCAAGACTATTTTCATGCTCAGTTTTAAAAAAATAAATTAAATTGCATCTTTTCAGCTATTGTGCATGTTTTCAGATATATGCTGTATAATTGCTGAAGGAAGGGTACTTGTGGCATCAGTGCTGTACTCACACTAACATAAAGACATCACAATATCACGATATGGCTATCTGGAGCCAGCTTAATGATAGCAATGAAATTATAATCAATATTTTAGATATAATCAAATAAAAATGGCCTTTCCCCTCCCTGCGGCGCCATCTTTACCGGTCACATGACGTAGTTACGTACGTCATGTCCCTTATGTGTTTATGTTCTTACAATTTTGCATAAACTTCTATATCGAAACATTTACAATAATTGAGGTTAAACCACATGAAAAAACAACCCCCCCCCCCCCCCGTCCCCCCACCTACCAACCGCGCTCCAGTTTGCGCAAAACCAGAGCGCGCAACTTGCGTGACTGGCTTATGGGAAACCTTGCAAACATATGCTCTGAAAATTATCCCAAAATGACTTCTGCCTTATTTTAAAGATACTCCTATTAAGAAAGGACTCTGAACAGGACTCATTGGACCTTAAAGAAACGGTTTTTCATTCAGGAATGACGAGAAACAGAAGATTACACAAAGCCACAGCTCCATGGGAGTTATGGATCAGGAAACTAAAACAAGCTGAAATGTTACTCAATTATACATTTCTTAGAGCATTAGGTTTCATTAAAGGATAAAAGTTGCATCTAGGAAGTTTGTTGCTTCATTAATAGTCTCTTATTTGACTTTCTTAACTAAATCATGTAATTACAGCTGCCATCCTTTATAGTGTCTCATACTAATTAATTTACTGCATCAATAGTAATCTTGTTACAAGTTGAACTGCTTCTGTCTAAGTATGAGACACTATAAAGGTTGGTGGCTGTAATTATGTAATACTAGTTTAGAAAGTCTAATATAAGAGAATAATGAAGGAAAAAAAACTTTCCCCTTTGCAATGATGTATGAAAGAGACCTAACCTTGTGAAACTCCATCACTCCCATTAAAACCTCAGCTTGTTCTGGTTTACCAGATCCATAACCTCCTGCTTACACTTCCCTGAAAGCGATGAGGGGACACGGCCCCCGCCCCCTATCGAAGTGGGAAGCTTTTCTGAGGCCAGGTTCCAGCAGCAGGAGGATTTGAACCGAAGGGCAAGCCTATAAGATTCCATACCACACTACCAGCGCCTGCTACCCTTTGCCATGTTCTCGTAATGCTTTTATCTTTTCTTTTTGGAAGGTGGATTTGAAAAGTGATCTGGTTGATCATAAGGTTTGATCTCATGTCACCCGCACCACAGTGCATCATCCTTACACCCTGAGCCATTCTTCGAGACACTAGACACCTTCACATTGAGGAGTTTCACTCTTTTTCTATAAGAAAGATTGAAAACAAGAACATTGAAGCTTTACATTTTTACTTGGTCAAACCAAAGCTAATCTCACAAAGTAGGAGTTGAACCTGTAGCATGTTGATCTTTAGCCAGCTCTTCATCACCCTGAGCTATCCTTTCACACAGCTCATTAGGCTTTTTTCTTGTAAAAAAAAAGGGGGAATTTAAAGTTGACGTAATTCTTTAATTATACTTATATAATTATTATGAATGAAGCTTCAAAGTTCATGATCTAAAAGTGGAGTTGCCACCATGTTTACTCTGCAAACGACTGCAGTTGCAAATCAAAACTGACAAACAGTAAGTGGAAGATTCCACCTAGATTTATAGTAGGGGAGTGCTGGTGGTAACATGTTGAAAGTCCCAGGAACTGCAAAAGCTTTGAACTCCAGCGAGCTGAACTGGCCCATTGTCAGAGATGAGCTTCTCAGGCACTCCGGACTTCACTTTTTTTGTCCTAACAAGCAGAGACATATTACATCTTCACATTGAGATGTCTTGTGGGAAAAAATCTGCATCCGTTATAACATGCAGGATGGACACTTTTCTGATAAAACTTCTAGAGAACATTTAGATTCCTGGTTAATGCAATAAATTAAGCAATAAAATGTCCATTAACTTTTAAATATCATCAAAAAAGTACAAAATGTTAAATTCATATTTAAAATAACTTTTCTTCCCTTTGTTTTTATTTTAATATTACCCTGCTTCTTTGTCTGGTTCACGCACTTGAGCTTCTCCAGTAATTCTCATAAAAAGTTAACATGCTTCCTTTCTGAACTGCTTATAGCAAAGTATTGCAAGTATTGTAGCTTTATATATTTAATACTGTATGTTCAGGTTGATCATGGTGGTACTTGGAGAGCTGGCTATGTTCTCAGATGGTACACACTAAAACGTTTGAGTGAGAACCACTGCTTTAAGTAATTGTCATTTCTAGAACGTTTTCAACTAATACAATAATTCTGCAATGACGTTAAGTACAAACTCTCAAAGAATATTCATTTCTAAAGAGCATTTAACATGTTGCAGACCTGTTTATCTCTATGTTTTAGTCACCATCAGACTCTGCTCTCTAGTACCAGAGTTGCTTCCCCTGAATTACACTAATTTCATGCCTTACTTAACACAGGGGTCTCCAACTCCAGTCCTCGAGTTCATGCAGGTTTTAGTATTTGCCCACTGCAACACACCTGACCCAAATCAATAGCTCATTAAGCACCAGGTGAAGAAGATGACAACACATTGTAGAACCATGTCATATTAAAGAAATACCAAAACCTGCAGGATGGTAGGTCTCGACCCCTGCCTTAATATGGGTCTCCACGTCATAACATTTTATAGAAATCGAAGGGAAAATATGTCAATTGCACCTCAACATATTGGCCACTAGATGTCCTACTCGAGCACCAATAAACCCATGGTTACTGGAGATAAGAATATGGAAAATAGAACTATGTTAACTCTTAATGAACTCACAAGATTTTACCATTTTTCTCTTGAATGAAAAAATATTTTTGAGCCAATCTAAAAAGTACAACCAGAAGCTTATTATTCTCATTAGTACTTTTCTAGTTCTTTAATAAAATATTTAAGAAATTATTTATGCTGCAACTTCCTCACTATGACTAATTAACATCTTAGTTTTACACTGATGAGACATGGTTTAAAGTGATTGCTGAGTCTTATCCTTGTAGGATCTGGGAAGGTTCAGGACTTCTGCACAAATTGGAAAACATGGAAACTTAAAATGAAAACATGCAATTAATAAAGAATCTGCCTTTTCATCTCATTTGTCCCCAAAAATGCAGATTACATTATGAAGAAGGAAAAAATGTTAGTTAAAAAAAAACTTTGCAACATGAGAAGCATGTAATAAGTGTTCTTTATTAAATAACCCAATGAACGTTTATCATTACAGAGTATATACAGAAAGAATGTGATACTAAAGTCAAAACTGTAATTGCTTTTATGGCTTTTTTCTCTAAATTTCTCTAAATGTCTCAAAATGTTAATGTGGCATGTTTGGGTTCAAACTCATCTAGATTAAATTTAATTGAATTTAAAACCCAGTGAGACGCAGAAAAAATGTGCAAATAATTGCGTTTGTTGTCAACTAGACAAAGTGCTGCACAGGTTTATTTTATGCCAATAAAACCACTTGTATGATCTGATGGAACAATTTTTCCTCGTTGCTGCAGAGCCATTACTATTTATAATTCATTACTGTTTATAATTCATATGTCCCCATGACCAGATTCACAGCAACCTTATTTTAGATTTAATGTTGCCACATTCCAGTTACACACATCTCACATGTTCAGTCAACACAAACCGTGGCTTGTTTCAGATTAACTTCAGTCACATTTGTGAGATGTTACATTCCCCGTGTTTAACAGATGAGACACAAGATACACAAACAGAATGATTTCACTAGGAGAAAAAAGTAACATTAAGTGCTTCAGGACATCATTGTAATTGGCAGGGTTTTGAGCACACAACTTTTTTTTCCCCAGTTTACAAAGCTTCTTAGGTATCTATTGGTTTGCGTTGTGCAGCTTAATACTTGGCATCAATACAACAGAATGGCTATTGTGCAAATCAAGAGGAAACCTGGTGTAATATGGTGCATCTACTGCAGGACAGAAGCGTCTATCCAGGCCAGATCTTCACGTTTCAGCCCAGAGGGAATCATTTGCTACTGAAGAGATGCTGATGGACAGCACAAATGCAAATATAGTTTTGTTGCCTTCACATTGTATTTTCTTCTTTTACCATGTGTCTTTGGCCAAGACCTGCAAATGACACTGCAAAGGACTTATTTCTTTCCCAACCTCCTCACATGCACATTACCATTGCAGCTGTCACACTAAAAACAACCAAAGAAACACCCTCACATTAAATTCTGCTACTTTTTTTATGCGTTTCTGTAATGATTTATGAATGGTTCAGTTTCTCTCCACGTATCCGAGCTTCACTTTCACTCCTCTTCATATAAGATAAGGGATGTTTGCTCAAAATGCAGGAGGCAACATGGTGTAGCATGTTTCATGACTGCGCTGTGGTTTTCATCGGCTCCCCGTCGTCCCGGCGGCGGTACTGCGGTTCAGGTTGCGACTGAGCTGAGGGAAGTGTACTGCGGGTGTTCTGGATGTGGGTCCGTACAGACCGAGGTTTCTGGCTGCAACTGATTTTCTGGGCTGCTTCACACACGGGAAGGGAGAAAAGATCTGCCTGGGAATGGAGGAGGTGGATGAGAAGGCTGGGGTTGATGGGGATGAAGACATAGTGGACTTTGATGATGAAATGGAGCAGAGTGATGGAGTGGAGGGGGAGGAGGTTTTGTAAAAGGTGGAGGAAGCGGCGAGAGAGAGAGCAGATAAGCCGCTGGTTGAGGAGGAAGTTTGGAGGTGGGATGTAGAGTTTGGCGATGGGGTGGAGGTCAGACTGGGAGAGAATGAGGAGGGCAGAGCAAGAACAGAAGAGGGGGACATACGTGGGGTTGAGGGTGTAGAAGAGGCAATGCAGGAGTTAGAGGAGTGGTGAGAAAGTGGTGAAGAGATGGAGGGGAGGGCTGCTTCAGCGCTACTGTTGCTGTCTGAACCGGACAGATCAGGATCCTTGTGTCTGCTAGTGGATGGAGGTGGAGGGAGGAGAGGAATCGGGGTTGCAGGTTTAGACTCTGGCTGCGTTTCATTTTTCAGATCCAAGGAGTCCAGCTGCACCACCACCTCTTCAATCTCCACCATCGCCATCACGTCCGAGCATCGTGGAGCTTCTTCACACACTGAAGTTGCTCCAGAAGCATCAGAAGATGGAGGCACAGAGGAGTCACTCTCCTCTTTTAGCTCATCGTTTCCCCTTTCTGCTTTATTCTCTCTCTCTTCATCCTCCATCACAACCACTTCTCTGACTTCATCATCCTCATCTTCCCTTTCTTCGGAATCTCCAAAGCCAAGCTGTGCTCGAGCCCTTGCTATATTCCTCCGATGCTGGCGGACGTGAGCACGCCACGGAGACGCTGAGCTCCCTGGAGATCCAACGCTGCCCCAGCGCTGCCTGGATGGGGAACCCCGACGCTGCGATACAGATGTAGGCCAGGACCCTGGGGGGGTAAAAGGGCTACCAGATGTTGGCCTCCAGCTTTGAGGGCTGCCGCATGGTTTTCGGCCCAGAAGGAGGTGGTTGATGACCGAGCTGGAAGGGTTGAGCTGGGAGGCCAGGACCCGCGTGGCAGGACATTTATCTGGTGAAAAGGTGAAGAATAAAAGTACAGAAGTAAAAACTGATTAATATAGCCTGAAAAATATCAAGTTAAATAAATCTTTACTAGCAGAGAAATCCACCCATCAGGCTCCAGAGGACATCCAGAGCGTCATCTGTCCTGAACTACAGCACATGATCACATTATATAATACAAGTAGTTTCTTAACCCTTTGCTAATCAATTTGAACCAGAAAAAAGAGTGAAAGCTGATTACTGAGTGTATTTGTGTGCAAACAGCAGAGGGGGTGTTTGCACAAATGTCGGTAGGTGAGGGAGGAAAACATCAAATCTGACTGTAATACTGTTACACAAGATGATCTATCAGCAGGAGCTGCTGGCAGATTTAAACTTTAATATTTACATGTTAGTAAAGCAGAAAAGACCCAAAGCATTTGCACGATTAAGTTAGATACATCTGTCACTGCAGAATGTTGCAACACTGGAAGGTTTGTGTCTTTGTTTTACCCCTTTAAAAGGATGTTTTGTACAGAAGCCACAGCTTTTTAAATAAATCCCCAAAATAAAATGTAGAACTACAGAACTGCGGAGAACTACACCATCAGCAGCTTTCAAACACACGGCTCTTTCCCAAAGCGTCGGTAGAAAGAGGAGCTTTTTTGCATCTCACACTGTACAAACATGAGTTGGGTTGAACGGGATGCCTCGGTGACGCATTCTCCGTCTGCAGAGGGAACATGCGGATGCAGGGAATCGAAGCAAACAACACGGTGTGAAACGGACCTATAACCACATCCACTTCAGCAGATACGAGTATATTTACACACCTACATGCATCAGGAGGAAAGTCTGCTTTGATCAGTGTTGGTGTGTAAAAATCAGAACTGTTGGATGTTCCATCAAATGTAAGTAAGAATTATATAGTTTATGCAGACTTGGACACATTTGTTCCATTTGAGTTTGATTTTGCAAAAAAAAAAAAAAAAAAAAATCATGTAAATCTTTAAAAAAAATAAATTAAAAAACCTCAACTTCCTTTCTTTATCTAAAAGAATTTTTTAAAAAAGCTGAAACTTGGCTGGAAATCGCCAATGTGAAGAGATAACCTGAAGATTAACGACTTTAAAAAAAAAAAAAAAAAAAAAAAAAAAAAAAATCACAACACCCCTTAATCCCAAAAGCCCCTCGAAAAGCCCCAGAACACCAGATGGCCTGTAGCTTTGACACAAGTACCGTCAGTGTGGTCGCTGGGTTTGCTGGAACCCTCTTGAAGAACCCCTGGACTTGTGGCCACTTCAGTTCCAGGTCCTACGAGTCACACGACATCATCAAACATCTGGGTTTATGAGAGAGGATCTTCTGCTGCTCTCAGCTGATCGGCTGCTTTTAAATACAAGCCGTTCTCTAATTCTGCTACAAGTCACAGACATGTTGGAAGGAAACGCAGCGTGTTGGTCATCACACCTGTGCGTATGTAGAGTTGCATAGCCTGTTGCTGCTGTCGCCTCTTGATGCGGGCGTATTGCTTCTTCAGCGCGTAGATGTCGGTGCTCATCCTCTCCATCATCATGCTGTTAATGGCCGCCTGATGCTCTGCTTTTGCAACTCCTCCTGCGCCTCCTCCTCCTGTTCCAGCTGCCACCGCTCCTGGGCTCAGCTCGGCGATGTTCCCCTGCTCTGCTCGCTGGTCTGAATGTCGGATTAAAACACAGTTCAGGGTTCAAATTCAATGATCATTCACAATCTTTACAGTCTTAAGTCGCATCGCTCCAAATGAGGAGCAGATACAGAGAACCATAAAGCTCTGCTCTCCCACTTCCTCATGTTCGCATGTTTTACTTGGAACATAGTAGAAGGAAAGAGATGAAAGCCTGATTCTGTAGTTTAAACAGCAAAGGAAACATTTCAACAAACAGCACAAATCCAATCTCAGACACTCCTGTTCCAACTTTTTGCTTCCTCAGTTTTACTTTAATCAAGATCAGCAGATTATTAAAAACATTACAAGTAATCAAAGTAAAAAAAAAAAGCCTCTTGACTGCAAATCAAAGAGGATAAAATCTGAAAATCTATCCACAGTATGTTGTACTAGCGTAGTCTGTATGATGCGTAAATAAAAGACTGTTTTAAAGCCACATAAAGATTTTGGCTGCAGGAACTGAGTCTTTCCTATTTTAGCTTTTGATGAGTAAATCCCATTTAATAGAAATTTACCATCATTTTCTCTGACTCTGCAGCAATACAGCTGCGATTAGTCTGCATCAGGGTTTACTGGAAATGACGGGTAGCATCAAGTCAGCTGTGCTGAGATCATCTGAATCTTCAGATCTCAGCATTTTACAGCCTTGTGTTTGCACGCAGCGCTAACGGAGGAGCAAGTGGGGATTTGTCTGGAGGAAACAGATCAGAGACTGCTTGTATTTGGACTCAAATCGAGGTCAGAACATGAGGATTTGGAGCAGTAGTTGTTGAAGCTGCAACTGCAGGTCGCAGCTTAAATCCTGTGGGTTATTTTCAGTGGCTGGACTGACCTTTAAGATGCTTCTGGTATCTCTGCATCTCAGGCGCCAGAAGGCCACCCAGAGGTCCCAGACAGCCGAGCGCCGTCACCACCGAATCTTCATCATCCATGTCAGCGTCGTCGTCACTCTCCCAGCTGCCCATCCCGTCACTGGAAGAAAGTTTTACGCATCACTGCTGCTTCGCATCATCAGCATCTCACCAACTTATGCAATTAGGACAAACCTTCCATTAGATTTCACTGAGGTAGGAAAAGGAGTGATGTTGTACGTGTATTTCTCTCTGAGCTCCGCCAGCTGGGGAAAGGGAAACACTGCCATGGAGTAAACCTCCTGGCAGGTAAAAGGAGGGCGAGATGCACATTTACTGTTTTATAACTGCATAAATCAAACGGTTGACGTTAGCAGGATGTCTTGCTGATACCTGCATGAGCTCTGTGGGATCGATGAGGTTGTGCTCCAACATCTCCTGAGTGAGGCAACCCATCATGCTGTAAAACTCATCCGCTGTCTGGCAGTACTCGATCCTCCTGGATGGAGAAGGGAAGACAATTTATGAGTAAAAAACACTTTTTAGGTCATTTAGTTTGTCTGTGTTCATCTCAAAATATCAATGCCATCTGCGAATGACACCAATTTAACTATATGTACAAATAGAGCAACGGCTAAAGGTAAATCCCCAAACACCCCCAATCCGCGAATAGACAAAACACAATAACACAAAGACGCACATGTTCAGTCACAAAGCTCCATCTGGTGTGGAAACTTTGAACCAGCCCGGTATGACACCACAACAGGATGCATGCTGAGGTCATGACCTTTTATTTGCACTTGATTTGGGGTCAATGAGAGAAATAGTTCCAGAGATAAAGCCAAAAATCTGATTTTTCTGAAATAAAGAGCCACCTGGTGGGAAAACCATAAATCCCAAAATGCTGAAATTCAATGCAGGTTGTCCCCTTGGGGACATAAACAGGTATACTGAGTATCAAATTCCAATTGTTAAAGCTGTTTGAGTTAACGTTCTCACATGAAGGATATCTGGCACCGACGGCTTGGGGGTGTTCGGGGATATATACCCCTAGCCGTCGCTTTTACAGCATAGGCCTTGTTTTTAAAAAAGATATTCCAAATTGATGGGAATAAGGCAAGATCCCACTTACTCTCCCAGTCTCTCCCAGATGGCGAGGGCGACCCGAAATAGCACCTCCGATCCTTCAAAGAAAACCGAGTCCCAGATCTTCAGAACAGTGGGCGCCGGCAGACAGGTAGCGAACATGGTCAGAAACCACTGCATAGTGAAAACGTTGGTCAGTGGAGGCTCGTAGCTTCCTGCAAGGAAAATGCAGACAAGTGTTATATCTGCATGCTGAACACCCAAAAACCATAAAACAGCCTTCTCTAGCTGATGAAAATGCTATCATCATTTTCCTGACTAGCAACTGTACCTCCAGCTTCTCGGTTGGCTGCTTTCTGGAGGTGGTGCAGGTGCTGCGACAGCCTGGGAAGCTTTAAACGCAGCAGATCTCGAAACACCGCCATGTCCACTGACACCAGGAGACATCATCATGTTAAACAAAAAAACCTAGTTAAACCTAGTGAAAGAGAAGTTGTTTGATCGTTTCTTTTAATTAACGGTTGACATGTTTGAAGGCCCATTTTGATCAAACTGACACGAGAAAATCAGCAGCATCAGAATCCAGATAAATGAACCAATTTTAAAATCATTTTTAATCAATCTACATTAATATCTCTAAACGCACATTGTCCGATTTACAAACATCACCTTGCAAATTCTGACTTTGCTTAAAAAGTGTGTGTAGATTGCGACATT
This sequence comes from Pseudomugil tenellus, assembly GCA_037177515.1. Lineage (NCBI taxonomy): Eukaryota > Metazoa > Chordata > Actinopteri > Atheriniformes > Pseudomugilidae > Pseudomugil > Pseudomugil tenellus. Next base: position 5,214,800 of record JBAMHX010000026.1, read on the forward strand.
ATTTGCATCTTTCCTCTTAGATTAGTGAACACTAGTCTCTCCAAGCAGCTGGAGAGACTCTAAAAGAGTTTCGGGCTGCGTGCAGCAGACACAGCTATCAGACAGATGAGGAAAATAAACTGAAGTTAATAAATGATTAAATCATAAATGATAATGAAATAATAAAATATAATTGTCTCTGAACCTGCAGTGTGGTTCCATGAGCTTGTCAGAAAGCACTTCCTCATGGTTTAATGAGCAGAATAAACTGCTGACTGCAGCTTTTACAGGTTGTGAAGTAAAACTGCATCATTGAAACATGTGACGTGTGAATGAAAATGTGTGACGCATCTGATGAGATGGTCAGTGGTGTTATTAACCATACGACTAAAAAGACACTTTTCAATCACAGTACTCAGAGTTCAGGTGGATCACGGGTCACTTGGACATCAATAGTGAGGTTAGTGCTTCCACATCTAAGCTTTTTGTTGCATGGATGACTGAAGAATGTTTTAGGTTTCCTCTGAGGAAAATTTGAACGTTAGCGACATGTTACAGATCTCGTGCTATTTGAAAAGCGATTATAAAATGACAAAGTTGTCATCTGTTATCTGTGTGTGTGTATGAGGATACCTGATAATGCACGCAGGTTGTTGGCAAAATAACTGTCAGGCAGAACCTTGTCGATCAGATAGATCATCACCTGATCACAGATGAAATAGAGAAATAGTCTCATGAAAAGGAAAAATATCAAAGTGAATCAGCAACATTCACCTGTTTTTAAAGCGAAACCTCAAAATAATGTTGAATAAATAATGAGTAAATACCTTCAGTGCATCACTCTCATTGCCTTCTGTAACTTCCAGTATTAGAGCGGCAAGGACGTTGAATCCCTGGCAGTAGCCTACAGTTTTATTCCAGCGGGCGTAGGCAAGCAGCACCCTCTTCAGCACCACCCTGTCCTGCTCCCCCTCCTGGCCACAATAAGAACTGCAGCCTGTCCGGTGAAGATCCTGCAGATGAAGGATGTGCATCATGGATTATGTTATCACAGGAAAGTGCATTAACTTAATGAATCAATAGCTATTTGAGGCCGATAGGTGATATGAGGGAGGGATGGCTGGACTTTGCACTCCTGACAGGAGAGCCCATTAACTGTGAAAGATTCACTGAGACGTGCTGAGTTTCCATGATGCAGTCGTGCCGTTTTCTGCTGTATCCAAGCAAACATCCTCAACAAAATGCTGCTTTTACAGTTAGATCAGACTTCAGGATACACATGAATCTACCACAACATGCTCAGACTTTAGTTATGCACTGATCTGTGAGATGAAGCGTTAAAAAAACAATTAAGCTTTAAAAAATGGATTTAAGATGATCAAGGTTTTCTACATACAAAAAATAAATAGATAAAAGTAATCTTTAACTTATGGTCTGTTTAATTGCTTTTTTCAACTTTCACACCAAGACAAGCAGTAAAATTATCAAATCTAAGATAATACGATCAGGTTTGTTTGTTGAACAGATAAAAAGGATCAACAAGTATAACAGAATGTATTTTAAAATTGTTTTTATTATGGATACCAGCAAAAGAGGCAGAATAATGTTATAAATGATGCCTTAAACATCTAAAATCTTAACTAAATAAATCAGAATTCTTTCTTTGAAAAACTGTATGGCTTTAACTAGATACAACAAGATTTTATGTTTAAATGTAAATTATTACAGCATTATTTCTGATTAGTAAAGCAACCTCTATATAAACATTTAGAGACTAATAATGTTGCAGCAGTTAACCTAATCTGCTATCATAAATTATTATAACCAAGGAGTAACAGTTATGATACTTTGCAGCAGAACAAACAGGAAAAAAATATTAAAGTAAGAAAAAACAGTTTATTTCCTGTTTATTTGCATAGTGATGCAGCCAAAACATTATTACGCAGCATTCTTTTAGCATCAGAGTTCCCTGTTTTCACTTTGCAAAAACTGACAGTGAGCCTTATTTTTCTGCAAAGTGTAAATCTGATTTGCTAACAGCAAACTGCTGCATCCTGGAATAAACAATTTATTTGTTTAAATAAGTATAACGTACAAAATACCAGGAACAAGAAGTAATCATGTGGCTCCAGTTCTGCACTGAAACAAAGCCAGTCAGCTTTAGAAACTAGAAATAGTCCTTTAGAAAGACAATTTGTCCCGTTTGCGTCTTATCTGCACTCTCAGGTCAGCCGAGCCCTCAAATCCTGCTGACTCAGACAACATGCACATATTTCCTTGCAAAACACATTTATCACCTGCTCCAACAGAAGTGAAGCCTGCTGGTTACCTTGACGATTTGGATGCCAAGTGAGTCATCATCTGGGTTGCTGCGCTCGTTGAAAGCAAAGCGAAGCGTTTTCTCCCAGTCGATAGAGATGCTATGAAGGTACTGGTCAGCTAGCGTTAGCCACACCTGCACAAAGACAGCAGCTGGTAAGCAAACACGTAACACCACCACTTTCAGACGAGGATCAATATTCAAGTTTTCCTCCACAAAGAGTTAAACCAGGTGAAATATTCAAGTTTTTCTCCTCTTGAGCGTTTTTCTTTCTTCCTAAAGAGTCAAGATGTCGTTAATTTATAGTCACAAGATAAAAGCAATCGCTTCCATTTCCCACAAGACGACAAAGTGTCGTGTTTCAACAAACGTCCACTTTAATAAACTGTTGCTTGCAAGTCAGCGATAAAAAGAAAAATAAAAGCTTTTGTTCATAACAAAGTGTGTTTCAAACAGACAGATGGATGCATAAACGGTTTCTAATTACGATTCCATTTTGCAGCAATGGGAAATAAACAATATTTTTCCCAAAAAGAGCTTATGTTAGAGGTAATAAAAGGTGCGTACCCTTTTCCTCCATTCCTTTGGTACCCCAGTAGGAAGTCTTGCCACAGCTTTGAGAGCATCATACCACTGTTGGGGAAAAGATAAGCAGTTACCCTTTTCATGCAACATTACATATCATCCACAAATACCACGTTTACACATTTACAAGCAGAAATTAATGACCTAAATGGATAAAAAGTCTGCATTTGATTGTAGAATTAGAGCACATACATATCAAATGTTCACTGAAAGGTTGTTGCTCACTTTAATTTAATACCAGTAGAAGAAGAAAACAGTAAAACCAGAAGTTTGAAAGGCTAAAGGTTTTGCATCTACAGAGGATGCCCAGTAGTACCAGGAGCACCAAGTACTACTTCTCTAGTTCAACCCAGAGTCCTGCCACCTCCACAGAATGGCCTACTACTTCATGTGGAAACAATGACCCAGTATACAATGTCAAGGAGATGAGATGAGAACTAGAAATAACTGGGAGAGCAGACTGGACTGGAAATGCAACCTAATCCATCGACAAGAGGAGACAGCGCACAGCGCGTTTTACAGCCATCTGATAAAGCAGCAGCATCACAACCAGTGACCCAAAGAAACTAAACACTGGTTCTGAACTGGGAAGAAGTCTGGAGTCACTAAAGCTGATTGTACAAAGAAAAACATGAGATTTTTATTCAGCTGTTTGGACAGAAGGTCAAAGCTGCCTGCAGCACAAGATTCACACACAGACACTTTAGCAAGTTAGGACTGCTCCAGTTTTTATCGTCTTTAAATCAAGTAATCTATTTAAAAATCAAACTTTATTTATAAAAAACTTTTAAAACAAAACAGCTGATATAAATATAACCAAGGATAAACATCTGAGAACAAACATGCGGCTTGATGCTGATGTGAGGAAACTGTTTCTTTGTCTACATGGCAGATAGGAGTCCACACCAAAGCCTGTTCTGCAGCGCAGGACGCTACCAGTCACCCCAGGCAGGATGATGTCCAAGATAAGTACCCAGCAGACCGAGTAGACATAGCTCCCGATGTGGAGGATCCCCATGAGGATCATTCCTTTGTTCACACTGGAATATTTACATGAGAGCAGCTAAATTATAGTTTGATACAGATGCTTTAAAAAAGGTCTGATAACAAGAAGCTGAGTCTTTATGAAGTCAACAAGGAAATGCCATTTTGTGAACGGCTGTGAAGACACTGCTCCGCTGCTATAGGTCCACACATACATACAGACACACACACACACACACATTTTTATTCAGGCTAAATAGATCCACCCTCAACACAAAAATGCAGCACAATCACATGCTAACAGTTTCCAAAAATGATTTAGGTTTCTCAGTTTTATGTTTGATATGTTGTCGGGATAAATGTTAGTGGGGGGGGGGGGGGGGGGGGGTTTTTTTCCTCCCAGAACTCTCCCCCCGGTTCCCACCGAAAAACCCCTTCTTCCCCCCTTTTTCCCAAGGGGTTTTTTTGGTTCCCCAG
>JBAMHX010000026.1:5228460-5248098 GCA_037177515.1 Pseudomugil tenellus
TCATGATTTCATTGTCGTATATTTATTTCAAAATGTGGTATTTATTTATTTAATTATGAATCATACGGGTCTCCATACCTTCAAAATAGAAAATTTCTTATTAAAAAATAAGGATTCATAAATCATATAAGAGTTATTTTTGTTTTAAAAAAGTTACTTGAGAGTCTAAAGAAGTTTGATGGGAAAAGGACTGAGTAGTAAAAGTTGCAGACCCCTGAAGTAAAACATGAAGCGATGACTCCCACATGGTGGATCCACATGTCACATGCCCAAACAAATACAGCACTCCCACTATATCTCCTGACACACACACACAAAATTAGCCCTAGATAAATCGGTTGATAATATCGGCCCAGTTTACCGATACAGATATTTGAAAAATAGACAAATATCTGCCGATACAGATAATAGCAATGATAGCAATGATCGTGTATCCCTTAATTAATATGCATTGTCCCTGTTATAAATTAAAAATTAAATAAAATAAATTAAAATAGGAAATAGAAAATCCATGGTAAGCTTGCAGTTTTTAAAAAAAAAATGGCAAAATGGAAACTTACGATAAAGCTAGTTTTTCCTTTTCTTTTACCTCCATATGAAAAACATACTATTAAGGGTTTTGTTAAACATGAATAAATAACCTGCAAATTTGTGTCATTCATTATTAACACACCCTTAAAACTCTTATTTACCCCCCCCCCCCCCCATGAACAAACTGCAGTTTTAATATCAGCCAAATAGGATTTTCGTCAAAAAAAAAAGATTATATTTCAGCTACTTAGAATAAAACCAGTAGTGCAGAGCAACAAACTGGTTTTACATTTACCAGAATCGTTGTTACCATTAAGCTCTAACCAAACGTATTAAAAGTGTTTTGCCAGCTCTGGAGGCATTATCAGACGGTTTCCTCTTCCTGACTGAGCGCTTTCTGTATTGTGTCCGACGTGTCAAAGGCTCTGCTGCGTTTACTGTAGGATTCCACTTCAACAGAGGGAACAATGGCCGTGTGGCACCCACAGCAACGTGCCGGAGACGGCTCCAAGGCAACACCGCAGGGCACAGAGAGGAGTAGTAAATGAGCTGTCCACACACTGAACTTAACTCTGAAATACTCCAACTGTCAGGTGTCTGGGAAGTCAAACTAATAAACTCTCAGGCTGAGATTTTAAACCCATCAGGGGAAGTTCTGGGGTAGTGGGGGGTCATGCAAGCTGCAGGTTATGCCTCTTCCATCCTTGCTGTGGGAAGAGCTTGAGGTTTTGTTTTTTTTTTTTTTTTGTTTGTTTTTTTGTTTGTTTGTTTTTTGCATTGACTTCATCAGATGAGAGATGTGGAACCAAACTGTATCTTAATTTTTCCAAACGACCCAATTCAGAGATTCACCACCTGCAGCCTCACAGTGGTTCATGTGTGGAACAGAGTTTCCATTTCCACTTTATAAGCCTCTGTTTTTCCTTAATCAACATTTCCTTCAGCTGTCAGTAAGACCAGGAAGGACCTCCTAAGTGCAGCAAAGATCTTTCCGGACACCAAAGTACGACTTTAAGCATGGTTTAGTCTTCACAACTGGCTTAAATACTTAGAAACAGCTGGACTGCTTGCAGAAATGTTCAGTCACAAAACCACAAACACAGATGATGCATAATCTGGATAAAAGAAACAAATAGGTTTTTTTTTCATAAGAAATCTGAGATGTTATTTATCTTAAGTTTTGATGAGATGCAGAAACACTTTCATATGACTGAAGTGGAAACTGATTCAACACATTTACTGATTTCTTATGATTATACAGCACATTTTGAAGTCCCTTAAAGACTGTTTCTATTATTATTTCCTCATCAATATGTTTCTCCAGCAAAGCAAGATGCCTGTCCTACAGAACTAAAGCTAGTTTAGTATTTTAAATCAGGTTAAAAACATGTTCTAGAGATGATCTAAAATCTATATGTACCATTTTCCTGCAGAACAACATTCCACAAGAGCAGACTGTATTTTCATTTCCTTGCTCATGTAGTGACACACTTTGACCGCGTGTCACATCTGAAACACTTCCAAAAATATGGAAACGCGGCCATCTCTCACCTTTCTGGGCCAGATAGTTCATCTGGTGCCTCTTGGTGTGTTTCTGCTGCAGCTCCTGGAGAAAGCTGGAGCCAGAGTTACTGCGGCCCAAGAAGGCTGATTCTGACCCGGACGCCTCTGTGGAGCTGTCCCAGCTGTCCGCATGTCTCCTGCCGCCTCCGCTGTACGTCTCATACAGCTCCACCAGCAGGCGGTCCACTATGGAGCTCCGCAGAACTTTAACTCCATTTTCCCCGGAGTCAGCGTCGCTGTCGGCGGCCGCGCTGGACCTTTGGGTGGCGGTAACGGCACCAGGAGGTGCTGGTCGCTCGCTGGACACCTCCTGCTCTCCCGGAGATGATGATGTGTCATTCAGTGACTCGACAGGATCTGTCCACTGATGAAAGCCGGAGAAATCATCCTGCAGGGAAGCGTCGGAGTTTACATAAATACCGCTCTCGTCCCTGGTGCACGCGCCGCCGTCATCGCATATGTCAACTTCCAGAAGTTCATTACTGTTTAATTTAAGCTTTGACGCCATATGTTTTGTTTTTTTCCCCCAATAAGATCAGCTAAATCGCCTCTCTAGTTGTTCCTCTGTGTGTAAGCTGTCATTTACAAGCAGAACCCAAAGTTGCAAAGTTTCTTTGAGCGCTTCGGAAGATGGCTTTTCCCGGAGTGCTCCACTCCTCACCTCAGAAAGGTGGAGACTCGTCTGGATTCTAGTTTTCTTCCTGAATTTACCGGACTCGGATTCCCTGCCCCCCTTTTTCACAGGACTCACAATGGGCCGGCCCACTTCAACTTTTCAACGGCTGCAAAACTTTCTTCAGGTCGCGCGACAGGTGCGGCAGGTGTCTCGAGCTGCAGAGTTAACCAATGAAAAAGAAGCCAAATAAAATGGACCAATCAGCGTCCGCAGTTAAGGAGAACTCTTCACTAAGCAGCTAAAAAATATTGGTAAATTTGTACAATCACTCTTTATTTTTATTATAGTGTTCGATGTTTGAAAAAAAAATCCCAAAATGTGCTTAAATTGTTATTAAAGTCAATTAAATAACGTTTATCATCTGTAAAATAGACATTTCGGATCAAGTTTTGAAGTAAAATAATTAATATAAAACAATATATGAGCAATACTTTAATTTGAAATGAAATGCTGTCTTACAAAGTTGATCTTTTATGGTTTATAGCAGTAAATAAGGATGCAGCAACCAAAACATGTTAAATTTAATTTAATACTGAAATCTCTCACTGCATCTTCAGTCACCTGGCAACAGGTTAATGACATCATACACAGTAAAAATACTCATAGAGTTTTTCAAAGTTAATGCAGGAACAGTTCACCTTTAACTTTAGTTTCAGATACACATCTCATGTCAGAAAATAGCAGGATCCTTGGAACATATTTCACTCTGCAGCCACACATGCAAGTTGAACTCCATCAATTATCATCACGCAACATGATCTGAAAATACCACAACCTGTTTCAGCTCATTTCAGATGAACTGAAGTGGAGAAGCATGATATGAAATCATCCTCCAAGTGATGATGAAGGTCTCTATCTAAAGCCACATCAATGCTTAATGATACGTTATGTAAAGGTTGTGGAGTTCATCTGTTTCAGGGCGGTCTTGCTTATTTCAGCAAAACGATACAAAAATTACTTTCTTTCCTTCGGGAAGCACAGACAGGTGAAGAAAATCGAGACACAATGTCTCCCCTCCTCAAGATTTTGAACCCCAGCAAAGTCAAGGTTTCCTTGAATATTTTGCATCACATTTTATACTTTGTTTCAATGGAAAACCCTACTTCGGTAATTTTCAGATGAACACAAGAGTTTCATCATGTTTACAACTGATTATTTGACATTTTTGTTTCAGTTTAAGATACACACACACACACACACAAACACACATAAACAAACATTGCTGATGTGTACTTCCACCATCCCATTAGTTTTTTCCCCACTGGATATTTAGGGGGTTAAAAGTATTTAAAAGGGAATCACTTTTATTTTCAGACTTTATACAAAACCGAGTTTTTACTTACATTTCCCAACTTTTTGAAAACATGGTTAATCCGTGTTGTTACAAACAGTCGGTTAATCGGCCCATACCATATAAAACTGCCCTGCATTTAAAATGAAATGTGAAAAGGCAAATATTTAGGGGAACATGAAGAGGAAAAACTGCTAAAGGAGCATATTTCTCTCAAAATATAGAACTATGAAGTTAGTTGCTAAAATATATTCACATCCTCAATTCATTCGATTAATTTCGTATCTTCAGATGGAAGTATTTGAGCCCCTCTTTGAAAAACAAAATAGTAAAAAATCCATTATACTTTTTTTATTTGTACAAATTCTTTAGCGCTGCAAAACCTCTTTACTGTATTTTATAAGGTTATGACAATTAAACCAATAAAACATGACAAATCGGAATTTTTCTTATAAATAAGAATAAGCTAGAATAAGAAGTTATATGCTTTAAAGTAAATCTAAAATAAGAGCGGTGTAAAAGCCTAAAAAATCCTTTATTACTGAGGCAGGGCAGAGTCAGGACTTTAAATCAGCTGATTCGGGCTTCCGTAGCTAAGCAGGATCACGTGACCTGAAAACAAGGAAGTGTTTTCCCACAAGGCCCATTCTGTACTGTGCGCTTGTGACAGATGACTTATTATATTTCACGCTTGAATTAGACGCAGAGCTGCAGCCACAGACGAGCAACTTCTGTAGTTTTTAGTTGAATTAAGAAAATGGGGACAAATCGCTGCTGTCGGACGACGTTATTAAATTGTGTCCTAATCTGCGTCACGTTATGTAGCGATGTGAGCAGCGGACTGTTCGGCAAGTCAAACCGAAGACCCAACATTGTTTTGATCCTAACAGATGATTTAGACATCGCCATCGGGGGGCTGGTCAGTACATTTTTTATCTCCCTTTTAAAATTTATCATGAGAAATAAGTTGATTAAATCCCGTTTGATTAAAGCTGACAGTTCACATTCCTGGTTGGACACATCATTTAGGCATGTCACATAGTCAGCAGGCTTATCACATCCTATCTCCTGCTTCAGTTTTAAGTAAACATGCCCTTTGCTTAAACGAAAACGGACGTCTTCAGCTTTGTCGTTACTTTGACCATTAAGAAAATGAGTCATACATGATCCTGTTAAATTGTTTTTGTTCTACTAAAGTAGCAAATGTTTAAAATTCCTTGGGCCTTGTTGGGCTTCATAATCGCTTAGGTAAAGGCTAACATTAGGTAAAGTCAAAAGGATTTTCTTCTCTTCTTAGAAGGGAAATGGTGTAAATCTAATGAAGTTTGTGTTTTTTATCTCAGTGTTAAATACAGAAATGGCTCATGAGCTCCAAATATATAGTTTTGTCCTCTTACTTGACTTGAGGACCAGAAGAGGGAAGAAGGTCTTAAAATAAAGGGTCTTTCAGCCTTTTTCTTTTTATGTAACAGACTGGATAACATGTCCAAAAGTGAGACAATTTCCCGTTATTAATATGTATACTACAAGTATTTAAAGACAAACATTTAATCTATGAAGAATTTTTAAAATTATTTTTAAAGCTTAAATTAGATGAATTGAAATGGATCACGGTCATGGACAACTGTATGATGCAGTAGAAAAGGATTGTTGTTAGAGAAACAAAGATGCAACTTAATTAATGAAAAGCTGATTGAATAGTTTTTTCTATTAAAATAGAGATTTTTTTGGATGTACTTCACACATCTGCGTCCATCTTAAACCATCAATCCAAGATTTTAGCTCCATGATCAAAAACTACATGTGGCCCAACATCATATTATATGGTTTAGTTTACATTTGAGTGGCTTTCTCTCATGTAGGGGCTCCATTCACATCCACCGGTAAAAGACCTCACTTATCATACGTCGCTCTAATCAAAAGTAAAATGTAAAAGATCCGCAATGTGTCCATTTGCGTTTTCATTTCAGAATCCACTGAGTAAGACCAAAAAATTAGTAGGTGATGCAGGAATATCCTTCACAAACGCAGTGAGTATCTTTACTGTCATTGTTTCATTTAAATTGCATTTTCCTTCCACTAATGTGCCGACTCTTCTGCTTTCAGTTTGTTGCCAGTCCGCTGTGCTGCCCGAGCCGAGCCAGCATCCTGACGGGGAAGTACCCCCACAATCACCATGTCATCAACAACACGTTGGAGGGGAACTGCAGCAGCAAAGCCTGGCAGAAGAGCGAGGAGTCCCACACCTTCCCTGCCTTACTGAAGACCTACAGCGGCTACCAAACCTTCTTTGCTGGGAAATATCTCAACCAGGTGAGGGAAGAAAGCAGTGTTTGTTTTGGCCAAACTACGCTGCAGTTATCTGAAGAATAAAAGGAGTTTTACGTCATGTTGATGCGTACAAGTTGCACATCAAAGCTGATTAACTTCCTGTTGACTTCCTGCTAAAGTTTCTAGTCCATTATAATCTTTTTCACCCAAAGAGTTTCTGAGCCGTTTGGGAAAAATGCCTGACTGGGACTCGTTTGACTCGCATTAATAAAAGAACCAGAGGCCGTCTTGTTTTCTGCCTTTTCTTAAAAAAGAAATAAATCTGCTAATCTTACATCTCTGACCATTTCTTTTCAAATTTTCCAACATCTTGACTGTGAAATGTTTAAATGTAAGCATCACTTTTCATCTCATCTTCTAGTTTTTATGTTTTAAAGCCAAACTAAACTCTCCAACCTTAAACTTCAGGTCTTCTGAGTTGTTTTGATGCCACACTTATGCACATTCATTGTCCTGCAACATTCCCAAGCTGAGAATCTGCACTTTTCAGCTTGAAGGTTCATGTGACATTTGCTTTTTGCTTTACGGCACCATGTCACACTCCAGCAACTGATAAACACCAGCCCTGTAAAACAAATATCCCTGCTGAACCAGCAAAGAAATCCATTATCAGAGGAAAAGGGACAGAAGAGACACAATGCATCACAATGACTTATACTGGATGGAAAAAGAGACAGGATGCTAAATGAATGCTGGATTAGTTGTCATCAGGGGGCGCTAAAGTAAAAAAACCTGCCAGTAGTGTCGATTTTAACATCAGGATGTGGATGGAGATGAAGCAAAACATCATAGCTGATTTAACAAAAAAACAGCTTCTGATCTAAATATAGTGATTTTAATCATTTGTATATTAAATAAAAAAAATCCCTTAATGTTGCTGTAACAGTTAAATCTGGATTTTATCTTAATAACTGCACATAAAACTTATTTTCCAATATTTTCTGTCAAGATGATGTGATGATAAAATATGTGTTGATATTTTAATTAATTAGAAATTTTCATTATGTTTAAAACAAGATTTGGGTTTTTCCCCTTTTTCTTCTGATTATTGCTAACAGACCGTTTTCATTTCTTTCTGTGTTTTAAACTTTCATCAGTCTAAATATATTTTGTCTTATGAACACACGTCATCAAACCACTTCCATGTTTTCCAGTATGGCCACTCTGATGCTGGTGGGGTGGAGCATGTCCCTGTGGGCTGGACATACTGGGTTGGACTGGTAAGATGGAGAGTTTGACTTGCAACATTTTAATTATTATTAGTTTGTATTGATTTTCTGATGGTGTGATCACTTTTTATATTAATCCAGTTTTGTTGATTAGATTAAATTCAGGAAATCAGACTTTTTGATTGGTTGAGCATGCTCAGTGTGTCTGCTTCCTAAGAAATAATGCACAAGCTGACTGTCTTGTGCTTTGAAATGTTTAAAAATCCTCCGATGTTCCAGTTGTTTCCACATTTTTAGGCCTAATAAACAGAGTAAAGTAAGATTTATTTCACTGGATATCTCTAACTGGTTTTGAGGAGTATAATAATATATCATCTGGTTCAGAAGAATGAACCTTTCTGACTTTTTTTTAGCTTCACTTTCTTTTCGTTTGACATGAGAATGTTTTAAGACGGGTCTAATTGGATTCAGATAGTTAAATTAGCATCACTAGTAGAAATGAAAGATATCAGAAATAAAATGTTATTAAAAAATGTATCCGTACAGGTTTTTATTTTTCTTTAATGGCAACTTTTATACAACCTGTTTATGTCACACTCTTCCGATATGCCTCCTTTAACTCGAAATGACTAAATAAAATAGATGTCATGTATAGTTTTTCAGATATTTTTGTTTGTTTGGCAAAAACATCATCAAACTGTGTTCTTATTTGTAGCATAAGGAGCCTGGAAGTGGATTTGTCCACATGTCTTTAATTTGGAATTATTGTCGGCAAATTTGCTGAAAAGCAGAGCTTTTGTCCCAGTTACCTGAAATTACTCCATTTTTTCCTTTATTCCTAAGAGGTGGGGACAGGGATGAAGGACTCAAAATACACCGGTATCGGAAATTAAGAGTTGGACAAAATGACCATATTCACATTTTTATTCTTTTTAGTGCAGGTGGAGTACCTGACATAAGAGTCTGGTGAAAATAATATCTGTATGACTGCTTCAAATGCAGGAGTTTTTCGTCTTTTATTTTTAATTTAGTCAAATTAAATGATCCTTTCTCACAATTTCATATTTAAACACTTCTCCACTTTGAGCTTGTCATCTGCATCCTGCTGGTTGTTTAAGCAGCTTTTATCAACATGGGCAAGTTTTCAGACCAAATGAAGAATAATTCTGTATCCATCTTGCATCCTGGGCTGAATGCATGAAGCTGCAGGATGGACACCGCATCAGGAAAAACCATAATTAATGTCAGGGTGCCTTCAAAAGCAAGCAAAAATTTAAAGTTGTGTTTCGTTTGAGTCTAACCAGGTTAGCTGCCTTTTCATGGAACAACATGACCCGACGTTTTCTAGCCTCCACGGTGTCTTTTGTAATCCTATCAATGTGATGTGTTTTCCAGGAGAAAAACTCTAAATATTATAACTACACTCTGTCGGTGAACGGAAAGCCTCAGAAACACGGAGCAGACTACAGCAAAGACTACCTGACAGATGTTCTGGTGAGTCTTCAAAACTTTAAACAGAAGAAGGAAGAAAATTAAATTAAGTGTTTAATTGTAATAATAAATGCTAAAAAAATTGTTTTTGTCCCATTTGTTTCAGGCCAATGTGTCATTAGAGTTCCTCCAGTATAAATCCAGCTACCAGCCTTTCTTTATGATGGTGTCCACGCCGGCCCCTCACTCCCCCTGGACACCAGCTCCTCAGTACCAGGATCACTTCAACAGCACAAAGGCTCCCAGGGACCCTAATTTCAACATCCATGGGAAGGTGGGGCAGTTCATATTAAGATTAATCAGAGCCAATCAGCCGGTAATAATCAGGATGATTGAACCTTCTGAACCTTCTGTGTTTAGGACAAACATTGGTTGATCAGACAGGCTAAAACTCCCATGACCAACTCCTCCGTACAGTTCCTTGACGATGCCTTCAGGAAAAGGTAACTCACTTTAAGTCCTTGTATTTCTGTTTGTCGGATTATAATTTCTGTTCCTCACGTCCCCGTTGCTCCTCCCGGCCTGCAGGTGGCAGACTCTACTGTCAGTGGACGACCTGGTGGAGAAGATAGTGAATCGGTTGGAGGTCAGAGGTGAACTGGATAACACCTACATCTTCTTTACCTCTGATAACGGATACCACACAGGTAGATGTGCAACATATTACCAGCCAGTTTTGTTTGAGTTGTGGGCTAACGGGGATGAAGCATACATGTATCGTTCGGTTTCAGGTCAGTTCTCTTTGCCGCTGGATAAAAGGCAGCTCTACGAGTTTGACATCAGGGTTCCGCTTATGGTCAGAGGACCGAACATCAAACCCAACCAGACAAGCCAGGTACACACACATGCACATGGATATGAACAAGATATGCATAAAACATTTTTATAATCTGGGGCTTGTAAGCTTCTTCTTACAGAGATGTGTTAGAAGCTACAAAAGGTCTGATTGGATAACTGTGTACCTGAAAATGCTGCATGATAATATGAAAAACTACACAAATAAAGAGCATTAAAACCTGGTTGAGGTAATCCTGAAGGAACCTGCACCTCTGGTATGAGCTGCAAATGATGCATATCTGTGATAAAGTCGGATCAGTTTGCTAATCCTCATATATGCAGCTTTGACATTGTAGAGTCATTTACAGATAAATGACTTGTTGGAACTCTATCTTGCTTTAAATGCCAAATTAAATGACATTTTGGTCCTAGACGAGGTAAAAACAGTTGATAATCCTGCACAGACTGAACTGTTTCCTAACAAATTGAACATGTTTCCATAACAATGTCTAAAGTAGCTTTTACTGGGATGTTTTCGGCAGTGTGCTGAAAAGCTAAAAACACTGCAGTGTCATGTTCAGAAGAGTGGAAACGTGTAGAAATACTCACGGAGACGATCCTGAATGTTTAGTGTAGACCATCCTCTGCTGAAGCCCTCTCCATTATCCACTTGGTCTCGGGAGACATTCAGGTTCAGATTTTGAGCCTAATAGTAGGAAAATTCAACCTGCAACATCACAAAGAACACAGTCATTCACAGAAAACACTTTTTTCTTTTGCATTTGAGCTTTCAGAGTGCGTGTGTTTAGTTATTCTACTTCAGTTGTCTGTCCTTTGCAGCATCTGTTGAGCTAAATTTGTCATGTCACCAGATGCTAGTGGCCAACGTCGATCTGGGCCCCACCATTCTGGACATCAGTGGCTACAATGTCAACAAGACCCAAATGGATGGCATGTCCTTCCTGCCCATTATGGTGAGTTGATGTTGCTCTTTTGTAGTGTGAGCAAACAAACCCAGCGTTACAACATGGAGGTTTTTTTTTTGTTTGTTTGTTTTTTGCCACTCTAACTCCCTGAGGAACATTTCATTAGAAGAATTTTCCTTTCAGAAAAGACTCATTTTAATTAAAATTTAAGAGTTAAAGCTTGTATGTGTGTGTGATACCAGGAGGGGAAGATGAACAGCAGCAGTTGGAGAACTGATATCCTGGTTGAGTATGAAGGAGAGGGGAGCAACGTGTCCGACCCCGCTTGTCCCCTGCTGGGGCCAGGAGTGTCGGTACGACCCGATGAAACGATATCATCATCCAAGCTGAAGCATCTTATGTAGCACTAAAAGAAAAACTTCTTCCTTAGGAGTGTTTTCCAGACTGTGTGTGTGAGGACTCGTACAACAACACGTACGCTTGTGTGCGCACCGTCGCCCCCTCTGCCAACCTGCAGTACTGCGAGTTTGATGACAATGAGGTAAAGGTTGTTTCAGTGTCTTTGGCGCCATCTGGTGGCAGAATTGGGAAAGACGTAGTGAACATGATGCGTGTCTTCTTTAGGTGTTTGTAGAAGTCTACAACGTCACAGCAGACCCCTTCCAGCTGACCAACATTGCAAAATCTATCGACCAGGAAGTGCTGGAAAAGATGAACCATCGGCTGATGATGCTGCAGTCCTGCTCCGGACAGTCGTGTCGAACACCCGGCGTGTACGATCCAAGGTTTGTTCACGCGGAGACGTTTCTCAAACAACCTAATGTAGGAACTTAACCAGCAGTTCCCATGGTGATTGATATAGTTTAAAGTAACCCTGTAGTTTTAAACCTGAACCCCTTTTTGGGGGGAAACAGGATGTGGTTTATTAGCTTGTCTGTCATTTTTAGGTCAAATTTACCCTGTAGGGGGCATTTAGAGTCAATTGTTTCCAAAAATTTAGATTTTTAAATAAGAAAAGTATTTTAGCAGCATCATTGTTGGGTTTTATCTCAATCAAGAAATATCATGTTGTCTACAACTCAAAAAACATTTTGGGTGGAACTACCTCTTAAGTTTTCATTTATGAACAGATTTAAGTACCAAATTACAGGATCAAGAATAAATTACTTACAATAAAAAGCTTTATTTAAACTATAATTTAACTTTCTTCAAATGTGCTAACTATGTAAGACGTAATCACATGACCTGCACATTAAAGCTTTAACGGTATGCTTTTTTAAAAACCCCTCCCAGGTATAAATTTGATCCACGACAGCTGTTTTCCAGCCACAGTTGGAAGCTCGGCAGACTCAGACAGACGATGAAATAAGGATGAAGAATGAGGATGACGGGAGCAAATGGAAGGATAAAGGCTGTCACGTATTGTATTCAGCCTTTCCTGTGGATGTTTCCTTGTTTTCAGTCTCTTACAGAAGGGATCCCTTATTGGGGCGGTTACCGTGGAAACTGGAGGCTTCTGGCTCTGTTAAATAAGTTTAATATTTGTGAAGTGAAGCCAGATTATCCGACTGCTTTCCGCTAACAAGCCATGATCAGATCCTGTTTTCGTATCAGCGTTTTGCACGTCATATCTTTTTTTAGATATCCAACACCCTGCTTTCACTTCATGCAGTCGGGGGTTCCCAACACTTTGGTGACAGAATATTTTGAGTTAATCAGAAATGCTTGTTTTTTTCTAGTTAAACATGTACATTTGTTTCAAATAACAAATGGATGGTGGGCGAACAGTGTCATAGAGCTTATTTGAACATCACTACAATATATGTGCCTAGTTTTAAACTATATTTAATATCCCAAAGAGAATAAATTTAATACATCTGGATTAACCAATCAGGAAAACATATATCAGTGTCCAGCAAAAGAAGTGCTCCTGTGATTTCTGGCTCAGGGACACTTCCAATCATGAGATTCTTTTCACACTGCAGTGCAGTTGCAAGTCTGGTCGGGGCAGGCGGGGGGGAATGAGTAGGTGCGTTTTAACATACGTGCAAGAACTAAACTTTTCAGTAATTATATGATTATAAAAAGGTAACTCAAGAGGCAAGCAAAGATCATTTTAGTGAAAAAAATCAGCGAGGAAAAAATACACGAAATATACAGAGCTGTGAAACTGGGCAGTTATGGTGCCGGTAAAAATAAAAAATGAGAAGACTCACTACCTATTGGAGACTCTTAAATCAAATATATTACTCCATGCATGTGTACTGGAACCAAGAGAACTGTTTGAGTCCTTCAATTAAAGAAGAAACACAACTTTAACCTTAAACTGGAAAGAAAAAAGAAGCATAGAAATAGTTTTATATGTTAATTGATTTATATATTGAACATTATTAAAGGTTGAACAGAAATAAAAAATATTCCACAGAAAGGAAAATGGCGCCACCTCCTGGAGGAGAACCAGAAGACAGTTTTAACAGAGATCAGTGCCTTGTGAAGCATCAACAAGCTCAGGCTTACAGTGAACCGTCATTGTTAAAATTACACAGAGAAAAAAATTACATCTGCAGTGTTTTAGTAAATACTTAAAAATCTGCAGTAATTTGGACGGTTAGCTCTTGTTTCCCTGAATTCAGCATAAAGACGCAGATTGAAGAGCTTATTACAGACTCTGCAGAGAAACATTTCACAATGAAGACCAAAACTTTTTTTCATTAATTTCAAACTAGTCATGACGTTTTATCGACACAAGTTGTTGCATTTTAACGAGTCAGTTTGCTGATGTATTTAACATTTCATTTACAGATAAAAACAAATATGACAATACAGATTAGGTCCAACTGTGTCATGTTTGAAGCATGAAACTGAACCAAGTTTCCAAATTAACATTTAGAAGATATCCTACTGGGAATGTTGGTGCTGTAATGGAACTCAGGCAGGTACCAAGAAAAGTCAACTCATCTTTTAATTTACAGGTTTGGATTTTAAGCCAGATATTTAATATGACTTTATCTTTAAGCTTTAATGGAACCTCATTTAGCTTTGGATGATGTTAATGCCATATACAGATTCATATATATACACTTTCTTTTATTTGTTTTAATTATGAACTGCTCCTTTAATCTGAGACTTGTGCTGATATTCAGATTTATTTCAAACAGAACTACACAAACATATTTAAATTCAATTAAATAGATAGAATAAATGATTTTATTTTAGTTTTTATTGGGAAATAAATAACTACCAGATAGCTGCATTTCCAGCTGCTACTCTACGTAATATTTCCACAACTGGATAGAGTTAACGTTGCCACGTGCGATCCGAATCTTCATCTGACCTGAATAGGACTGAAACAACACACCACCCATTTGTTTCCCCCAGTAAAACCAGTCACTTTGTTTCACTTCACTGATGCACTTTCCAGTCAGTTTGGTTGTTTTCACACCTGTAGTTTGATTCTTCAGAGTTGTTTTTAATAATTGTTGTAAAGTATTTTTGGCTCGTGATTTTGTCCAAATAAAGAAATTTCGTTAAAAGATTACAGATTTTCTCACTTAAATGTGTTTGAATGGTTTGTCAAGTTATGATATTGATTAGGCAGCATTGAATCTTTTATCCATTAAACTATTTAAAGGTTTTTAGACCCGTAAATAAGGTTTGTTTGGGTTAAATATACTGTTATTAATTACCTGAAGTCATGAATCCTTTACATGAGGAATAAAACAAAGTACTTTGCATCTACGGTTGAAAGTATTGATTATTTCTGTTTAATAAACATCAGTTTTGTTGCATTGAAATGTCAAAATTTCCACCCAAAAACTTAAAGATGTTTGATTCACTGAAAAACAAAAACTGATCAAATCAGTGGCTTAGTGTGGATTAATTATCTAAATCAAATCTCAGAAACAAACATTTAACATAAAATATTTATTTAAAAACACCTTTCAGTCATTGACCATATTGTTAATTACACACAGAATTAATCTCAGATTTAGTAATGATAGTTAAACCTGATAATCCACCTCTCAGCAGTAACTTTTAAACCTCAGTAATAATAGATTTTGCACATTTAAGCATTGATTGTGTCTCTTGTGGTTTGTTGCTTGTGAAACTGTCCAAACACAGCCTGCAAACCAATTAGGTGAAGATAAATTTAACACTAGTCTTAACTAGAGGCCCGGTTCTGGGAAGAAGCGAGTATTTTTTTCTCTCCTCGTGTAAAAGGAGATGATTGTTTCCAACTCACCTTTGTGACATTCTTGTTTTGTTTTTTTTCATTAAGCTGCACGTCATGTTTTTAGAGTTTTAGATCCGTTTTAATGGTGAAAACTCAATTCACCCTTCATAATAATAATATAAAGTATATTTCTCTTCATTTGCACCTTCAAATGTAGATTAAGAGTTTTCTCTGCCTACACGAATGTCCAAAGAAACAGTCTCCTGTGCTCACGAAGCGGTTGCCTGTCATCAGCTCTCCCACCCCTCTAGGACAGGCAGGAACGGTAGGTCGGTATTTCCCAGGTAAGTCCTCCCTCGGTGCTGGAAGACATCACTGATGGCCCATGTGAGGCGCCCCTCCGGGTCGTGGTGTGTTCCCACGATTTGGCAGTCTAATCCAAGCTCAAGGACCAGAGCGTAGCGTGGCAGGAGGATGTTGTACCAACTCAGAGGAACCACCTGCAAACAAAGACAACGTATCTCCTGCTGCTTAAACGTGGAAATGTCTGACAAATCAAATATGGTAACAACTTTACCTCATTTAGTCAAAAAACCACCAAGAGGTGAGCTGACGCACACGCCGACTCATGTAAAGTGTGTGTGTTCTGTCCAGATAAATTTCACAGCTTAACAAAGCTTTGTAATAACATTAATAATTGGGCTGGTTTGTATGCAGTAAATTTATGCTTTTCATAGCAATACTATCGTAATGTCCTTTTAGCTACGGCCTAATGCGGAAAATGTAATCAGTTGTGTCAAAATTGCTGCTTTATTTGAAACCCAGCCAACTTGTTCAGTTTAGCACTCCTAGTGGCCAAAATGTACACAGTATTCCTTCAAAGCAAAAGCAACGTATACCAAAGGATGATTGGACTCATCCTTTGGTTATTTTTAATGCCTAAATCTATTTCTGCTGCAGCAGCTTGTTTCTTGTTTTATAATCTGGAAAATTACGGGTTGGAATGAGAGTTTAATCAGTTTTTAACCAGCTTTTTTTTTTAGCCTGGTTTCCAGTTAATGACACAAAAGTAAGGAACAAAGTTTATTCATTCATTCATTATATCACCGAATGCCGGATATCCTTCGTGTGAGGCGATAACTCGAACAATTTTGAGGTCCCCAAAGGGAACAATCTGTATCAAATTTCACGATTTTGGAGATCATGGTTTCCTCACCTGGTGGCACTTTTTGGCTTTATCTCTGGAACCCTTTGTCTCATTGACAAGTGCAAATAAAAGGTCATGACCTCAGGATGCATCCTGTCCTGACGTACCGGGCTGGTTCAAAGTTTTGACAACAGCTTTCTGACTAAATATGTGTGGCTTTATATTTTTGTCTGGGGATATACTCCTAGCCGTTGCTTCCGACGCCTTGGCCTTGTTGTCGCAAGCCAGCAGCTTCATCTAATTGAAGTGAGTGAAGACTAAAAAACTTCCCATGAAAACAACAAAGAGCCTCGTTTCTCTATGTATAGATGAAGGAATTATAGACTAGATGAACAACATTACTGACCTTGGCCAAGAAACGTTTGACTGCCGGGTACGGAGCGATCATATCCAAGAAGGGAGGCATGAACTTCCTAAAGCGAGGTGTTGTTATGCCGATCAGGAAGGTACTGTGGTCGCTAAGGCGAATGTTGTCAGGGTAACCGATCATGTTGTCCATAATAAGCTCCTTCGTACCAGCTTTCGGGCCCTTGAGCCAATACCTGAGAGGAAACAGAGTCAGCTAAATGTCCTGGTGTCACACGTTCTCATCCTTTCTCAGACTTGAGCGAATCCTCAAGTTTTTATAGTTCATAAGCAAATGACACTATTTTGGGGTAAATAGCTACACGTTAAAAGCTGAACTAGTACGTACCGCAGTATGCGTCCGATGCTGGTCTCGGCCAGCAGCAGGAAGTCCTCGTCAGGTGACAGGACGATGCCGTTGGGCATGTAGAGAGAGTCCAACAGCACCGTCACATTTCCTGTCCGATGATCGTAGGAGAGCAGACGACCGAGGTTGTTCAATTCTATCACCTGAAATGTTAATTGGCTCGGTTTAATTCTGTTCCTCAGTTTAAATTATTATTAATATTCTTACTGCAATCATAATTATTGTTACTATGAATACTAACAACACTGTTGGTGGTATAACTAATCTTACTGTTAGTAAATATTACTATACTCGCTAGTATTAGTTTATGTATGCAGGCAATTTACACTTCATCCTAAAATATGACACTTAGTATCCATGTATTACATGTGTACACTAGAATATTGTTATTCTTATTGTTAGAAGCATCCATACATATAATTATATTGCAACTACACTGTCAATCTTTCTGATCATTTTAGTTACCGACTTATTTTCAACGTTTTGTTGTTTGATTGTTGGGTTTTTGTTTAACTGTTATTATTAATAGGCAACATGTTCTCCACTTATGATAGGTGTGTATGTAGCCTGAATGCTACGTGGATGGGGGCTGTTAACTGGGCTGTAGTGGTTAACACTGTGGCATCAGAGCAAGAAGGTTGCTGGTTCAAGCCTCGGCTGGGGGAAGGTCTGACAAGTTGCCTTTCTGTGTCGAGTTTGTATGTTCTCCTGTGTTAGCGTGGATTCTCTCCGGGTACTCCGGCTTCCTCCCACCATCCAGACATGCATGTTGGGTTTATTGGTAACTCTAGATCAGAGTTGTCAACTTCTAGTCCAGAAGGTAAAAATCCTGCCCAGCAGCTGTTTTAAACAATTACCAGAGTAGCTGGTAAATTTACTGAGAACAATCATTTCATGCAGATCAGGAAATTTTCCACCTCATCTCATAATCTAAAATGTTGCATTATGATCACCAGTTTTCCGAGTTGCTTAATCCTTCAACTGGAATAAACCAGCCAAATGTTCATATTTTAACTACTCCATGCTCATTCCTATGGGATGTCTGCATTACATGTCGGCAGGCATTTTCCAGGAAGTCTGATCTTTCATTTACATGAAGGTTTACAAATCTTTCCTGCTACAATCTGTTCAGGGTTAACTGGTTCAGAAGTGCTTCCTGGAGCCTCACCAGCAGGGCTGAATGGACACAAAGTATGCTGGTTTTTCTATTGGACGGGTATGAAGAACTAGACTGAGACTCGTATTGTGTGCTGAAGGGCTGCTGTTACCAGGCAACACTAAAAAGACAAAAAGCCTACTTGTATCAGCTTTTCTTCATCTGATTTTCTGTCAGAACCGCTGAGTCACATAATTTGCTTCACTTAACTTCTTTTCAACTCTTTAAGATGCTTCTTTGTGTCGTTTTTTTTCTAAATTAAAACCTTTGATTTGACTCTGAAGCTAATTTCCTCAGGTGGTCCATCTTTTTCCTCCTCTTACCTCTAGTTTGACATGTCTACGCCCCCAGCGACTGGAAGAGTCTGTGAAATATATCATCCCTGATTGGGAGGAAATTTCAAGGCCATTCAGAAAAGCAAAGGGAACGCCATCAGGAGCTGAGGACAGGAAGGAGCAGCGGAGGAAACAAAGTTAGATAAACTGCTAATTACAAGGCTTTATTCTTTAAAACAAACACGCCGTACCGTCTGAATTAGCAAACAGTAGGGTCTTTTGTCCTGTTTTAGGGTCGACACTATGCAGCCCGAGGTAGGAATCAGCGACTATCAGCTGATTGTGGCGATCCAAACGAACGCCATGAGGACGACCACACACAGGTTCATAGTCGGTGCTGCTGCCTGAAACAACACGGTATTCATTCAGAATATTTGTTTTCAACAGCAGCGTGAGTCAAACTTACCAGCTGGATAACAATCTTTATTTTATTATATTTTTTTTTATTATTATTTCATTTCCATTTCCAAGTACAGCATATCCAGAAGTTACCGTTTCATTTTTCTCCCTTCATCTTAATCCCCACTCCCAAACCAACCCGAAAACATGATTACAGTCTAATGGTGAAAGAAAACACGTTACAATCACATAAAAGCAAAACAATATATCTGAAAAGTGTAAACGTCCACATGGAAAAAAAAAAGAGGAACTGCCATTTCCATCGGTCAGTGCTACTGCCTGAGCTGCTTAAAATCAGAGATATTTCAGAAACAAGACGCTTATTAACATACTTTTGTAATGGATTCCAGTACAAATATAATTTTCAGGACTTCGGCTTAGAAGTAGAAGTAAGCAGGATGTGATAGATGAAGGCTGAAAGGATTTCACTTACAAGTAGAATTCCTCTACATGCTATCAAAGAAGTGAAGATTATGAGATTATATTGAAATAATGAAGTACTGATGGGTTCATCAGTGGAGATGGACTAATAGATAAACCCAAAATATCTGAGGGGGATTTAAAGATAGCTTGCCAATAATTAGGCAGTTTAGAACATGACCAAAAAATAAATATCATATTTAGACCATGAAAAAAGAAAACTATAGAAATATAACTTTTTAATTCATGCAGTCGAAAACCACAATGAAGCAAATTTTCTGTTTTTTACAGAGTTTAACCAGTCGGTGTCATTAAAAGCAGGTTTTTGTTTTTCTTTCCACTGTTGCCCGCTCCCTGTGCATGCTTAGGAAGACGGATAGAACTGAAGTGAAATTTGATACGATGTTACATTACATTACATTACAGTCATTTATCAGACGCTTTTCTCCAAAGCGACTTACATCTGAGAATAAGAACAAC
>JBAMHX010000026.1:5256693-5280510 GCA_037177515.1 Pseudomugil tenellus
CTTACTTTGGAATATGGTTGTTGCATTCAAGCAGCTTGCAGGGGGGGGGGGGGGGGCTGACTGCTGCTGCTTACTTTGGAATATGGTTGTTGCATTCAAGCAGCTTGCAGCATTTTAAATCTTTTAAATTAAATTTAATTACTGAAATGTTACGCTGTTTATTTCTGCATCTGCAGGTTTAGATCCAAATCATTTGCAAAAAATGTTTTTTTAGTTGCATATTTGCATAAAGTCAATCATATTCCAATCAGAAGTGAGTAATATCTGAAAAAGTTATACATTCTTAAACAATGTAGATTACTTTTTTACCCCCACAAGATGTGTGAAAACCTTCCCCACAAAAAGTTTTTGTGTGTTTTCCAAGTGAAACGCACCTCATGGGTCCTTCGCTGTTGTCTTTTCAATAAGAACTTAGTTCACATGCTGGGAACATGTTAGGCCCGTTTTACACATCTCATCATCTCCTTGGACAGAACTACACGCAGCCAGAGCCAGAAGGTTTTTATAGATCCCTTTTGGCTCCGATTAGCTGCTGATAAGCTGCTGGGATGAATAGTCATACTTCCAAATATTCCACTCAGGGTTAGAAAGGCCTCTTATGGAAGAGTTTTTCAGATCCTTGTTTATACATTTGGGAAGAACAGATGAGCTGGGTGACAGACAGATTGTGGTTTTACCTGATGGTGTGAAGATTTAGGCAAAGAGCAAAGCTATTGATTCTGTTCAAGTCTTAACTCTTGGTCATTACATGTAAGGAGAGTCCAAAAGAATCTAACTGCAACTGCAAGAGGTGAAATAAGATTTCTCCAAAGTGCTGCTGACTCAGGTGAATGTGAGGGTCTTTTGTCGAAGTCTCGTATTCAGCAGTTTGCTGGAAAGAGGATTTTTTTCTTGGCCAGTTTTGGAAAAGTCTCCAAGTTCCCAAGTGTTTTTTTTTCCTGCTCAAGCTGATGCATGCCACCCATTCCAGATAAAAAAAAAGCACAGAATTAATTGATAAATGCAGATCAGGAAGCAACTTGATTGGAATAAAGTGAAGCCTATGCAGATGTTTCAAAACTGCAGCTCCCTCTTCATCCACTAGGGGCTTCATAACAGAGCAAAACCTGCTCCCATGTTAAAAACAGCAACTTCACAGAAGAGATAAAACATGTTTACAGCCTGGTACAATAAATGCTGAATCGCTCAAGATGACAACTGGGAGGGGGGTGATTTTTTTTTAACTCATCCATTTAGACATAATTTAATCCTAATCTTTGGCATAATTGGGGTCCTTTTCATTGACAGGTATGATATCAGAAGGCAGGGTGTAGCACAAACCAGTTTTCAGCCAGTTAACAGTGTGCTTTAGCCCACCTACCCTACCTTTGTTAGCTGGTTAGCTCCCATTAGATTCCAGTTGGCTATTAACTACATGCAGCTCAAATATAGATAAATTTACACTGGTGACACGCATGATCGTGGGAACCACCCAACAAGCTTCAGATACAGCATATAGGCGACATTACAAAGCCTCCGTCCTTCTTTTTACATACCGTCTATGATGCAGAGTTGCGCGGAAGCTGGAGCCCATCCAGGCAAATGGGAGGAACAGATCAATACATATTTTTTTTCCCCAAAAGGTGATGAGTTATCTAAAAACAAGCGAATTTATGACCATAAATAAATTCACAATAACAAACATAGAAACCTTTTTCTTTTAATTTCTCTTTAATAGCAGAAGCCCCCCTCGATGGAGGACAAACCACATTTGGTAATAAATTTAAAGAAAAGAAAAAGACAACAGGAAAAAAACAAAATGAACTGAATAAATGAACTGGTCGCTCTCACAGATAAAACTTTCAGTCTCTCATCCTGGTTGGATTTGTGTCTGCAGCTGTAAAACGTCTGAAAGGCACTAGCGAGGCCAGAAAGGACAACGTTCCAGACAGACTTGAAGTATTTGCTCTGTTGAGTTAAACACTGACAGGACAGAGTAGCGAATTCAATTTTGGCTTAAATTTGGATCTTCAGATATAAAACGATCTGGAAATGGGCTTCAGCTGGATATTTTTCTCATTAGATTTTCCTTCCAATAAGAAAATACGAAAATGAAATAAAAATGTTTGAAGGATGAAGATGCTTTTCTGTCATTTTAAAGTGTTAAAGAAGGAACCTGTTAGAAACCAGTTCTTAATTGATCAAAACAACCAGCCCAAAAGCTTTTCATCTAAAATAATCTTAACTAAACGCTTGATTTATATATGAAAGTATAAATGGTCTCCGAGCAGCCCAGATGTTGGTGTACATTATAAGCATGTATCAGGCAAACATGCACAAGCCTCAAAGAACATTTCGTAGGTAAAAAATATGGACATATATGGATGAAATGACCAACTTTTGCCACGTTGTACTTCTGTTAGTTAAGTATAGTGTGGTGTTGATTAAAAAGGAGAGGAATAAAGAAATAGTCGTCTTCCCTGCATTTAACGATAAAGTGCCCAAAATAGATTTGATACAACCAGTTGATCTGTTCAAACAGCTAAAGTTGTAGATGCACAGCCATACCAACATGGCCTAGAGATCCATTAACAGTTCTCATGCAGAGATACACATCATTTGGATTACAATAAATGCATGGAGGCAAAAAAGGGTAAAAAAAAACAAAAAAAAAACCAAACAAACAAACAAAAACAAACAAAACGATTTGTTTTGCTTAGTCATGGGAATATCTGGATTATATTTAAAGCTGTAAGACAAATAATTAAAAATGTTTGCAAAAAAAAAGTGAAATTTTAGTCTTTTTTCTAATTTCACTAAATCAAATGTGTGGATAATTTTATGTAATTAATTATTAACCATCATTTTACTGTTGTATTCACACAAAGTCTGGAAACCTGAGATAAATTTCTTCAGCAAAAAAAAAAAAAAAAAAATCATTTTATGTAAAATTCACATTACATGATATTACTGTATATTATTCAGTTGCTTTTAAAATTAAGTAAAGTTAGTTTCCCCCCTTTTTGCTTCCACAAAAAAAACCCAGTGTTTGATAAAAGAATAAATCAGGGTAAACTTCCCCTTTTAAATAAATCTCTAAACAATATGTTTTTCCCTGCAATGGAAGAGGCCTCTAGAATAACTTTGCTCCAGGCAACACCATAAAAATATCTTTGGTTATATCAAACAAAGTAAAATAAATCAGTGAGATAATTTGTGAATGTCTGACACAGAAATGAGAACAGTTGTAGTTTTTGACCACTAGATGGCGACATCGCACAGAACTTCTGCAGTCAGTTTAGCGTCTGTTCGTCATACAAGACATTAGACACCACTTTAGAAATAAATCCCAACAGTTTGGTTTTATCTAAATGATTTTCTTTTCCAAACATTTGCTGTAATGCTGAAAAAAAGCCAAATAAAGAAAATAACCCTCTTCACAAGCATGAAACTGCATATGGTGAAACAAAGATTTGCAAAAAAAACCTTTGTTCCCTTCTTCACTTGCTTTGCCTTTTAATCCACTTTCTCATTCTTTCTGTCTTGCTTTGCTTCTCTTCGCCATATCCTTCTAGAAAGAATGAAATACAAACAGGTTGATGGTGAGGTCAAGGCTGACGTTGAGCTTGAGATAAGAGCACAAACATGCATCTGCAATGAACAGCTGCAGAAAGACGAGACTAAAAGACTGGAAAATGGGACAATGCAGCCATTTTTCCTCCTCTGTTCTTTGCAGCTATCAACACGTACAGACCTCTCTTTCTCTAAGAAATACATTATAAGAGCTTCCATAAATACAATAAAAGATAAGAAGCCTTTAATCAGTGACTTGCACAAGAGGGAAATCTTGTCATTGTCCTCAAAGCCATGGTCACCCTGCTTGCATGACAATCTTTCCCGTTTGCCAAAAAAAAACTTTTCTATGTTTATTCCTTTCTGCATACGTTTCTTTTTATGTCCTCTTAACGGTTCTGTCCACTTCCAGAAGCCTCCAGCTTTCGACCTCGCTGGGTCGTTTCTACTCAACCCACGTCAGTCTGAACAGTTCATGCTTCATCAAACTCTGCTGGTGGGGTTCAAATACCAACAAATCCATCCCACCAGCTCTTTGTTGTTACTGACTTGTGTCTCCTCAGAACAATATTTTCACAGACCACAGCCAAAACAGAGCTACTTTCTGGGTTAAAACACTTCTAAAACCTTTATTTGTGGGTACGGACACATAATCAAAGTCCCATTAAACCTGAAATTTCACTCTTTTTGTTTCTCTGTATGTTTATCTTTAACTTTTAGTTAACTGACAACCAGGAGCCAAAAATGTGCCACAATTAACAAGAGATTAACAATGTAAGTAAGCTTGTGTCTAAAATTTTATATACTGTATTTATTTATTTACTTAAGTGTGTAAATTTTAAAATGAAAACATCATCACCATGTAAAATACAGGCTTATGTAAGTTCTATGTTTTGAGAAAAACTTAAAATGTTTTTTTTCCAAGTCACATCTGTTCCGATAGTGATAAATTGGGTTTTTACTGCTCACTTTTTTACTAAAAGCAACCTAATTATTTGATCAAATTTGATTAAAAAAATATTCATACAATTTTTTTAAAAAAGCTAATTTTATTTGGCACAGTTGGGACTCCATACCTTTCCTTTCTTGAACCTACTTTTTCAAAAATATTTATCTCCTGCATCATAGACAACCTTCAGCATGCTTTCCCATTTTCTGAAACTATTTCTGAAGCCATTTGTAATAAAGTCAGCTAAATGTCATATAAACTGCTGTCTGATGCTCATATAGTGTCTTTATATGTAGTTAATGTCTGAATGTCTCAGTTACTGTGTCAAAACTCAGATTGTTTCTGCGTTTATGTAATAAATGAAAATAAGACTTTGTTTTAAAAAGAAAAACATTAAAAAGCTTCACCCATATAAATTAAGAAAAAAATATGTACAAACCTTACAAAAACAAACAAATTAAATAAAAATAACCCGACAAAAGGCCACGAGTCTTTCACAAGTTTGAAAGATAAAAGCAAAGAGGGGAACAAAGAGAAATCAGATAAAGTACAAACAGTTTGTGACATCAAGACAGAATGAGAGAAGAGAGGGATGGACGGAGACCAGCTGAGAGGAAGAATGAATTTGGCACAGTTGAGGAAAATCTTTGGTGTCTTCAGGACTGAGCGGAGCAGGTAGCTGTTTGATGTCTTGAGAAGTTGTCCATTTATCCTTTATATGCTTGTCCTTCGTGATTTATCTTGATTTATGTCCTCTTCTCTCTGCATCAGTGTCACCCTGTTGCCTAGGAGCTGCATCCTCTCTCCACATCCCTCCCTCCATCAAAATGTACACTCCTCCGAGGAGAAAAAAAAAAACTCCTTTGTCCCTCCCTCTAAGGGGCAGCAGTCCTGTTTCACAGAGGTTAAATCCTCTGAGAAGGTCCTCTGACCTCTGTTAATGCCTCCTGGAGTCTCTGCCTGTAGTCCTTATAGCGGCGAATCACTGCATCTTTTTGCTCCTTTTCCTCTTTGTCAAGGATCTGCAGGAAGTTACGCAGTTCTGGGATGGAGAAAGCGTCCCACTAGGAAAACAAAACAAAAAAAGATTAGAATGAAGACTTTATTTTTCCCCAACATTACCTTTATAATTGGTATAATTTTGAGACGCATACATTAAACACATACATAAACCCCAACGTAAACACACAAAGTAAAAATCAAGACAAGCATTAGTGGAAAAAATGGGTTATTAAAGGCTAAATGCATAGAAAACAACCATAATGAATATGAACGGGTATAAAAGTATGCACCATCTACAGCATTCTGATTTTATATGTATGCACAAAATGTGTTATTAAGTTGCACTGATGCCTCTGAACCGCCAACATCACGGCCAAATGAATTGCAGAAGATCGCTTATGAATCATCTGCAGGTCCTATCACAATCAGAGTTGCAAGCTCAGGAAGAAAAGTAGCCAGAAGTCACTAAATGACATCATCAGCTGATTTGGATAATCCAAAGGGCATAAAGGATGTAAAGGATGATGGTTTGGGGGGAAATAATGTCTGGGAGAGCCAGAATAGATGTTGTGTGGACATTTTCTTTTATATTTCAGCTTTTATTAGATACAGTTTAATTGTTAATTAGGAGTTCACAACATATTACAGTACTATTACAGTATTAGTAATTCATTTCTGAAGGATAGCCAGGATGGGATCCGACAGTAGCAGCTTTATACGTTTCATTTTCAGTCTCATGCAGCAGAGTTGATCATCCAAGTCTGGTCCCTGAGATCCATCATCCCGCAATTTTTAGACTTATCTTTATCCAACACACCTGCATCAAATGACTGAGTTGCTTCATCCATATGCCATGCAGCTCTGTGTGGGCCAGGTAACAAACGTTTACTTAATTCAAAAGCTGCATCTAAAGGATGGGACTGGACTTGGGGCACCTCTGCTCAGATGTTGCTAAAGGTTTTTCTGCTTGTCCCTGATCATTTCTGACAGTTATTTACCTTGCCTTGGTCAATCCACCTCCCTCCAAGCACATGCAACTCTTTAAGCTTATAATGCAACTGGCTGGCTAATTCCTGGCAAATGTGCTTTATTACTAAGGAAGATAAATACTTTGTTTATAAATGGTTCTTTTGGATGGAGGAGGTAGAAAAGAAAGCAAAGCGACTGAAAAGAAAATATGCGAATAAAGAAGGAAAAGATTGTAAAAGAATAAAAACGAACATAAAAACAAAGTAAAACAGAGAAAAAAATGAGGAAAAGCAGATAGAGTGCGTTACCATGACTTCTCCTGTTTGTTGTTCCCTCAGCACAAAGCTGAGTGTGTCCAGGTCAGGTCCAGCCACCAGCCGAAGAAACAGCGGCTGCTCGCCATCTGCCAGCTTACACACATACTCTGCAAAACACACACACACACACACACACACACACACAAATTCAGTTATC
Organism: Pseudomugil tenellus; assembly: GCA_037177515.1. Taxonomy (NCBI): domain Eukaryota; kingdom Metazoa; phylum Chordata; class Actinopteri; order Atheriniformes; family Pseudomugilidae; genus Pseudomugil; species Pseudomugil tenellus. The sequence continues at coordinate 5,263,640 of JBAMHX010000026.1, forward strand.
CTGAAGAGGTTGTGCATCATCACAAACCACATACATGCAGGCATGTGCGTGCACATATAAACATTTATTAAGTGTACTCTGTTTAATTTCTCTACAAATGATTGAAAATATTTATTTAAATTAAGTCATTCTTAAACCAAAAAGACTTCATTCCCTTGTAAAAAAGCTTCTACATACAGCTGTTGTCAGACTTCTGTCTAGACTTTCTTTTACTGGCAGGCTGAACATCGCTGGCAATTAATGAAAACCAAACACGGACCGACTTCCACCTCAGGTTTATTTTTAAAGCTTAAATTCATGTTGGAGTTGTTAAAGAGCCTGAAAGATAATATGTGACATCAAACAACCCCTGCAACAGCTGCATATGCACACACGCACGCTGCATTTACACGCTGTGTGTGTTTCTGGGTCTCCCTGGCGAGCTGATGTCGCCCTGTGGCATCCGGCATGAGGGCGAGGCCTCCACGCAGACACAGACATCATTAGCATGTCGGAGCCAAAGCATCTGATTCTGAGCTTGGCATGAAAGGCATGAAATACCGTCTCCGCGCCTGTCGCGTTCTGCGTCTCAGACGAGCTCTGGTGTCTTACCCTGCTCCTCTCTGTGGAAGCGTTTGTACAGGGCGTATTTGGCCGGGTTGTCCACGACTGTGTACTTGTTCAGCAGTGCGATGATCACCTGAGAAAACAACACAGTTTTACTAATTTTTAACTGTTTTTAATGTGTAGCTTCAGGCTACAGTTAGACCCTTTGATTTTCCTGCTGTCTTAGATACAACATTCACTATTACCTACCAAAATATTTTACTTTTTTAAACTTTACATAAAACATTAACATGTTTTTACTTGTGTGTGTGTTTGTTTATACATTTTTTAGCCAAGTATTCTAGAGTAAGTCTGAAAACTACGAACGAAAGCACAACCAAATTAAAACCTTTGTGTACATCTGAGCATTGCAAAACAAATCCTCTTCTGCATTTTTAATGCTAAACTTAAAGCAGGAATATCCATCTCTGCTCTCTGAAGGCCTCAGTCTTGCACGCTTCATTCAAATGCAAAGAATCCAACTTGTTAATTTTGCAAAATGAAACTCTGATGTGAAAACACCCCGATGACAGGAGATTTTAAATCCAGGAATTGCTTTAATACCATTAATTCAGTCTGTTAAAAACATGTTTACATGGCCCGAGCAAAGGAAACAAAGGTGTAATGATCAAAACAAGACTTAAATACATGCAAACTGCATCCATTTTCATAGAAAAACCCACAAGAAAAATAAAACACAAGGGCACATTAACACATACGTCATTAATAAATGAGTAATTAATTATTTTGCAGCTTAAATGATCTTTTATTTTGACCATGTATTGTTAAATTGGCATTACATACAGTTAAAGCTTTGAGCAGGACTAACCTGCAGAGGTGAAGAAGCCTCTGACTGAACACTGCTTTTGTAACCTTGACTGTTTTAATAATATAAATATTACTACCCTCATGTTCCCGCAAAAGTTGCTTTCAATCACATAATTTCCTTTTTTAATTTGTTTTACAGCAGAAACGATGGACGGATGTGGGTTTTTGGTCAAAGCTGGTCATCTTTTATCAAGAGAAACCTAAAACAAGCTTTCATCAAACATCGCTGAATATTAAAGTATAAGCTGTGATTTGTTACCACATCAGATCACTGCACAACATGATGACCAACAGCTTTTCTAACATTTATTTTCAGCATCTAAAGGATGGAAATAATTTTATATCAACATTTTTCTGCATTCTACATGTAATAAAACTTTCCCGTCATCCGTTTCTACACCCTGACCTTCATCCTGTGTGTCATCGGATCCTAATTAAGTTTTTCACTCTGTGTCTCTGTGGGTGTGTGTGTGTGGGTGTGTGTGGGTCCACCACCTGTCTGACTGTGTTACTGGAGCTTATGTGGAGTGTTTTGATGATTCCTTGTGGCAGATAGAAGGCATCCCCAATCACGGTTCCTCCTGTTTGACCCTGCACCGTCACCGGCCTTCTCAGGTCCATTTGGACCTTGATGAAACCAGTGTACACACCCGTGGGGGACTGAGGAGATACAATTGCAGCATCATGTCAAAACATCTGCTTGAAAATGAGTAATTATAAACGATAAGACTCATTATGGATCACATGGCCTTGCATTTGATCTGGTCATGTGATCCTGCTGGCTTCACACGCAGCTGTTTGGTCCAAGAGTTTATTGATCCAAAGGTTTTCTGGTCGTTCTTATTTACCCTTTAATTCATATTTAAAATAAGCAAAGTAGTAAATACAAAAACTAAAAAACAAAAATTAGATTCTCTCTTGAGCATCTTTCCAGAAGCGATCCCAGATAATGATGATCCCTGTTCACACAATCGTCTCCTCTCTCTTCCATTCTGTCTGTAATGCAGACAGGAGGATGGAGGAGAGATGTCATATACAGATGCCTGATCTGAGTGGAGATGAGAATAGAAACATGGTTCCTTTTAGAGCAACTACATCTTCTACTGAGTTACTCCCATCAGCGGGTTCAGTCGCTGTCTGGCCACACTTTGCTGCTTAGTTTTACTTAAAACTACTAAATAAAGACGTGTCTGATTCTCTTTTCTTTCAAAAGACCATTTAAAATTGCTGCAAACCCACCCCGCCTGCATGCAACTGTGTGGCGTGACTGCCAGACCAAAGGAGCATCGGTGCTCCTATAATTAAACAGATTCATTTCTTTTAATTTACTTTTTGTGAGATATATATTAATATTATTTTAAAGATAAAAGCTGGAAAAACAGTCTGTCTGCAGTTATCAACAGGCCAAAATGAATAAAAGCCCTTGGAAGAGGAAAAGAGGTTTCCATAGAGGCTGTAAAGTCTACATGTGAGACCAGCTCACCCAGTAAGTCCAGTGTGTCCTGCAGGACAGATGGTTGCAGACAGAGGAAGAGCTATAATTTTATTACTCCATATGGGACCTTTTGGTTTGTGCATGCATGTTTGTGAGAGAAAATAAAACAAGACCAGGAAGATCAGCATGAAAGTTTAAAAATAGACATTTGAGTAGACGAAACGATAAAAAGACATACGAGAATGTCATAAGGAAGCATAAATAAAAAAGTGTAATCTCCACATAGTGATCCTATCAACTCTGATGTCTGTAAATATTTTACTAATCAATGATTTTGTTGAACAAAAAACATTCCGAACTATTTTATCACAAACAACTATTTGTATTAAGTATTCCGTAAAAATAACCAGACAGAAAAAAAACATCTGCAGTAATGATGAGAAAAGAACGAGAGTGTTGCAGGATAAGATAGGTAGTTTTCCCTGCAGCACTTCTTTTTCAGCTACATGTCACCCTGAGTTACTTTGAACAACTTCAAACGGCTTTAATGCTGCCAAGGAAAACACAGTGGGGGAGAACAATAGCAGGAATAACATCACAGAGCTCTGATGTGACTTCTCAGGAATGCTGGGAGCAGAAGGGAGGCAGTGCTGATGGAGAAACATCCCTTTGCAGAGACAAAGGCTGGTGTGAAACAGCAGGATTCATGAGTACTTGCAAGATACAAAACCCATGAATGTATCTATCACTGGCTGATCCTGTGTGTGTGTGTGTGTGCGTGTGTGTGAGATTCACTTACCAGAGTCATCTTAAGGTGGTCTTTGGTCTGAGAGTTGTATTGCTCGATCTTCAGCCTGATTTCCTTCTGGCTGAACTCTGTCCGCAACTCCCGCTCCTTCTCCACATCCTTTCACAGAGAGACGAACAAAAGGAAACAAGACACGATAAGACACGAGTCGGGCATGAAAAGCAAAGCAATACACTCTCCGTTTGGCCAACGGAGGCAGAATGAGGAAAACCTCGCTCCTAATCCAACTATCCATCATGCCTGATGCAGAAACTTCACATATAAATTAATCCAAACCATTTTTTACTTTTCAGGTAGAAAAATGAGGCATGGCTCTATAATAGTTACTTATGTGTACACATGTGAAACATACAATCCAGCATTATGTTTTCCACGTGGCCCAGCCCACTCAGATTATGAGGACAGAACTTTGAAGGCCACATTCATGTTTAATAATAGTTTTCCCATCTTATTGAGATGCATAAACAGCTCAAAAGTCCTAATTTCTTGCTGTTGAATAAAAGTTCTCCAGGCTTTCTGAAAGCCTCGCTTTGCACATCGGCTGCTTTTTCACTCACTTTCAGTTTTTTTTCTGTTGTTTTGAAAATCTATCACACAATAAAAAGGGACACAACTCAAAGCTTTTTGCTTTATATTTATATTTTAATTCATTTTTGCAAATCGTTGCACCTAATCTACATTTTACTGGCAATATAAAGATATGAATGCTTTTTTAAGACTTTTGCACAGCATTTATAAAAGAGTGCATTCACTTCAACTAAGCCCGGTATCTCCCTGAATGATATCACCCCCAGATTAAAAAAAAAAACAACTAAAAAACACACAACATGTGAAGAGGCCTCCCTGCTGGAGGGTCAGCACATGACAAAAATACCTTCCTAAACCAGCTTCAGTCTCACGCTAAGACAGACTGCTAAATTTAACCAATACGGCCCTGCAGGACGGAGCTCCAACACCACAAGAATCACAATCACAACAATCAAGACAAAAATAAGGATTTAGTCCGATCACGTGGACCTGGAGAGAAAGCATAGCTGATTTGTGCATAATGTGTAAAGTTAACCAGACGAAGTGAAGACTAAAGAGCCAGAGTCAGTGGACTGTGGTCAGGCATAAATAACCGAGGAGGGTGGAGTTGACCGCAGAGGGCAGGAGGTCAAAAGTGAGGTCGGCTGGTAGGAAAAGCGCTGGAATAAAAGATACAGATCGACACAAACACGTGTGTAGGACAGAGACAAACATCTGGGTGTGGAATTTAACAGGTATGACCTCGATGATGCATCAGAACCCTCCAGAAAAATGCATTTCTGCTTCACAATGGCACTGTCTGAATGAAAATGCTGGAAAACTACATTTCAGACCACAACAAGTAGCAAAGCAGTTACATAATCAGTTGTAAAAGCACAGTCCGCTGACCTCAGAGCTCATTTAAATGCTTTTACCAAACACACTGAAGAAATGACTCACATTCTTACGACAGCTCTGCAAGTTCAGCACCAACGATCTATCTTTAAATTCTCTCATTCATACATTCACATACACACAAATAAATATATATATATATATATATATAATACTTAGAATAAATCTGCCACCATGTTTGCCTGACATGAAGTATTTTCTTTTCTTCCAAATCTACTTTTTAACAAGGATTGATTTTCAAAAATGACAGCCACAATTAGTTGTACTCCAATTCATTTAAAACTCAGGACTTTACTTTTAAAACTGTTTTAAAACTTAGTGATTTACATATTTGTGCCACTCAAAGACCCTTTTCAAAAAGACTGAACCCTAATTATATGTTATTGTCATTTTCTTCTTTTATATCTTTTATTACATGTGCACGGGGATAACGTGAATCCCCCCCCCCACACACACACACACACACACACAAACACACTCAAACGCAAGTTTTGTTATTAGATATAAAGAAAAAGGGGTTTGTATGAATGATGAATGAAGAATAATAAATGTGAAGAATGTGAATGAAGTGAACTTAATTGTCACTAACTGTTTCGGTTCCAGGGTGTTGAACTACAGCCAATGAACAAACAAATCAGGTAAAATCATCAAAACAAATATTTTATTAGTGTATCAAATACTAGTGAAATGAATGCAAAATAAAAACACAACTATTATAACAGTACAAATTACCCACACTATTATTGAAACTTGAAAAAAAAAAATTTATTATAAGGTTTTTAGCTTATGTTATTAAGACAAATTATAGTGAAACTACTTTTGTGGCTCAGTTACTTTACCTCATCTCCAGTCAGTTTTCTCTTCGATAAACTGATCTATTCAGCATCTCTTTGCTTCATTTCTCTCATTCCATGTCACTTGGATTATTAAAACATACAATCAATTGTATAGAGACAGTTAATCAAATAGAGAACCTAAGTGTGCAATGAAATGTATTTTTCAGATTGGATGAAATCACACACAAGAGTTATTGTTAAGCTTCATTGAGTAAAACTCTGATGCAGTCATGTTTCTCAATGATGTTTCAGGTCAGCTATGACGGTGAGTGCTGCATTCCAGCCAGCAGAACCCATCACACCGCCACCTATGAATCAATAGACACATGAAAATCACACTCTGTTCACACAGTCATTATAACTCACAAATCACGATAAAGAAATTACTCACTGTCATTTCTTTTATCTACGTCAGTAAATATAAGATGTTAGAACTCATTAGCTGTGCATTCAACCTCCACTATCAATTTTTATACTCATTACTACACTATAAGTAAAATACTTCAACATCAAGTGAAGCATTAAAGACAAACCTGGATGACACCCACTGCCACACAAATAGAGCCCTTTAACTGGTGAACGGTAGTTTGAGAGATAGGGCAAAGGTCGGACTAAGTAGAGCTGATCCAGAGACATAGATCCATGAAAGATATTCTGCAAAAACAACACTAAAATGTTTACTTTTTACATATATGCCATGATGTCTTGAATGCTTCATATAGACATAAGAAAAATATACTTCGCAAATTGAGCTGTGTCAATTGTAACAGTGCTGATGTGAACTTTGATTCACATAAATGGGTTATGGTTAAAGTGTCTGTAACCATTAACTGCTTATATAACAGGCCAGTCCCAAAGTGGGTTGTGAATGGCTCAACACTGTGTAGTAAGCAAATGACTTCCTCATCCAATGAACAGATGATCATGTCAAGCAAATAAGCTGCATGTCAATATTCAAATTGCTTTTCAGTCTATGATGTCTAGAGTGTACAGCTTGTACCCCGCCAGTGAGTCCAAAGATCCTCTCCAGGTCTGGTGGACACAGGATTTCTCTCCCCACCACAGACTTTTTAAAGCCAGGGGCATATTGCTCCACCCAGTCAAATGCTGCAGACGCAAACACATGCTTGTTTTATTGTTGCTTTTTGGTTTTATTTTTTTTTATGAGATACATTGAACTCATAAAATACATTGATACATAAGATACATTGAGATAAATATTGAACTACCTTCCTTATTTTGGAAAACATTACATTACATTATAGTCATTTAGCAGACGCTTTTCTCCAAAGCGACTTACATCTGATAATAAGAACAACACAAGCACTAAATCAAACAGTAGAGAACATCATAGATAAGTGCAGTTGAACTGCTGTAGTGTAGTTGGGCACAGGTGTTGCCTGCAGTGCTAGGTGTACTATTTTTTTTCCCCTATGTTCTTTAGATCGGAGTTTCTGCAAAGAGCTAGAACAAATTTCTCAAGTTAGTATAATTTTCTATTGATCACAACTAAGTGCAGAAATGTTGCTTAAAGATGCTCATCTTGAAATAAACATTTTCTGCGACTGAATTTTGCTATCAGTTTAATATAAACTAATGCAATATTTGAGTAAACTTAAAGTGGAAGGAATCCAACATTATTTGTGTTTCTTACCAGTGTCTGCAAAAGCCTCTCTGTCCTCTTCGGTCCAATCTCTGCCCTCTATGTGGTATGGGGTGAACTGGGTGAACAGTGACACCACGTGGCAGCCACGCGGAGTCAGAGTGGGATCTAACACAGATGGGATGGTCATCTCCAGCATGGGTCTGCAGGAATATGGAACAGAGGACTGTGATAACAAAATGTTGGAGGAATTAAAAAATGGATAATTTACTTAAAAGTGAATAACAGTGATGATGTAAGATATAAATGTGTATGAAACAATGATTTTTTAAAGTCATGTATTAATTATGCACAACAAATAAAAAGTGCAGATGAAACAATGTTGTTTGTCTGAAACCTAATGGTTACAGATGGTGATGGGACATTTCACACTCAGACTCTGAAGCCTGTTTGTTTCTATTGAAGCAGACTGGTTTGAATCAGAGTCGAAACTTCAGTCAAATCTCTGTGATCATGTGACTAAAGACATTGGAGGCTTGATTCGTTACACAAGTGAGATTACTTATTCTAGTCTTTGGCACAGTTTCATTCATTATGTGGGTTGTTAATTGTGAGGGAACTATAAAGATGGAGAATGTAAATAACACAATCACAAAGTGTGAACATTTTGACTCCCACAAATGTAGGTGTTTTATGGTATGTGGTTTTGCTAATTTTCTCCCTGCAACCGTTGTGAGGATTAAAAAATTGCAGAAAATGAGTAAATGGTTAATGTAATTTTTCCATGTTTAAAGATTTTTTTATGGCAAACATAGTATTCAATCAATTAATCATTAAACCTGTCATATTAAAGTCACACTTTCAAAACACTGATGTTGACACACCTATCATTTCACCTTACAGTGCAAACCTGTCATTTAAATTAAAATACATTTACCTTTTTTATTATGAAACTGACATTTCAATTTGCAACATTTTCTTGATTAAACAACTTTCAGAATGAAGACTATTTAAGAATGAATTTGCGGAATTGTGTTGAAAGTAAAATCAACTACTAGAAAAGCACTTGGAGAGCGCAAACCACCACCAAGCTTACAATTCCCCCTCATATTGTGACTCGCATCCCAAATTATTACTCAGTCACACATGATCAGAGTGAAAAACAGCAGACAGAAATGGTCCGTAGGAGTGACTAGATGCAATCACATGAGTGGCTATATTGCAATGTTAAAGAATCCCTCAAAACCTTCCTGGATCCAGACGGCGATCCGGAGTTACCGAGGTGGGCTTAGGTCTGGAAGATCCAGATTCACGTGCTCGTGTGCCAACAAAGGGGAAACATTTTGACCACCTAAACAAAGCCCTAAATGCTCACTGAGCATCGAAACATGGCATCCCACTTCTCTCTTATGAAATCTCGACATGGTTAAAATTCAGCTAATTTCTCAGTTGGGATTAATGAAGGAAACAGGTTCTGAACTGTTTTAGCAAAAATAGTTATAATAATCAAATTTCAAGAACACTAATTCTATAAATCAATGTATAGCTACAACCTGTCCAGGGTGTACCCTGCTTCTTGCCCAAAATATTGCTGTGGTAGTCTCCAGCTTCCCCACAACCCTTAATTGGATAAAGCAGTTAAGAAATTTACTAACTGAATGTATAGTTGCTTCAAGAAACAAACAAAAAGATCAGGAGACAGAATTTATGTATAAATATTTTAGGGAAATATATAGTAGAAAGTACACAATTTCATGACTTTAAGCCATATCTTATATGAGGAATGACATATTAAGGCGGTTTATACTATTATAAAATATTTTATGGTCTAAACTGTTTTGTCCTATGTATTGCACAAAAGTTAAAAGTACAATATTTTCAGCTATGAAATAATTTAAGTAAAAATATTTGCAAAATCTTAGAAAGGAGACCTTTTTTTCCAATCTGTATTTGTTCACTTTAAGGTCAGCTGATTAACCCGGATTGTTTAGTGCAGGCTGTTCAATTCCATTAGGAGCAAGTTTAATCCAGAGAGCTCACTTCAGTATTGAAGTGTTTACCTTGTTGAGGGCCGTCCATTTTTGGCATCATTGTACGCAGTTTCTAAAATGTCCACGTTTTCACAGTTGAGATGGATTGAGCACTGATGGTGGGGTCCTGGTTTGTCAGTTGGTGTGGGGGATGCTAAGAAGTTTGGTAGTTTGTCTACTGCCACTGTGAAAACAAAGGTCCAAACAAAAGAGACAGTTTTAGTTTTCATTGTCAAATTTGTTTTCCACATCTTGGATTTACACCTTTTCACCGATCCTAACATTACTCAGTTCACCTTCAGTTTGTGACTACCAACACTTAAAACCCATGCTCTGCTGTATTGCAAAGCAGATGGTACAAATAAACTGCTTTACTCATCATTGCAATACTATAATATTTACAAGCACAAGTTCAAAAATTTTAAACATGGTACTTTAAACATGGTACTTAAATATGCTCATCTCCCACAGTATTTTGAGAAAATGTTACAATATGTTATATTACATATGTTATATAGTGAGCAGAGTATAATTTCAATACCAGTTGTTAGAAATATAATTTAAGGTTTTACTTGAAAATGTAATCAAAGTGTTGCAATCAGTTTGATTGTTGAGCATGTAGTTTGTTTGCCTGTTAATCCAACTTTGTGCCTTAGAGAGTGGTTTCTCTTAAAGCGATCACATAAGTTATACATTACTGGTGTTTATCGGCAAACATCTATCCCCACATTTCCCCATGTTTAGATTCAGCATGTTTTAGTTACTTGTAGATGTGCAGGGGACAACTCCTAAGTCATAAATGAATGGTTTCATCTCAATATTTAACATAAAATTGATTCAATCAGAATGAGATTAGATCGAATAGAAACTGAGAGAAAACAGACTGACCATTGATCTTGGTAACAGGAGAGGTGTAATCTATCTGATCTACGGCTTTAATGAACTCTGGAGAAAGGGCAGCCTACAAAGAATACAAAGACCAAAGTGAATTACGTTGTCTGATTTTAATGCCTTCATGTGATTCTAATGCTCAACATTACCTGTGGTGTGAGATTCTTGAAGGTGACATAAGGGGTAGCATTTGATAAAACAACTTTACTGTGGATCTCTGTGCCATCTTTGAGAACCACCCCTTTGGCAACACCATCTGAATCAACAAGGACCTGTTCTACATCCTGCCAAAGATCCAGAACCAAATAGTTAAAGTGCTGGAATAAACCATTTTAATTAACCCAGGAAATAAAAGGCAGCAAATCAATATAGTCTACAAAAACAATATTACCTTCTCAGTAAAAATGTCAACGCCATAGGACTGAGCAGCTTTAGCAATAGCCTGAGACACACCTCCCATGCCTCCCTCCACATAACCCCATGCTCCCTTCTCTTTCTCAAGCTCTCCCATCACATGGTGCAAGAGTACATACCTTCAAGGCAAACAATTGAATCTGTGTTTATAGAGATCAGCGTTTAATTCTACTCTCTTACATGTGTTATTGTTGGCCTGCCGCAGCATGCTGTGAACTATGTCTCACCCGCTACCAGGATTACTAGGACTGGTCATGGCTCCTATCACACCATCAGTAGCCAGTGTTGCTCTCAGTGGCTCCGATTCAAACCACCTAGTGAGAATCTTTGATACAAAACAAGTTAGTTATTCTTGCAGCCAAAGCATCTGTTGCTTAAATTTGTTTAAGCTAAAACAAACCTTCATTATTGGCGCCGTGATGATCTCATAAAAGTCTGGGACATTTCTGCCAAGTTTCAGACCTTTAAATTCAAAAGCAAATCAAAACTTTCTGTCACTTAGTTCGAATATAATTTAAAAGTATATTTCAAAAACATACATCCATCAACGCACCGCATTTGACGACAGGCATCAGTGTTTTTGCTGCAGCCAGCCGCTTCCTCAGTGATCCAGTTGTAACGCCTGGTATATCTACAGGGGGATTGTCCAGTAAAGGGTGGATGGCAGTCGCCAGCTTTTCGAGGTGTGTGATGAATTCTGGATATGCCTGGGACAAGTTACAACATGGATGAAGATATAAGAGAGCATAGGAATGTGGGACGGTCCAAACCATAAAATAACAGAGATAGAGAGAGAGACTGTGAATAATTATTTGTGTTTTGTATGACATTAAATTTTATCAATAGATATGGTTACATGAGGCTTTTTAATCAGAATTATTAATTCCGAATGAACTAATTCTGAATTAAAATCATGAAGCTCTGATTTTACATGGAAATTTTAATTCTGAATAAAAGGTTTACATGGCATCATGTTTATTCTCATCTCTTAACTCCAATGAGATGATGAAATGACGCAATCACGCAGCAAATCTCTTCCTGTTTGTAGCCATAGCAGCTAAACGATCTAATATAAAAAGTTTTAGCTTCAATTTTGGTTCAGTTTTTGAAGTACTAGCTTGTCACAAGCATACGACTTCACTATATTGAGCAGCTGAGGAAGAGAAGTAAAATAGATGGGCCGAATATATCGAAGAAGGGAGGCAACGTTTTTTTTAAAAAAAAAACTTTATCAAATAGCAAGACGGGAGGCAAACAACTGCGCATGTGCCTCATTGCAGTGGGAGAAGGTCCGCAAATTAACCGGAATCAGCCACGAGAGGAATTAAGGGTTGACATGAGACAGGAATTATTTAATTCCGCTTTAAAATAAGAGCAAACCAGCCATTTTATTCGGAATTAAGTTTAATTCCGCATAAACAATTCTACTCGGAAGTAGGTGTTTACATGTTTACTTTTTGTCTGTTTAAAGCGGAATTAACATTTATTCTGAATTAAAGAGGAATTAAAAGTCCCATGTAAACGGGCCACTATCAAATAGTTTAACATCTTAGCCCTTTAAAATATGAAATGAAAACAACTGCTCAGAAAACTCCAATTTTTAGTATCTGAAATCTTCATCTGGCCCTTTAAAAAGATGTGGAAAAACTTAACTTTTTTTGGTATTTTTATAATTTATTGCAATGTGATAGGTCAAAATATTGTAGTGTATAGTCCTCTCCTTTCTGATGTTCACCAGGAGGCAGGAGACCAGTATCATGTGGCGTGCAACTGGGTTTTGAATAAGGTTTCTACCATAAAGTGATGCAAATTGTCCCAAAAACTGTATCTATCAAATATGACACATTAGGCATTAAGAGAATAATGTCTAGATCACCTTGGCATCCGTCTTTGAAAATTTGCCGATCTCATTCTGGTTGTTAGCCAGATCCGAGCAGAGGGTGAGGGATCTTGGTGGAGCCCCTTTTACCCCCTCCTCCAGCATGGGGGTGAATGCATGGGGGTCTCTCATGTACACTTTCAGTCCATGTTTCTGAATTAAATAAACACAAAAACAAAACAAAAATAAACGAGAAGCAGAAAAATAGGGATATCACTTTAATCCATGATGACATCAGCTAGCTGAATGTCAAACGCTTTGCTGTCTACCTTCAGCTCCAGGTCTCTGCATATCTGCGGTCGTAACAAACTGAGTAAGTAGGAGCACCTGGAGAAGCGAAAACCTGCATGCAAGAGTGTTAAATCGCTGATAAGAATACTGGAAAGTTATTAAATCTATCACTAAAATAAAACATGCTCAAAATGAATATAATGTATGTAATGTATCTCATCCTACATATTAAGCCTACATACAGTCTTGAGTCCATTCATGCCTCTTTTACGTATCTGCTTGCAATTTATTCTCTGAGTTAAATCTACTCCTATAGTTGAGTTCACATAAATAATAGACAACCTGCTTGTCTTTACACTGTTACTAACTACATGCAGATAGATGTTCTATATGTGATCCTTTTACAATGTAAAATGAGTAATCATTAACGGACATTCTGTTAAATGTTTGTCAGAATATCTTTCTTCGAAGCCAGTTGCAGTGATTTTGCTTGTTTAGTAGGTGAAGTATTCATTTAAAATCTTGTAATAGTTTGGGTTAATCCTACCAGGAATGATCTCCTCTGAGACAGCTGCTCCTCCTAATACATGTCTACGCTCCAACACAGCTGTCTTCACTCCTCCCTTCTGAAGATAGGCAGCCTATACACACATACACACACAGATATTCACTACCTTTACCCTGTTGTAGAACCATACAGGCGTACATTTGTACTACTTGAAACAACTGCATGAACTCACCGCCACCAATCCATTGTGTCCTGCAATGAAATATACATAATTTGATTTCTCATTTTTAAAATTAGGCTTCAATTATATAACATTTAGCTGTGGTTCCTTAGTGATATTTTAAAGACAAAATTAATATATCTAAAGTTACTGGTATGTATGTAACTTCATACCATAATAACTCATAGATGCACAGAAACACAGCCAACTCAGTCCCACCACAACCATTAAGCTTTTTTAGATGACACAAATATATAATTCAAACGTGACAGCTTGGCTGTACTGTTTGTACTTTTGCTGCTAATTGTGTCCGGTGTTGTTTAAACACAGCTGCAGAAGTTTGTTTCTCCTTTTATGCAGCCTACAGATCTTACCTCCACCAATGACCAGCGCGTCGTAACGGGACTTTAATGCAGTGTGGTCGGATCTGGATCTACTCGCTGTTCCCACCAGTCTCACAGCCCTGCGCCCTCGATCAGCCAACACCGCTGCAGCCATGGCAGGACTTGGGGGCAGTTGTTCCACATCAGTACCGCCTCCTTTCCTCATAGTAGATCCGGGTTTCGAGCGAAAACTGCGCCCCCCAAGTGTCTCCATTATCTTTACTGTTCATACTGTGGCGAGAAACAGGTTAAAATACTTACTGTGGGAAGTTGTATTTTATAAAATGTAATCCCGCCATTTAGTAAAAGTGTTACATTTATACAATTTGTGTCAAACATTTTGTACATTGACAGTTTCAAAATAATTTTGTTAATTTTCACGTATTTCAATTTACAGCAAAATAGTTTTACTACAAATAAAAAAAGTAAATTATTTTTTAGACTTGTGTGCATTTGTTTTTACAAAAGGTTACAGGTTCCATGTTTCTTAAAAAAAAATGCATTGGTCCTTAGGCCTTTTAAAAAAGATAATTCCTTCGTGAAGGCTGGAAAGCTTGAACGTACCACTTTATTTTTTCTGATTTCAGCACTTCACCACAATTCTTGGTTTAGTTAAGAAAACTACTGGATAAATAATAAAAGTAAAGGGATAAATAAAGTATGTTTCATTTCTCATTTCATTCATTTCATTTCATAACAAGACTGTTTAACCAAACATGAACATATATACAAAAATAAAAGGTGTTTGATTCAGGATCCACTTCACTTCAGCCCTTCAATAAGGAGGAGAAATAGTGATAATCAGACTTTGTATTGTTGTTATGAAGTTCTCCAGGAGAGAGCGCAGTAGACCCATTAAAAGTTGTTTCATAGCTCTTCAGTCAAAAAAAAGCACAAGTATTTGTAATGATTGATAGTTGATTAAGTAATTGATTAACACTTACGTAATATGTGTACAGAATATTTTGGTAATGACTGTAGCCTTTTTAAGTAATAATGTACCATTAATTAATGACTGCAGATCAACAGAACTTGAACTTCTGCAAAAATGATCTTAAATGCAACATCTGCTCCACAAAGTTGAAGTGACTTCTTGAAACTTCTATGTTTTTTTCTCACAAACATAATATTTTTAAGTATTGTAATCAAGAAGATATCCTTACTCAGCTTGTCTAGGTTTGGACTCAAGTCATCATACGGATCTCCATACCTTAAGAGCTTTAAGATGAGCTCTTACCACAGATAGGCTTCCTAGTACTACTGTTGAAGATGTCATGTTGACCTAGTGGTTCATCTACTGTGCATTAATGAGATAAGAGACCATAGATCATGCTGTGGACCTTCAAGCAGCAGTCTGTGAGTAGACAGAACTGGAGAAGAAGACTGTCTGCTGGGATCCTGGGAATAGATGGTGTTAATTGTTACAAAAACAACCAAACACAGCAGAATATAAGCAAGTTATCTTCTCATCTTGTTCGTATAATGTGTATTTTTTACCATGTTTTGCTTAGACAGTGTAAAATAATTCCTGAGGTCTGTATGGATTGTGCACTCTCTAGGTAGTGGGAATGAAATGCGGTGTTATAGTGATCTAGAGTTTCCTGCAAGACTTAAAATGCCTCTCCCTTGTCATATTAGAGAAGCATTAGTTTCAGGAAAGAGAAATGATCCTGATATGCCGTCTGCTTAGTTTTCCTTAAAGGAGCGTCTGCGGCAAGCACCCAATCAACCATAACTAGATCAGAAGATTCAGGCAGGAGATTTTGTTCTTGTAAGCAGAAATTAACACTTCATTCCCCTTTGTCGGCAGAAATTCAACCCTGCAGCCCTCCAAGGTTCTTGCAGGCAATAAAGGGGAAAATTCAATTTCACTGTAGCAGCTCCGTAACAGAATTATCCAATCTTCATGAAAAAAATTAGCCTCCAGGCAGTTCACCAATGAAGATGTTTATTCAATTATAAACTCCAGTCTGAGAGCAGCTATAAAATATCTTAGTATTAATGAACATTTATACACTGAAGTTATTTTATAACAAGCAGGAAAATGGGAGTTAGGTAGTTAATTGGGATAATAAGGTAAATTAGTATCTTATTCCTTTTTGTCCTGGGACAAATGACAGCTGATTTTGGAGCTGGTGGTGTGTTTGTGGACTAACGTGGTGCTTAAACAGGTCTGACACAAGAGTTGTGTTCTACATGTGACTATGGATTTTCCTGGTGCTTTCCTCATGGTCCAAATGATCTGTTTAAAGTTAAATGTTATTTTTCTGTTTGCTACACATGTGTATCTGTTATGGTTTGCTGATCTGTCCAGCTCTCCCGAGACACTCAAAAGGACCAAACAGGTATGGTTTTATTAATAGATGGGTTGATTATGGGATGTTTCTATGTGAAAGTTTTTTGCATTACTACATCAGAAATTATATCCATTAGAGGGTGTCTGTGTGTGTAATTTTTGAGGTACAGAAATATTAAAGATTACACAGGACAAGGAATAAAGTAAATCATAGTTCTTATGAACCGATGAATACTAAAAGTAAGGACCTCGTTACTGAAGCAGTGTACGATGATCTGGACAGAAAACGGAGCAACTAATAACAAGCTTTCAAATACTTGTCAAGAACTATTTCTGGAGACTCAATAAATTGCATAAAGGTTTCTCAAAAGGGGGGGGGGGGGGGGGGGGTCAAACCCCCCCAAAAAACAAAGGTAACAATAATTCCTCCTTCTTTGGATAAACTCTGCTTTCTCTTTCTCCTTTCTTAGGTAAAAACACCAATGGCAGTGAAAAGGCCTTT
>JBAMHX010000026.1:5288225-5308110 GCA_037177515.1 Pseudomugil tenellus
ACACACACACACACACACACACACACACACACACACACACACACACACACACACACACACACACACACACACAGAAGATTATGGAGCCCCTAATGGATGAGGGGAGGACTGCATTTTTGCTTCACTTAAATGCCCAAGGATGCATCTTGGAAGAGAAAAATGAGTTAAGCATAATGAGAAAAGAAAAATGAGAAGAGAAGCTTTAAAAGACGGTAACAATGCAAACAGAAGAACTAATAACATGTTTAAGCTCAGTCATGGAAACTCTGCCGCTCTGAAGATAAATATAAAGAACATTTGGCTCGACTTTCCACACTAGCTGCTGTTTAAACTACCCGCTGTGAAATGTTCTCATCAGGGTGAAAAATGTTTTAATAGGTTTGTGCTGAGAAAACACACAGCTTGGCTGCAGAGAGCACAACCACACACACACAAATATCAACTATAAGAGTTCAAGTTCATCTGTTAGTCAGCGGTTTGCACAAGTCTCATTTGTTAACACAAGAATTGAGCAACAAAACTCAGAAGAGTGTACAGAGTGATTATACTCAGGCTGAGATTATGAAATTTCATGGTTCGGACCTTAGAAGAGGAGGGAACGGAGGAAAATAATCAAAACTTTGTTGTAATGTTGAACTGCGTGTCTTTCTCCATTAAACTCCCACATCTGTGATCATATTTCTGAAAAATGCTTAAATGTTTAATTGTAAAAACACCATGAAATCCTTATTTACATCCTAAATTCACTCATCAAATGGTCATTATTCCCTTAAAGTTTAATAATATACAAAGCTTACAGATGAATCTGTCAACATAGCTTGTCGCCTCACTAACAATCCAGCAATCAAAGGTGTCTTTCTTCTCATTTATTCAGATAATGATGCCTTAAGCAGAAAAACATAAAGAACTATCAACAAAAACATTTCTATTTTTCCTATATATACACATGTAAATAAAGGCTTAAGCCAAAATAAGGTAAAAGTCTAAACTTAAATGTCACAGAAAGTCTCATTTCTTTATCTAATGAGATGGATAAACTGTCTGAAAAGCCACAAAAAGACTAAACACGCTGAGCACAAGGTCAGCCAATGATAACACAAGCAAACAACCACAGTAATGAAGGATAATGAGGTTCACAGTGGTTCACTGAGTCACACATGAAGCAACAGCATAATTCACCATCCGTCATATCAGACAGTTCCGTTACTGAAAGCCCCTCAAGCTGTCCGACACTCCTCTGACAGGAAAGTGACAAAGAAGTCCTGAAAGTTGCTCAAGTTACACACTGACACTCTCTGAAAATATGTAGGCTTTTATGTCTGGAAATGTACTCCATCTCGTCTTACAGACGGCCTTCGCAGCACGGTGAGCGTGTGAGAGGCTGTATTCCCACCACAACCCAGATAATGTTTCATTGCATTTTAGACAGTTTGGACTTGTGGTTTTCCTTCTCCTGGTCAAACTGATAATTTAGAGTGAAATATAGTGATAACTATCAGAAAAGCCTCAACTGAACATGAACTTTAAGCAACATTTTAAATCAAATTTAGCAGCTTCTAAATGGCAACATCAGAGATTGGGATTCAAACTTGGATCATTTAAACAGTCCTTTTCCTGACTGGTTTTGTAGAAATCTTTGCAAAAAAAAAAAAACCATTCTCTAGTTTAGTTGCTAACCAAAACAAGCTCCTGCTTCACAGGGTCCAGTGAAGATGGGCCGGCCATGCACGACTTGCATGCTAAATACCACACGGTGTTTGATAACATTACATTCCAATGAGGAGGCCTACATGTGCAAAGCTAATAACAGAAAAAAAAATTCTGTGTGAGGGCTTTGCAAAGACTTAAGCTCCTGAAAACCCAGCATTACCCCATTTAAAATACATTTTATGATTTTATGACAATTTATTCAAACACTATTTCTGACAATCATCATCTTTTGTCAAACAGGAATATCACAAACCGCTTGATCCAACACTTAATCAGATTTTTCAAGTATTTTTAGTGAAACCGTTGTCTAAACATATTTAATGTAGTACTGGAGTACTATTTCTTGTTGCTGTGATATAAAGGACAGAATGAGGATGAGGAGGATTTGAAAGGAAGGTGTGTCTGGATGGAAGCTGATAATGAAAACAATACCTGTGTTGATGTGAGTGCATATCAGACCTTCAATGCAGATATGCAGGAAAATCCCCGTTTAAGAAATTATGTGTTTTAAGGTCGTAGAGGATGATGAGATATAAGCATGTCTGAGTGTGTGTCACCGTGTGTGAACACGCAGAACGCACAATGTCATTACCTGCAACGACAGGCTGCAGTTTAAGTTATGAATCCCATCTGTGTGTGCGTGTTTGAACATGTTTACAGTGACATGGTGGATTATATAGTTCATCTTTTATCAAACATAGTGAAATGAAGATAATAAAGGTCAAGATAATCAACATTTAGCAAATAAGGTCGAGTATCAAACAGGTTTTATCAGATACCTGAACTTTTTCACTTGATTCGTCTTTCTTTGTAAGCTTTTTATTTGCCTTTAAGCATATACCAAGGGGAGCTTAATGGAGGGTATAACGTTACCTATTTTTTAAACTATTCTTTATTTTTTACATTGCTAAATTACACTTTAATGCTGTAAAGACAACTCCAGCAACCAAGCCACAACATAAAAAAAAGAATAAAAAAGGTTTACAGCTATCATCGGGAGCACCTTGAAGACAACAAATTGAGAACACATCTAAAACCGAACCAGCAACAAGATGGGGAAGTCAAATACATTTAATCTAATACATACACCCAACAGGCAGCTTTGTGGTTTGTTCATTTAACGGATTTAATTCAGTAATGACTCGATTTCAGTGCTGTGTTCCGAGTATTACGCCCGATTGGATGTATGAAAAACAAACACGATGGATCCATTTAATTTTCTACTGCTTTGCTTTTGTAAACCAACATGCTACTTCATGCTGCTTTGTGCAGAACCTGTGGACCAATCACAGTCTGGATCAATCAGAGCCAAATCTTGTGATTTGAGTGATTTTTGGGACATTTAAGCTCTGTACATTAATTCAATGTTAGTTACACACACACCAAAACCAGTTGTCAGATTTTAATCACCCAACCACAACACAAAATACTCCACCTGCACACAGAATACTCCCCCTGCATCTTCTTCTAGTTTTAATTCCTGCCATTTATCGTCATTTATCTTCATTTAACTCTCCCTTTCTGTCATGCACATCAAAGCGGCCAGCAGACCGCCTCAAAGAGCCCTGTGGTTTGGTGATAATGGCGGCCTGCGGAGATCAGTCAGCACAAACTGCTCCCAGATGAGCAGTGTTCTGTGCAGCATCAAAATCCATGCGCTTCATTACTTATCATATAAACACAGATGCAGAAAAGCCTGCTCACTTTCCTGTAAACATTAATAATTGCACATTTTTTGTTGCTTTTGCAGCATGTTACATGCAGATTGTGTGCTTTGGTATCAGGTTTTAGTTCCTTGGAAACACAGATGCCAATATCCCCAGTTTGGGAAGTTATCTGATGAACGTTCAGGAGAAGTATTAGCGTGATCTTGATACACAAGAAATCACGGCAGACCATGAAAAACCTGTTTATATGCTGGTTTTAATGCTCAGGTTTCCTCTCCTATCTGGCAGCCTTTGACCCAACAGGATTCCATACAGGGACCATAGCGGTGGGGGTTTATAAACCACTTGACCACCTGTTCATGGAGTTCGTAGAGAGCCGTACAGTAGGCAGTCTGTTCAAAGCAGCTGGTTGCGTGATTAAACTGTCGACAAGCTTCATTAGCAGTAAGCGGGTGCACCGGGGGGACTGAGCCAAACTATTCTGGCGAGGTTGCATCTAATAATTAGTTTTATTGTTCAATAATATGTCTGACTAGAAACCAGCAGAGATCATAAACGGATAATAGATGGATTTTTCTTAAAACTAAAGGTAGAGAGGACAAAAACTGTCGTGTGATGGTCTTTTGGATACACGGACAGCAGGGTTGGTATTTATACACTTGTATTATAGAATAAGTGTTAAAAAATAATTTCAGTCCATGTCTGATGCTCATGTTAAACCTTACTGAGCTCAGATTTGATGTAGGATCAGATTTCTGCAGATTTGCTGCTTGTTAATTAGCAGATTTTCCATGCAACGATGTGACTAAATAACTCCAGGTAAGATAAACAATGCAGCTTTTTTTCCAAACAAACTTCATGTTTTCTGATTTCCATCACTGGTTCAGATCATCTAGCTTCTGAAAGTGTACTGATTAGCCGCCTTGCCAAAGCAACTCTGACATGAAACGTGACAGCAGCAGAAACAGCAGCTGCTGTGGAAACTGTATGCGCATTTTTCCAAGAATGATTCATTTACTGCAACCAGGATGTTATTTAAAACCAAATCAAACTTTTTTTATAAAGCACTTTTCATGCAACCTGCAACAAAAGTGTTCGATATAAACTAATCTGCATTTAATAAAAAAAAGCCTTAATTTAATACCGATGATGGGGTGAAAGAGGTTTTAAATCTTTGCTTATAATATTGTTAAAACCTTCATCTCTCTTATTTCATGCATGTTAAAAGAGCAAAGTCAAAACCCAAACAAATAAAAACATGTCTATACTTTACTCTCGGCTGCTTGTAGAGGCAGGAATTAAACACGATGTTAAACCAGTTCTCATTGAAACCTTGATAAACATCTAGAATACAAGTCTCAGATTAAGAGGTCGCGAGCAAACTCAAAACTGTGGACCAGTTGTGGAAAACATCCCAGTGCACTAAAATAAAAGCCATCTCCATAGCAACCGCTGTGTTTCAAAAGTAGATGTGCAGTGAAATCTTTGACCCTTCTGATATTAATGTGAGCATTTTGCAACAAACTTAATGACATTAAATGTGCAGCCCTGGTTTCGGTTTTAGAGGAGATCACTTGGGGAGAAGAGCCGTGCAAGAGAGCGAGATACCCAAATGACAAAACAAAGTAGTTAAATACTTCATATTACCATGAGTCTATTTTCTGACCCAGAGTACGTTCATGACTGGTTCTGGATGAGGGCTTTATGGCAGGGAGACACTCCTCCATCTTCCCAGTAGCGCACATTATCTCTGAAGCTTTTAGTCCAGGAAAGCCCAAATTCAGTCTTCCAGACTGGATTTCCAGATTATCACATATGTAAAGTTCATCTTCTCCATGCCATCCAGCTCTGCAGGGAACTGGTTCAGGTGTGCTCTAAAAGTTACAGGATGTACTTAAGCGGCCCTTCTTTAGCGATCCGCATCAGCTTACTTTCACACCTGCCTAAGATTTGGCCAACTCCTCAATGCAAGTTGTAAAACTACCTGCTGATGTAAAATTAAACAATTCAAAGTTATGAATGCTTCAATTTTTAAATCAGCTATTTGAGGATGAATATTAAAAATATATTTTAAAATTCAGAATATTCACCTGTGGGACGGTTTTCTCTCATGAAAAGCCAACAAATTAATCCTGCAATATTTCATTTTCCTCCATTAAATTTTAATTACAAACACTGGAAAACTTTCTACCAGAAGAAAATGAGAAAAAAAAAATCTAAAATCCTGTTTCATTTTTAGGCCACAGTGGCATACAGTATACAGTCTTCCATGTTAAAGCACCAATAATTTGAACACACACACTCCTGACAACCACCTCACACTGTCCATGACGCAGGTCTCCTTTCAAAAAGCAGCTTCATCTTGTTAAACAACACAGCTAAGTGCGGAGTCGAGGTTCTGTGTTTATGTCCTCCAGTGTGTGGAAAAAAAAAACACAAGATAGCAAACCCACGCAGTTAAGAAACACTTACACTCTGCACAATATGGGAGCATAAAAAGAAAAGAGCCTCATAAAAACCTTTAGACATTTTCAGCAAACAGAAGCTGCACTTCAACAACACAACGCTTAAAGAGAGCAAAAATTGAATGACACTGTTGGCCTTTAAGCATGTAATAAAGTTGTTGGGCAACATTTTTTACATCTACTGTAGCAACTACACCCTGAAGAAACACTAAAAAACAAGTTCTGAGCAGACTTTGAACATCTATTGTGAATCTACTTTATGAACCTTTAGATATTCAGCTTTAAACCATAAATATCATTCTGAAAGTGCTAATAAAACTCAGTGTGTGTGTGTATATGGGGGGGGGGGGGGAACTATGATGAGGTGAGTGCTTTTAAATTGAAATATACTTTGTGTGAAGGCTTTTTGTATAAATTGTTTTTATATAATAAAGCCCTTTGTGTTGCCTTATGCATGAAAAGTGCTTTAGAAATAAAGTGTGATTTGATTAGCCCCAGTTACATACTTGTTTGCATACTTATTGCCAGTGCTGTGGTTTTTCTTTATGTTTATCTTCCTGTAAGTGCTTCTGATGATCCTCTAAAATAAAGGTGCAGCAGCTGGTTGTCTCCATTGTCTCTGTTCACTGCGTCCTTCATTGTCCCCCCCCCCCCAATCAGGTCCAGCATTAAGAATAAACTGTAATCAAGCAATAATTTAATTTAAAAAAGGGGATACTTAATTTTCAACGGGGGTCTTGTAGCTACAAAGCTAATTTGCCAGCCAGACCACCATTCTGGTTGCTTTGATGCTTTTAAAAAGGACGAGATAAGGATAATGAAAGAAAAAAAAAAAAGAAATGTGGTGTAGTTTTATAATTCACTCCTATTAATAAGACAAAGAAAAAGAGCAGAATTTTACAATGAAAACAGTATTTTTTGACAGAGCACTTCCAGCAGTTCAGATAGGCTGCAGCTCAGGAAGTAAGAGCAATCGTCTGCTAACCTACAAGTCGGTGGTTCGATTCCAGGCTTCCCCTGACAACACGATGAAGTGTCCTTGAGCAAGGCACTAAACCCCACGTCCCAGATGCAAGTGGCGTTGGAGAAAATTGTCTGCTAAATGACTGTAGAATAGAAAAGAATAAATAGAACCACAACGGAAATCAGACACAGCAGCAGCACAAAATTTCAATATAAAGTTCCTCAACTTTGAACTAATAAAATACTTTTACAAATACAAAACAAGATACAAATTACAATTTCTGTGCCTCGGGTTTGCCATTGCTAAACTCTGCATTACACCTTTACCAGCGACACCAGGTCAGAAATCTTTTTTCTTCTCTCATTATGGACGACAAGACATTCATCACAAGACGTCATGTGATACCACAGATCCTTTTTACAAAGGACAACAACAGAAAGATATTAGTAACTTTGGGAGTGTACAGAGAGTTACATATACTTATTAACATATACATATGTTCTTTTCAATGCAGTTGGGTAAGCTGTCTGTAAAGAGCACTTAAAACCTGTGATTTTCGTGATCTAGAGATGCAGTTATGGAGACTGCAGCTCAGGATGCTCGGCATCGGATAAACCGGTGTGAACGGTGGTTGATGTCTAAAAGTGATTGTGAAGCTTGTAGAGTCTGTGCCAAATCCAACAGGACACAATATCACCTGCTAAAACTTACGCTGGTAGTGAAATTCATGATATTTAAGCTACAGGAGTAGAAACTGTGTGAGGGGAGATGTTTTAAAAATCAGATGGAGCTAAATGAGAAAGAAGAAGGGCAACAGAGGGGTCCATTTTCTCTTCCCCATCCCATTCTCACCCCATGCCACTGATATCCCTCATACTTTCTCACAAATTTTATGGTTTTTTTTTTTTTTTTCTCTAGACTATCACACTGACCCACTAATGCAATAACCAACAACACAGTTTTATAAAAGTAGGTTGGAGAGGAAGTGGTGGAGCCATGAGACCAAGGTTTGTTCTACGAAGCAGGATTAGGAACAGATGGTACAAGGTTCAAATGTGGGTTTCCATAGTAATGAAGCTGTTGTTGAGTCATGCAATCACAATTTATGGTTCTTGGAAGCAAGTTACATTCAATATAAACATTAAATACTGACTCATCAGTTCATTTAGAAACTAAATTGTAGTTTAGTTTAGTGTACTAAAAGTAATTAACTGACTGTTCTGAGATGTTCAATGTTCTTTATTTTCTGCAAGAAGAGAAACTTTCTCACATGGAATAATATAATCTCAATGATACATTTTCAAAACTGTAAGTTAATAAAAATTTACAATTTTTCTTGCTTTTCCCAACAGCAGCTTTCAGAAAATAAACATTGAAATTCTGACACTGGTTCAGAATTAAACTGATTGCTTTGTGGGAAATATGCAGCTCTGGATGCATGATTAATGGTCATCCAATACAAACATCAAGTCAGGAAACCTGGGAACAAGTTGAACGGTACTGTTTCTCTCAGATCTCAAATCTGCTGAATCTGCAGTTTGTGTCAACTAAACAGCATGAAAACTGCAGCGGTCATTGCAAAGCAGCACCAACAGAGCTACGAACAAACAGGAAGTGAAGGGTAAGGAAGCAAAACTAGGAAGGAAATCTAGAGAGAAAATGTGAGTAAGAATTGTTTGGATTTACATTTGCATGAGAACTGGACGCACAGCAGAGCCAAGCTTTCTGTAAAAACAGACCAATGATACAACCAACTGTAATAGAAAAAGGGGAATAACTCAATTATATCACACAAAGTATAATATTTATGTAACCTTATTAAAGGAGAGACACATATTACAAATGTTTTCACATTGGACCTGCAAAATATATTGTTTGAGAATCATCGTCGCACATCGCTGGTCCTCAAATGTAGGAAGCAAATCAACCCATGTTTATTTGTCCGTTTACAACCAGAAAACATGGGCGGGGAGACGGAGCCCGTGTACTTTCCTCTACAACTACTCCAATGCGAGAGTAGTTGTTTTTTGAGTAAACATTTACTGAAATACCTCAATAATAATAACTCAAATACAGACAAAAATCAGTGCAGGTTGAGATTGTGAGTGTCCAGCGTAAATAAAACCACTGTTCATCTGTTAGACTCCTCCATCCTAAGATATATCTCAGGTTTAGAATAAAAAAGATAAATAAATAAAAATTGCAATGTCAGTTTTTTATGTCATGCAGCCTAATGGATCCACAAATGAATGATCCAGTATTACAAATGTTAGAATAAATATTTACTGTAACTTTTGCATTATAGGGGGATTATAATATTTATTCTGGGCCTTTGACCCAGCATGAGAGTTTTTTAGTATTATTAATATATACATGTTTTATTTATAGGGTGTGCCCTATTTTATATAGTTTTGAATTTAAGTGTTCAAATGTTTATGTATGCTTAGTATTCAGCATATGGTCAGTATTTACCATTTTAAAGTGCTTTATAAATAAAGTTGGCATGGTTTGACTATTTTCCTTTTTGTTTTATATCTCAAACAAGCTAGTTAATGTCTAGAATGAATTAATTATTGCCAATTAACAACTGGTTAACTGGTTGTAGTTTCAATTTTTCAGCTATTACAATAAATAAATAAATATTCAAAGTTTATGATGCAGCCAGTCCCATTATATTCCTTTTTATACTTTTCCTACAGCAGCAGATACGGAAGATGCAATTTTAGCTCTACAACCACAAAGAAATGACATCACTTTAATGAGAGCAGGAATGACAAAGAAGTTTCCAAAGAAAAACAACTGATCAAGAGTAAAATGAGAGCGGGGACAACCCAGACTGGTTTAACAGGACAAATGAACTGCAACCAGCTAAAGGTTTCAGGGTGGAGTTCGGTAAACATGGAAATGGGTGATAAGAAGTAGAGAATGATCCACAAACACATCTATTATCTCCCTCCGTAAAGTATGATGTCAGTCCTCTTCAGCTCATTTGAAAGGCAAACACAGGCTGAACTTCAGCTCCAAACACTGCAGTCCTCCTCAAACCACAGACTTTGTCAATATTTCGGATAAATTCCCACTTCCTTGACAGAATCACGCTCCTCTCATGAATCTGTGACTCGGTGCACTGCTGTCGTGTCTTCCAGCAGCTGGAATCATAAGCTGATTTAGCGGTGGGATGATGTATGATTAATGGAAAGCAGAGAGAGTGGTGGGCTTAATGGTTTTTGTCCTCCTGTTGAGAGTTATGCAGACTGCAAATGGAAGAACTGGATATTGGTTAGATTTTCTCCTTGATGACCCAGATAATCAGCAGCAGCTCCTGTATCAGAATCTGGTACTTTTCCTGAAGGTTTCACTTGGGTCAGGGTGGACATTTTATTTGTAAACCTTTAACCTGTGTGTGGTGGAAAAATAAAGCCTATAAAACAGGAAGGTTGCTTATTACTGGGATCCAAAATGTACACAGTCACAATGATCTGATCAGGTTTTTAATGCATTTCCACAGTAGTTCCATACCATATGGATGTTTTTCATGTATTTTTTAAAACTTTAGTGGCACATAAATAAAAATACTAGGGTCACACCTCTGTGTTAGCCTTATGTGCTCAGAAATGGGACATTAGGACATAGCTAAAGCAACAGATTGATGTTACAAGAGTTAAATCAAAGCTCAAAACAAATACAACTAATGTTAAAGCGTTTCTGGTTATAAAACAGGAGCATTTTCTCCTACAGAGTCAGCCAGGTTTACAAATACATGAGAAGTGTCACATAACTCTCACAGTTATTGCATGGGAGTTGGCTAGCTCATAGCAAACGCTATCCCCAGCTGTTCAGTCATTTAGAAGCTGCAAAGCGAGCAGGTGCAGGACTGGATCATCTGTTGGGATGTTTTACTAGAAGCCATCCTTCGTCTAATAACACACTCTTTTCTCATTGCATTACAAGATGGCAAGTCGCTTGATTTATGCTCTTCGGCTTGCTGGTTTCATACGATTCAAAATGAAACATTTTGCTGCAGGCACTGATGTATCTGCAGTGTGGTTGACAATACACAGATTTAAAACCATCATGGTGCAAACACTTGTGCAGATATCTTCAAAAGTTTAGTTTTCAAGAGTCCTCTGAATAATCAAGAGCAAATATCTGTGAGCTACTTGACCCTGAAGCATATCAACTAATTAAGGTCAGATGAAAATGGGAAGTGAAGAACCAGCTGCTGACATTTACCCATTACACAAGATTACACAAGCACAATGCAATCACTGTCACAGTAAACTACATTACAAGTCCTGTGCCGTGCTGCCGTGTGACGAACACACACCGCAGCGTCAAACAGACTCTGAAGGCCTAATGCAGGTTCGTTTTTTCTGATGGTTGCGAAATAAGATTAATTCTGTTCAGTGGAGAGGTCTCAGCTGCAACATGGTTTCTTTTAATGGGTCTAAAAAGGACAAAAACACTGAACATCTACAGGCTGCAAGGATGGTTTGAATATAAGATGCGCTGCTTACGCTGTCCACTACACGTGTGTGTGTGTGTGCAGGGGGAGGGGGATTACCCTCCAGCGCTTTATCATGTGACGCTCAGACCCACTGGTCAGTGTGACATTTTCCCGACAAAAACACCATTCACACACCGAGAAGGTGGTGGAGCAGTGTGTGTGTGTGTTGGTGGGAGTGGGAGTAAAGATGACTCCTCCTCTGCTCAGGCTGTTACATCTCCCCCATTTCAGGATCACCCATTTATCTTTGTTTATCCCTGTCTTTGTTATTCACACTCTTAAGCATGACTTTTTCCTTGCCAAAGCTGCCAATACCCTAACGTGCCCTAAAAATGTCTCCTAGGAGTCACTCTGAAGAATTATAAAGTAGCTGCATGTCTGTCGCTTCCATTTGTGCTGTTACAGCAACTATCCCAGGAAGTGTCTCACTTCCGTATTTCCTCATTTATCCAAACATCATTCACCTCTCGCCCCGAGAGACTTTCTGAGGGGAAAACTACATTTAAACAAACAATAATTTGAATCTTAATATTGTTGCTGAAGCTTCTAACAAAGATAAATCCCAGTATGTGCAGGTTCACTGCAGGTCAGACTGAGCCGTTTTACAGAAAAACATGTTTATTTCATCCTCCATAATAGAGTAATCTTATTTATTCCACCATAATCCATCTAAATTTTAATCTAATCTAAATTTGAAGAATCTTTATCAGAAATTTGCATGCAAAAATATAAAAAAAGACTGAAATCCAATCTGCAGCTTTTTTTACCTAAAAGTTTGAACAAATACTTGTATATTTTCCTTTTTACATACAAAGTCTCAGTAGCATCACCTTAATAACCTCCTTCCACTCCAAAGATGTTTAAATGGAAAACAATCTGGCATTTGCTGACAAAGCATTTTAAAAATACTACTATTAAAAACTTCAGCCAGGACCCATATTTAAAGTAAACTATTGTTGCCTCCATATAGAGATAAGTACACATCAACACACTCAATAGCCTTTTATTTATCCCGATACACAACCTGTCATTTCATATAGTGGTGGCACACATTTTCCCAAGGGACACATCTACTCTCCGGTTGTAATTACTGTTGTGGGAAACCACCACACAGCTGCCAGCACCCCCATTTCAGGTCCAAAGCCAGAGTTTAACACAGCACAGGGTACAAGTTACCCCCCTTTGTTGCATGTGTGAATCCACAAACGTACACGCTGACATGAAACAATGAAGACCAATGGAAAAGTTAAAGGTCTAGCTGCAGAATCTGCAAGCAAGTTGCGTCAGAAGCAAATTTAAGTGGGCACAGAAGAAGAATGACTCAATTCTCTTACAATATGCAAGTCTTCAAGGGAGGAAACAAACCAGCTGTGTTTGGAGGGCTTTCTGAGATACTCTGTTGCTGTGGGGGGCAAAGGTGACACTTTCGGACCAGAATTCAGTCAGAGACTAAGACTGTTGGGTTGTAGACATGATAAACCCAAATGTTAATGGTTTTATACAGAAGCAGTTCTTAATTTAGACTTATTTCAGGAAACATCTCAAAAAGAGAGCTTGTTGTGGTTTCATCTATAATTAGGAGTATATCGCTTTAGATGTATTTTTAATAAATTACTCTGAAATAAAAGCAAGAATAGGCCCAAAGTTACTTTCCTTTTAAAAAGGTCCTGATAGTTGCACGACAGGATGCCAAATGTCTAATTAGATGGAAGCGAAACCTGCTGCAAAAACTGGAAAAACTGCATTTAAGCCACAAACAAAAGGTTTTCCTACTGATCTGCCAAACACCTGCCAAACTACACAATTATGACTAGTTTCATGCATTTCACACCAAGAACAAGATTACATATAAATAAAAGAAATATTCAAGGTTTTCTCATCATTCCTCCAGAAAGGAAAAATAACTTCATCATCATGAGCTTTGTCAAAACTTCCGCTTCTTTCTCATTGAGCCAATTAAACCAAACACAACAGGTGAATTTCATTTGAGTGAGTTTTTCATATGAAATCAGCAGAAAGTGACAGGTTTCCGCTCTTACCTTGTACTCAGAGACTTTCCCTGAAGGCTTTTTGAAGAAAGAGGTCCTGGCCGTGAAAAAGTACTCTTCGGAGTCTTCCTCCAAGCTGCTGTAGCCACTGCTCATCGTGCTATTCCACGTCATTTGCGGAGAAAACCTCTCTACTCGGACCCGATTGCATTAAAACCCCCTCCTCAAACTGAGCAACAATAAACACGAATCTTAAAAAAATTCTCACTGTGTTCAGTTTGTGAGGTTTACTGGGAAGATTTCCTGCTTTAAATCCGCTCAGCTGACTGCCAGCCTTCTGCCTTCCTCCCGTCACGCTCTTCACTGCGCCGGCATGGCCAAAACTTACTTTAACGTCATCTTTTTAAAAGAGAAAAACAAGACAAACTCCCAAACTTCCTCTTCATTTAAAAAAACAGGTCCAACAATTTCTTATAATTCGCAAACTTCGAAAGAAAAGCAACAGAATCCACTGAAAGCTCCTCTAAAACGACGCCTGTTCCGTTAACCACTGTGTGTGGTGTCTGTGTGACAGCCAGACAGCTACAGTAAGGTACCGCCCACTAGAAGCACCAACTCCAAACAACCAATCACCTGCCTCATATTTTTATATAACGACGCCCAACCCACAGGTTAACCAATCAGGGCTTCGATAGCTAGTTTAAGCAGCGCATCATTACAAAAGAGCAGTTAAAAGGAAAATGGCATGAAGACGTAATATCAGTTTTCAATAAATGTTGTAAATTATATATATATATATATATATATATGCTTTTACTGTAATTGCAAAATGTTTTACACGAGAAATTCTTTCGAAATCGACCAAATCAGGTACAAACAACCACAAAACTATTATGAAGTTATGAAAAAGATCAATGATTAGATAAACAATAATAATAAAAATATATATAAGTAAAATTAGATCACAATGCGAGAAAACAGATATTAGTTCGATTAAAAATTACAAAAAAGATATTTAAAATATAAACAAAATTCCAAAAAATTTAAACAAAACAATGCATAATTGTGTAAATGTACTAAAAATGGCCAAATGTAACACATCCACAAGAAGGGACCCTTACACACTGAAACGACAACAAAGTGCTTCCGTTTAGCTTTTGTTTGGCGGGCTTGGTGTCATACCTCAGAGAGGTGATGAATCAATGGCTTCTTGAAATACCCAAAGGCAAAAAACCAAAACTATTTCTTTGTTTTGGTTCAGTTTCTCTGGGTGACCTTACTGAAACCTCAGTAAATTCCAAACCTGACATACAAGTATCTCTAAAAATAAGGTCAGGGGTCTCTGTGGAACAGCATACTGCTATCAGAGCTTTTCATTTAATTCCTGACCAATTAATTTAAAAACAAAAATATGTGGAAAAAAAATAAGCAAAAAAGTAGTTTTACCTCAATTAACAGGCAACAAACCAGTGCAAACTTTCTAAGCTGTTTCCTCTGCAGTATACTTTCTCAGCCTTAACTACCATCAAGTAAGCCAAAAACACAGGCACCGAAGGGATTTAATAGCTACTGTTGCTGGACTGACGCATTCAGTGTGTGTTTAATTGCAAAGTGAAATGCAGTTTCTTTTTGTATATGTGTGTGTGTGTGTGTGTGTGTAACTGGACTTCTCTCACTTTATTAAAACATCACTTCTAATGGCTTTCATGTCTGTTCATGTTTGAGATTTGATTTTTACTGCTTTCATATTTGTTGAATCAAATGATGAAGCTCATTAAAAACAAAATACATCTCAAGATGTTCAGCCTTTCACACCTCTGCATTTTATTTTAAAAAATGTAGCCACATAAAAAACATTTTTTTCTTTCTTCTTTGCTTTTGAATCCACAATGAAAAGTAGCAGGAGCCCTAAAGGTGCTTGTTAATGCTCATTTTGTTCGCTCGAACCTGAGAAGAGGCTTCAGGCAAGAAGATGGTTTTGTCCATTTCAGTTTGACTTCATAGACAATCCAACAAAAGAGACAAGAAAGACAGAAATGACACTTAGAAAGTATCTCTATTAACTGCAGCAGTGTTGTGCAACCCGTGCATCTTTTTATCTGAGAGGCCCTGCAGCCATGTGATTGGGTGGTAAATGAGAGGTTCTGCATCAAATCAGCTAAACCCAAATGAGAAGTTTCCATCTAGTGTGGTTTGGATGTTTTGTTCCAAAGCTAAAAGAAAGAGAGTTCAAGACTTTTGCATAAAAATAAAGTCAGTGAAGTGCAACACAAGTATGAAATATTTCTATTTCTTATGTTTTAACATCCACGTGTGGAACACAACAATTGAAACAACATGAAACACCATTAGCAGTGAATAAAAGGTACATCAAACCACGGTTCCTTGAAAGTTGACATTTTGAGTTGATGAATGAGAAGCAATTCATTCAATACATGCTATGAAATTTAAATAGTCAATAAATTTAAAAGCCAGAGATTTCAAAGTTATTCTGAAGTTGATGTGTTTCATCCTGTAGAAAGTTATTGTTAGCAGGAGATTAAACAAGTTAAAGTGATCTTTTTTTTAATCCAAACTGCCTAACTTTAGTAATAATGGATGATTTCAGTGCTTATAGCTGTGTGCGCTCTGAGGTGGCAGTCCTCTTTGCAGGAGTGGATCCGTCTCTCATGGGATCATGTGATCAGGAGAGCTTTATTTTACAACTCCTCCTCTATAAACACAGAGGTTCTGCTTTGTGACAGTTTTTCCTTCTTATCCAACCAAAGTTTGTCATGTTGAATACAGTAAAAAACAGTGAAAATACAGTGAAAACAGTGTCTGAGTAGGTCAGAAAGAGAAAACAGGAAAGGGATGCTCCAGAGGACAGACACCCTTCCACCTTGGTAAAGAATTGTCTGGTTGGTGTCTGATGAAAGAACAGTGTGGATGTAAAACCCACTCTGTTTGTCTGAGTGTCATTAGACTGTAAGTTAGCTCTTTGCTGTGAAAACGTACCTAAATGTGATGAACTTTTTCACATCCTTCAGCAGCGTTTACTTAAAACATTGCCTGATGAGCTGCAAAACGTTGCAGGATACGTCTTTATTTTGCTGTTTAACAGAAGCTAAATGTGACTAGATGATGACAGACCAAAACGCGAGTCCTTAAATATTTTACACAAGTTTGGCTGGTTTTCATCCAGCAAAATAATTACTTATAACTCATAAAATTACGAAAGAAATAACAACAATTAGCAACTAGTCTGGTTTAGCTTTATGGTTTTCATGCACTGTTTAATAGAAAGCAGTACATGGATGGAGACTGTTTTATTTTGCAACAGTGTTGTGTGGCCTGTGTTTCAGGTTTAGTGACCTAGTGGCCTGGGGTTACGCATTATCCCTTTAATGTGAAGAAACAATTGTGAAATAAAGGATAAAACAAGACAGTTTTGATCCTATGATGTCTCACAATTGTGTGTGGACTGCAAACTATACAAACTATACGGACTCCTACAAAATCCCAACTCATAGATCAGATTAAACTCCAAATATACTACAAATTCAATGGATAACATCAATGGCCCTCAGCCATCATATATCCCCTTACAGTGATCATAAAGAAAGAAATTAGCTATAAAAATGTTTTTATTGTTTTTTTTTGTATCATACTTTAAAACATGCTTGATCCTGCAGAAAAGTGACATTTTAACAAGACATCTATGGGGATATCTCATTTATACATATGTTTTTTTTCATCCGTCAAGCTTTACTGAGCCTCCTTTCAACATGCTGGTGGTAATTTTGAAACCCAATCAATAGATGCCTTGTTTCACAATGTGCTTTTAATGTTTTACAACAGTAAGAGTAGTAAAACATAGTCCCGCTGTCGTCATTCAGGGGTTGTAAAAAGGCTCAAAGATTAAATAATTTTTTAGCGGGTAGTGTTAAAGCTCATTATATCATCTGTTTGTGGGCCAACAAATGGAAACTATTAGTGAGCAGAGAAGGAATTAAAAGAGACTCGCTTTTTAAGCTACTTTCAGGATCGTGTTTCCTTGTGAAGTCAAAGGTTTTTACATTAAACTGTTCATGTAAGGGGTAGCAGCCCACCCAGCTGCAAGAAAACCACAAATATCAGCAAAGCAGGTTCAGCTGCAGTGTGAAATCTACGGCACATCTGTAATAAATCAAGCCTAACTCATACACACACTCACTCACACATGCAACAGTAGCGGCAGCTAATGCACACACTGGGAGATTTTTGGACGTGCAGGCTCTAATTTAAAACCAGAAGGGTTAGAAAAGGGACCAAAGATAAATATGGCACAAGGGAGGCAGCCAAACCAAAATCTGAAGAGATGCAGATTCCAATGCAGATAAGCATTCATCTCCTCTGGTAAACTTGCTACAGTTGTTTTTATAGTGTTTGTTAAACAGAAAAGCTTCATTAAATCATTATGTATTGGTGCTGTCGAGGTCTAATCATTTATTACACCTCATTTTAGTCTTAAATATTCAATAATTATCCACGTTTCGCTCTAGGTGGAGGAGCTCAAGTGTCTCGGGGGCTTGTTCATTATTAAAGGAGGGTGAGAATGTGAGGTCCACAGGTGGATTAGTGCGGCGTCTGCAGTATTGCAAGCTGCTGTGGTGAATAAAGAGCTAAACCAGAAAGCAAAACTCTCAATTTACCGTCTGATTCTATATTCTTACCCTCACTTATGAGGGAAGTGACTGAAAGAACGAGATCACGAATGCAACCAGATGAAATGAGTTTCCTCCACAGGGTGGCCAGGCTCTCCCTTAAGACCCACTTATGCTCTGGTGTTCGTAAATAGGGACACTTTTTGTCTTCTACTTCCATGCGTCTAGTGTTCATCCACTACAGGGCAGTGATGAGTTTGAAGTTCACTTTATCATTTTGACACCAACTGGTCACGATAATTTACAAGTAAGTTGTTTAAAACCATCCAAAAATGAAATTTTTTTGTGTCATTCTCAGCATCTTATGTCTTTTTCTGGCACTTTTAATTCAGCGATTTCTGTATAATCTTCTTCCAGTTTCTCTTCTTCTCTGGTTTGTTACTTTTGCTGGTTGCGTGTAGGCTTTACAACTCATGACTGCTCCCACGGAGACTGTACTTTTCGCCTGCCTATCCGTCTATTAAGTCAAGCATCAATGCACCTTTAAAGATAGCTGGGTCTTCGGAGAGGTGCTCAGAGTAGAGCTGCTGCTCCTGATCATCAAAAAGAGCCAGGATAGGTTGTTTGGGCATCTGGTTAGGATGCATCCTGGACGTCTCCATGACGAGGGGTTCTGGGTATGTCCCTGTTGGAGGAGATTATGGAAAGACCCAGGACACGCTGGAGAGATTCCATCTCTCAGCTGGGCTTGGAACACATCGGGATGCCCCAGATTAGCTGGTGAATGTGGCTGGGGAGAGGGAGGTGTGGGCTTCCCTGCTTAGGCTGGCCCCCTGTGACCCAACTTCTGATAAGCCCAGAGCATGAATGGATGAATGAAAAAATAATCAAGTAAATCTTTTTCATGCACATAATGGTGATAAAATCTGAATACACGCTTGGTTTTACATTTTTGTCATTGTATTCTGAGTTTTAGCTACGAAGGTACGTGGCTGCATGCACAGGAAGACACACACTGGCTGGGGTCGGTTCCAGCAAATGGCCCCAGTGGGAGTGTGTGAAATAGGTCCTGACATTTCTCTCACACGTGGAATTTCTGTTTCATATATCCAGTTTAACTGGACCGAGCCACACCCAGTGCAAACACAGGGAGCTGTATGTGTGTGTGGTGACTGGTGTCAATCCGCTGTCCTGTCACTTTGGCCCGAAGCCAGTCTGGCTGAGCATTACTGGCATTCCACTGTAGGCAGCTACTAACTACATACAGCCGCTGTAGAGATTCTGAGTAGGGATTAAAAGTAGCTTGGCATCAAAATATGCTAGATTTGAAGCATCCAGCTGAGTTAGTTAGGGAATAAGTAGAAAAAGAGAGCCGGGGAATGGGAAGAAGTCAGACCAGAAACTCAGCTGCTGAGGGCATCTGAGCCCATGTGGGATGCACCCTCTCCACTCATCAGCCAGTTTCAGCTATTAAACTCTCATTTGGGGTTTTTTCTTCCTCTTAAATCTTCATTTAAACTTTTCACACAAATATTTACCTTTCATCAAAGTTATTAATCTATATTTAGCTAACAAAGAGACCACAGGAAAAAAAAACATCACTTTGACCAACATATGTAGATTTAACCTGTTTATAAATGTGATTAAAACAAATGATCCCTTTTAAATGAATAAGAATTAGAATAAAAAAACATGTCATGTCATGTTGTTTGCTCAGAAGTATGAAGCTTTACAGCCACTTAGTTACAGACATCTATAGAGACAGAAGGAGAGGTTTAATTTGCAGGAATGCTGATTAGATGAGATTGATTATCTGCAGATTCACATTATTTACATGCCACCTCTGATACTTCTGGTTGCTCATCCAGTTGCTCAACCTACCAGATCAAACTACTAGGATATGCTAATTCAACTCTGATATATATATATATATATATATATATATATATATATATATAT
>JBAMHX010000026.1:5316210-5329469 GCA_037177515.1 Pseudomugil tenellus
TATATATATGCATACATACACACACACTGAGTAACATGTTGGGCTTTATTTGTGTCCTGCTACAATCTAAGGCATATTTTCATCTGTGACCACTCTACATTGTCCCTTTTCACTAAAGTAAATTAACAAACAAAAAATTAATGATACTGACATTAGCTAAAATAACTGTATTTTTCTTAGTGTGAGCTTTTTCTTAAAGTTGTTAAGCTACAAAGAGAAAACTGAACCTTTATGTAGCAATATCTGAGCAGTTTTAGCATCTAGAAGGCTAAAAGGCTAACTCAGAGCAGTTCCTCGTTAACAATTCTACAACTCCACTCTCTGACCTTGTGAACATTCATTTACTTTAAATAATAAACTAAAGATGCTCCTTTTGGATGTTGTTACTTTTAGATGGCTAACCGGGTTAGCTGATCCACCTAGTAACCATGCTAATTTAAAGCTAACTCCCCAGTTTCAAATTCAGTTATTGTCAACATAACAAGCACATTTATTTAATAGCCTTTAGTCAACATTAAACAAACATCCTGAATACTTTTAAGAATGCAATGGTAAAACAACTTTGTCCTCTTTACTGAACTAATGTGCACTCTAACTTACTTGGAGCAATGAATCTAGCATTAAACTGGGATGTTATTAAAATAACACAGTTTGTGTTTTTCTATTTTTTAAGTCCAACGGATTTAGTGGTTGCATTTATGGGTTTTTGCTTGAAGGAGTGTGTGTGTTTTTGCTGAATTTCCACATTTGATACCACAATAATGTGTTTGATCATTTTCTTATTACAATTGAGAAGTAGCTGCTTATTTATACCCAGAGAAACACCAATAGCCCAAGAACACACTAGTTAGATAAGGAAAATTATTTGGTATAATAAAGATAAAAGGTATATTTTTTCTGCTGAGATCCACCGAATTTTTTTTAACAAATTTCTCCTTGTTTGAAAAAAAAAATATAAAACCAATCCCAATTCCTATCTATTCTTAAGTTCTGTTAAGTGTGCAACCCCTAAGCAGTGAAAATGTTTTAGAAAAAGAAGCAGATATACTTCGCTAAATTTAAGCCTCAATTATGTTTTTTCAACCTCGAGCATTTAATGCTTCTGTACGGCTTCAATTAGACCTGATTTAAGTCAAAGTAAAGGCAACAGAAATACCATCAAAATGGAGCGTCTGACTATAATTTGCAATGGTCACTGCTGAATCACAAATTCAGAACCCAGAACATTTAGTAATGGCCATATCCTCCTTCAAACTTGTCATTATTTTTGTCATTATGAATTAAAAAATATTAATATAAACTATAAATTAGGTTAAAAATTTTATGTAACCTGATGAGAAATGTAAAAACCTAAAACATGCAGCTGACTTAGTTTATTTTACATTAATTGTGAATTAAATGATCATCCAAATTAGAAATAAAACTAATATAATTAATCTTTCTCTTTACAATACAGTATCTTTAGAAGTCCATGCTAACATTACCTCAAGGATTAAAGATTATGGCAGAATTGATCTATGAATGCAAAGTCTGAGGTAAAACAATACACACGGGTTAGGGATAATAGTAGGACAAGTTAAAGGTCAAAATGACAGAAAAGAAAGCTAATATTTTTAGATGAGAGTGAAAATCTGTGTGGGAGAAACAACTTAAGTATGAGAAATGAATTTTTCGGACAAATGTTTTTCCTAACTTTTTCTTACTGTTTGCGGGCGATTATTTCCTGCAGTTGGACATTTCTTTGGTTCAAGCCTGTAACTATCAATGAGTAACTATAAAACCTGAAGGAAAAATACATTAACTTAATTTTTTGTGCATTTTTAAACAACTCTGTTTTATATTTTACTTTATGTGTAAAGCCTTGCATGGTAATATTTGCGCAATGCGATTAGTAGGCTACTATGATCTCCATTAAACATAGCCTGTAGATTTATTTGAATAAATGTAAGAACACCAACATAAAAGAACAGCAAATTACACAAAGTTCCTTCCTCATTAACTGTTTTTATCCCCACAAATGTCACTTTTAATATTCTATGTTCTTTTGGATTAATAATAATTACAAACTGATTGGCTGATATTAGAGCAATTATAACAAAAATCCTTCGCATATTGATTTAGTATTATTTGGTATTTAGATAAATTCTAAATCATCATTACAAACATTTATTTATTCATGTAAACACACGCAGCAATCATAACTATTTTTTTGTTCTTAGCTGTATCTTTATGACAGGTAATGTTAACCTGTATTTGTGAATTTTAGGAGCTTCATGTTGCTTAGCTAGTTTGATGACTCCTCTAATAAATAGATTAATTTATCTACTAATTCTCTGGCAAGATTACATAAAATAACTAATAAATTAGCATTTAGCATGCAATTACAATTTTATACACAGGTGTTTATATATGATTACAATCACATGTTAAACCTATAGAGCAAATCTAAAGTAACATTAGCACGTTAGAATGCTAATCAGTATTTTTAATAAATAATTAAAGAACTATAGACTTTAATTTTGTACTTTTTACTTTCATTTGACAGTTAGACATGTTGAATAATGACGCTTGTTGTTTCCAATAGCAAAATATTATCAACAGTTTAATAAAGGCTTGTTAGCCATAGCCTCTTATATTTTTCTCATGCACTGACAGACAACTGACAGTTTTAGTAAAAATATAAAAAGAGAAACTCAACAGAAGATGTCTTTAATGTTGCTGCTTCTGAACAGCCAACAATGTCTGTAATCCTTCCCAGACTAAATTATTACCAGTTTCAACCCAGTGGTGTTAACAAGCCACCATTAGAGTCAAAGAGAAAACACATGAACATTCCTCTTTATCCTGACCCCCTTGTGTTTTCTTCCTCACTGTGCTGTGTTTGCTTCCTCTCCTGTGACTGTGTTTGCTTTTCCCAGCAGATAGGAAATGGACTTTATTCTTTCTTTTTTCCTTGTCAGTCATTTACAGCCGCTCCTTACAGTTAAACCAGTGACATTGACAGAGACTGTAACAGCCTGTTCTGACACTTTGGGGAGCTTTACATAAACTACATATCCATTTATTAAAAGACAAAAAAAGCATTTCAATTGTTTGGTGGGACATGACAAATATTTGTCTTTTCTTTTATTCTATAGTATTGCTAGAAAGTCCATCCATCCATTATCTTTACCGCTTAGTTCAATAAGAACAGCTAGAACATATCCCAGAAATCATTAGCACACCCTGGACAGGTTGCCAGTTCACCACAGTGGTAGAAAATCCAAGTTACTTTTATATGTTTACATGGAAAAGCTTATTTTTTTCATCTCTAAAGTCCATATAAATAATCTAAAGATGAAATACTGTTCATTTTAACCAATCACAGCTTTTGACTTCACTCTAACATAATTGTAAACTAAAAAAGTCAAAATAGTTTAGAAATATTCCAAATGTAACACTTAATTCCATCCATAAAGGACCAAAAAGAAATCTTCTATGAGAAAATTATGATAATGTGTAGTTTTATTATGCTTAGTTCTACTTTACAAGTTACTAAATAGATTCACAATCTAGAAATTGGCAGAAAATCCTTGTTTTTTCTCATTTTTCGGTTGTTCTCGTGTCTAGCTTTCATGTACCACACATTTAGAGCAGTCAGTTAAATTGACCGTTGATTATGTTAGTCAGTTAGAAGCTTAATAATAGCCAGAGGTTTGGCTATAACAAGGTTTGACAACCCAGAGTGACGTCAAACTTTAAATTGTATTCATTCTGACTGTGCTGTGTAGATGTAGTTCTATTTAATGAGTGAGGCTGGTAATAGAGTCATACTGGTGGTTAGAAAGGTTTCAGTTGTATAAAAAGATCAGGAGAACGTCAGTAGAGATCACACCGTGTGCTTAAAATACATCCAGACTTCAATGTACTAGTATTACACTCTGGTAGAGTAAATACCTCCATGAGGTGGCTGACTGCCCCCTGGGTCACAGTGATAACTGATCCCTCATTCAGGTGTGCGTATACCGGAGTGAGCGGATGACAGTGTTGACAGGTAACCATGTAACATGGAGAGTGAAAGACATACCCAACATAAGTTCTACATACAAGCCAAATGTTTTAATATAATTTAATCTAAATGGCTAAATTTTAACCTAATAATTAAGTTAAAGAAACCAGAGATTCCATTAACAAACACAATTGTTTTCTAAACTTTTGACTCAAAGTTATCACTATTGGCAGATATTTTTATTATTATCATTTGAAAATATAGCTAAAAAATTTTACTCAGTTAATTTATCCAATTAACCTCCAGCATCTCCTGGCTTGTATTTCTGCTCTCTTGCAAGTGAACTCTAGTCTGATGTGCTGACTATATAAAAACAAACCATCCAGCAGACCAAAGACTGGAAGTGATGCAGGACATAATGTCACATATCTTGTTGCCCAAATTCTCGATACTCACATTGAACAGATTCTAGTGACGTAAAAACCAGTTTACATTTTATTTATTTATTTTATTTTATTTTTTAAAAAGTGTTTTTCTCTCTTGCATTTGATGGACAGGACCGTAAAACAATTCAGTCAATAAATTAGGTTTTCTTCTTTTTCGTGTTAGTCAGCAGGTTGTTTTTGTGGATATCGCCCTCTAGTGAGCAGTTGGTGTTTCTGCATGATGGATTCGGTTTGGTCCACTTACATACACTGCCTGGCGAGGTCATACACACTAATATTTCATTGGACCGCCTTTAACTTTGATTATGGCACACATTCGCCGTGGTATTGTTTTGATAAGCTTCAGCGATGTCATAATATATATTATTCCATCCAGTGTTGCATTAACTTTTCACTAATAATTATATTGACAATGGTAGAGTCTGACCGCTGCACAGTGCTCTCCAGCACATTCCAAAGATTCCCAATGAGGTCAGGTTCAGGTCTCTGTGGTGGTCAATCCATGTTTAAAAATGATGTCATGCTCCCTGAATCTGTCCTTCATGATGAATTCTTACATAGTCATCTTGGAATATGCTTTCAGGGAAGAAGACCTCCATCGATGGAATAACCTGGTCACTCAGTATATTCAGGTATCAGCTGACCTCATTATTTAAGTTCATACTGTTGCTGAACTTGGACCTGACCCCCAGATCATCACACTGCACACATGACTGTGGAACAGGGTCCATCTGGACTCATCAGAACGCATCACCTTCAATCTCCAGAGTCCAATCTTTATGCTCCCAGCAAACTGAAGCCTTTTTTCCAGTTAGCCTCACTGATTAGTGGTTTTCTAAAGGCTACACAGCTGTTCCCTCTTTGCAATGTGTGTGTTAAATAACTTGATAGTAACTAGTGATAATTGTCCATGCAGTAATTATCCAGTAGGAGTCTCGTACTTATCTGCTTAGCTGAATCCAGGTGGTGACTCTTCTTTGGCCAGACAGTGTAAAAATGCTGTCTAAAACCAAACCAAATACACATGTGAATATTTTCACAATTCCCCACCCAGTGGAACCGACTCCAGCGGACTATCCTGGTGTGAATATGAACAAAATCTGGGATTTTTTACAACCTTTATAATTATAAGTACTCTCATCTTTGAGCCTTTTATGTTCATAATACTTTTTTCAACAATAAAACAATGAAATCCTGCATAATATTGCTTTTTATTCAGGACTTTCTTTCTTTTTCCATATTTTAACTTTATTGTAATTTGTGTCATTATCAGGAAAAACACATGAGCTGTGAATACATCCAGTTTTTTTTAATAAGAAATGCTTTAACACATGAGAGCTCATGACTGTCTTGTGGCTACACTTCATGTTGATACGTTTGAAACCACAAACCACAAGCCTTCTTTCAGATGGTTCTGCATCTCAAAAATAAGGAACCCTAAAAGAAGACAGACAGAACCTAAAGGCAAACAAGCTTCTTTTGTCAAAATTTAAGGTGAGAGTAAGTTACTGAGGAGAGTTCTCAGATCAGCTCAAGAAAATGCTTTGTTTTTCCACAAAGATCCATGAACACAACCTTATAGTAACTCAAACTAGAAGCAGACATTGGCATGTATAAGCAGAGCTTCCAAACCCCTTTTCCTGCATCAGCAACCACACAGCGACCCCAGCACATACGCAGCAAAATCATATTCTTATGGATCTACTGACACCCAAAACCCCACAACACAGAGCTCAACAGCCCTCAGCAGTGTCAGCATCGGTTGGAAATGTGCTGAGCTAAGCCTCCTTTTGCTGAAAGAATAAAACCACATCAGTGTCGAGAAGCGCTGGAGCCAAAACCCCAACATTAAGAAATATTTAAATACTTAACAGCCAGACGGGTGGGAGGTGGGATGATGAAGATTCATCTCATGTTAATTATCAATTTGCTATGAAAAACATGGATATGGTCATTTTAGGCGTTCAAAAGAAGATACA
Source organism: Pseudomugil tenellus (assembly GCA_037177515.1). NCBI lineage: Eukaryota > Metazoa > Chordata > Actinopteri > Atheriniformes > Pseudomugilidae > Pseudomugil > Pseudomugil tenellus. The sequence continues at coordinate 5,322,624 of JBAMHX010000026.1, forward strand.
GTCAGACATGACTAATCAGTCTATTAATATGTATCACCAAATGCACTTTTAACCCCTAAAACGACAAACACTTTTGATATTTTTAATCTACTTGTTTGTTTTTGCGTAAAACTGCATGTACACGCTCAACCATTTAATCCCAGTCCACATCCACACATTATTTCTCTCAGAATCTGAATAATCAGATTATGAGACAAAAAATTAAGTAAAATGAATAAAGAGGAACTAAGACAACAAAACAGAATTTATTACTCACAGTATTTAATGGAAATGGAGGGCTGCAGTCCTGCAAGTGTAAGGACTGCCCCTGCTGCACCTAAAACACATTAGACTTGTGCTTTATATGCAACCTCTGTCCAACCTGAATCTAGTGGTTTCATTCCTTCACCCACAGGTCATTCTACCTTTCAGACACCTGGTTTTGAACCAGTCATCTGATTCAGGTGTGTTAGAGAAGGGTCTAAAAGAAGCATGATCTCAAGGACTGAACTTGGGGACCTTATACTAAATCAAAGTGCTAGAACTTACCCAAATAGGTTTAATTGCTGTGCAACTTCAGCTGCATCTTAGCTACCTTGAGAATTTGTAAATTTTGGTACCTTCTTGTTAGCACGTTTAAAAAAAACTTGGTGCCTAGTGATACAGAAATGCATCTTTATGTGCTGGAAACAGCCATCACACAGTCGATTCACAATCAGACGAGCTTGTTTTGTGCAGTGAAAGGAAGTTAGGGTTACTGGAAAAATCCCACATCGGTGCAAAGAAAACATGCTAACTCTGAACAGAAAGGGCCCGGCTGAGTATAACTGGGGACTTTCCTTTTCCAGGGTAACAGTGCAAACGATCACACTACTATCCACAAGCCAAATCTAACAAATCTATTAATTTCTCCCTAAAAAGAGATCATTGAAGATACAATCCTGCATCCCAAAAGGATTTAGCATCATTAAAATGAAGTATTTACCTAAACAACTATTTCTGTACCTCATAGAAAACTGTTACTCAAATTATGTCTAAAAAAAAACTACGTTAGCCATGATGGACAGCCGTTAATTGTTACTGTGGCTGTTTCACTCGCTTTATGTATGATACTCTACAGTTCATTCACTTTATAAACTCACTTCTACATCTCATAAATCTGCTTTTTCCAGAGCAGTGTCTGACAGGCCTGGTATAAAGAGCATGTACGGGATGAACATGCAAACTCTTCATGGAACAAGACACAGCAGGAACCTTCCCGTTGTGAGGAGGCAGGTTTAACTACCACATCAGTGCGTGCAGCTGCCATGCTGCATGGATGTGATTCAACAGAACAGATGAGTATTTCTCAGGATCATAAATATTATTTCAACTTTATTACCAACTGTTCAGTCACAATTAAAACAGATGTATATCAGTAAATTTTCTTCACCAAGTCAGAATTGTTGAACGAGAAGCAGCAATTTCTTCTGGTTCACTATTTTCTACAAACTGCACCTTTAACGGGACTGTTTATTGTCCACCCATATAGTTAGAGCCTCATACTGTTCAAATGAGAAACACAAGTGGGATGTCATAATCATTGTGATTAAACATGATGTTTGCTTTTAGTCAGTGTCACACATCCTGCAACTGTTTCCTGTGAGGGAAATAACTCCGACTGGCTGCTTCAGTCCTACAGAGATGGAGCAGAATGATGTCGTAATCCAGCCTGGTGTGGTCTGTAGAATCACTAACATAAATCAGACCTGCTGCACACCCAGCCGTCCTCCAGGAGTTTAACTCGCACCATTCCTGGGGAGTGATGCAGCGTGTGTTTTTACTGAGTAGGGTCACAGTGTCTTATCGAAGCAGGATGGAAACTGGCCAGTTACAGAAAACACAGATTCAAGTTCAGAAAAGATCTTCAACTTAGGTGTTCCTCACATGATTCATTTCCCATCAACAAAAAGCAACATATAAGTTAAGTTGCACATATTTAGGCAGTTTTGCTTCTTTTTATACATTTTTTATCTCTTTTAAAACACTATAATAAAACTATAATAAAGGGGAAATAATCCTAAAGAATCATATCCTATTGTTAATCCAGATTATTTTGGTTAAAAAAGGAGGCATTTTTTATTTTAATTATTTTGATCATGAGTAAAGAATCAGGAAACTTATAGTTTCTGCTCTGCTTGTCTTTGACCGCAGCACAATCTGGTGGTGATGCACAAGACTGCAGCAGGAAGACTCTTCCTGAATGATCCACCATCAGATGCAACGTTTGCAGTCAGAACCAATAAAATACTGACATTAATCCAGATTTAATGCACTTCACGCTAATCTATAAATGAATTATGTAATACAGAGTGTATATGAATTTTAATATCTGGATTAAAATGTCTATTAAAAACAATCTATTTCAACAAACGAACAAAAACACATAAAAATGCTCTGAAAAGGACATTTCTGGAGCTAATTGGCAAAAAAATATCAAATTTATTTATTTATTTGCTTTAAAATGACTCATGAAGAGGAAAACTGCTGATGCAGGTGGAGTGCAGAGTGTACTCACATGGAGCGGAGTGTTGTTGTTCAGTTGGTCCTGACTGATGGGCGACGCTGCAGGACGACAGTCGAGAGACACTTCATCCCGACACGCAGCGTGACACGTGTATTTACACACTGCAGAGAAATGTAGAATATCTTTAAGGATATGCAAACATAACGTAATGGTTCTTTTCTGTAACGTATATGCAAATGCTGATATCAGCAGCCGGTTGTGGTCAGAGTTCCCATCATGCAAATTTCAACTGGTGCAAAACATAAAAGCGGAATAAGTTTCTAGATAAAATAATAATTTTAAAAAAATAGGTTAAATCCAAAAACAGAACTTTTGAAAATGAACTCAGATGTTTTTTTTTTTTTGTTTTTTTTTTTTTATCATGCAGTCAAATTTATCAAACTCACTTAAACTGACTTAAAACTATAATTTAGATATAAGTTATGAACAGAGCTGGAATATGAGGGAAATTAATAATCATTCTAACACATAAAACAATTAATTTAGAGGTAAAATATGAATTCTGAGACTACAAAATGAAATTTGTGTTAATATGCTGGTAGAAATACCGTTTTTCTGATCTATTAAATACATAAGCACCCATTCTTTGCATGGACTGGGGGGCTGAAACATTAAAAACAATAAATATCAGCGGGCAGCAAAGACATTACAAGAGTTTGTAGCTTGATTACACCTCACTTAATGTCTTTCATGTCACAAAAACCACCTCTTTTAGTTTATATGGAATTATTTATTGTTTGGGTGTAGACAGACACAAGAATAAACTCTAAGATTAGTGAATGTAAAATATATCCATATATTTACAGCCTTTATGCATAGATAGAATAACCTATACAATAAACTAATTTAATTAAACCATAAATATACATATACTGATGCAACAAACTGGAGTTCTCACAGTGTGAAGCCATTTAAAAAGCAAAAACATAAAATAATATTCAGCTCAAGCTTTTAAAATGAGAAGATTCAAACAATTTCTTGGACAAAAGTATTTAAAAAGATTGTTTAAATCTCTGAAAATGTGTTTTTAAATACTAAAAATGTGCCTGAAACCATGTTGTACAGCCTTTTACATTCATTCCATCCATGTTGCCTTAATAATAATCTGTTGTAGCTCTGCAGCAGCAAACTAAACATGCAAACACACAAATAAAACCCTCGCAAAGGCTTAGCATCACTATTTATTTTCTAATAAATAAGATGAAGGAAATTTTTCTGGTCACATAAATTGAAAAAAAAGTCTGACAAATTGGACAAGATGCTGATAAAACAGTCTGTGTATCCCGTGATCCTACCTGTCGACCTTTTCCTCACATGATGCCCAACTTTATCAGACAGTTTGCACATGGCTGCTCCCATCTCCCATCTTCATCTTATACACACTCATCTACACACACAAACACACGCAGATAGCGAAACACACTGCTCCTGCTCTGCTCTGACTTCAGATGTGCCTCGCTGCCTTTTCTCCTGGTTTCCCTGTCTCACTGTGTTGTTGTGCTGAGTGGCTAATTTAACAGTCAAATGGAGGCCACAGTGTGATGGACACACAGGCAGGAGAGGAGGGTGGAGGGAGGGAGGACTGCTGACTCAGTCATCTACAGTCTTTCTCTCCTCTCTTACGTAGCTTGTTATGATTACAGTGTGTCTGACTGCTCAGCTTCCTGTGCATCCAACCAGTCATCCACCTCGATCACTTTTGACAATGAACTCAATCCAGAGAGGAAGACAAAGAGCGTGTCGCTATGCAGCGTTTATTTTCCAAACTGAAAAGATATTTGCTAATTTGAAAGATTGTTCCTCTAAATTTCTTCTAGCTGGCATATAACGTCCATATTTTTGTGTTTGTATACTTTTTTGCTATATTAGCTTGCAGATATACAATATTTTCCCTTTTGTTACCATTTCCAATTGTTTAAATATAGATAAATATAAAGACATCATACTGCTAGCTGAAATGAGCCTACATGCTATCCCCATGAGCCTACAGCCTTCTGTCACACCACCACTCTGTCATCCTGCAACTCAGTCAAGGACCTGAACAGAACCTCATCTCCCTCCACATCAGGACTTCCTGAAAGCCCCTCTGCCTCCACCTCCATTCTGTCTGTCTCCTGTAATCAAGTCATGAAACAACAGATGAAACTGAACCAGAACAAGGCTGCAGATCCAGATGGTGTCAGTCCCAGAGTTCTCAAGGCCTGCTCAAAACAACTATGTCTTATTCTCCAGCACCAGTTCAACACTAGTCTGAGTCAGAAAATAATTCTGGTAATGTGGAAAACATCTTGCCTTGTTCCAAAAAAAAAAAAAAAAAAAAAACAACCAGCTGAACCATATGACTACAGAATTTAAATTTCTCTCTGGGATTATTAAAGTATTTTCAATTTCATAAATCCTGTCATGTCCTCAGGTAGGCTGAGCTCAGTAATATGCACAACACTAATAATAAATGAACTAATAAACTAAATCTATACATTATCAACACATAGCCAAACTTTTTAAAAAAAAAGAACTTTAATTTTCATCGTCACTGTGACGATACAAACAAATAACATAATTTTTACACAACATATTTGCCCATATGATGGGCGTTCCTACAGCCACGTGCACCAAGACATTTCAGTTATCTTAGTTTATTGCTTTAATGCAGTTTCTTTACTTGCTTTAGTTCCTTTTTGGTTTGTGGCTGCTTGTAGCAAAGAGCTAACTGAGCTAAAACAGATCTAACGAGAGCAATTCAGCTAACAGAGGTAGGTGTGCCAAAGCTAAAGTGTGCTGTTAGCCAGCTAAAATCTGCAGTTTTGCTACAGTCTGCCATTTCACTGCTACAAATTGGATACCTGTCAATCAAAATGACACGCGCCCGGTTATGTCAAATTTCAGATCAAATTACATCCAAATGGATGATTTATTATATAAAAAAAACCTCACTCCCCTCACACTTGACATCAAGGTAAACTTGACTCATTAAACCTAAAAAAAAAAAATGTACCAGGCTGTAAATGTTTATTTCTGCTGTGAACTTGGTCTTTTTAACATGGGAGTCAATGGAGATTTGCTCTGTTATAGAACTCCCAGTAAATGAGGGGGGAGCTGTACATTTTAGGCATTCAAAAGAAAGATAAAGTCAGACAAGACTTATTAATCTGTACAAATTTTATCATCAAATGTGCTTTTAATTCTTAAAACTCTAAGAAACCTTTGCTACAGACACCTGCAGACATGCAACTTAACTGATAACCGTTAAATCATATCAGTTTTGTGAATAGTGTTTTAGCATAACATTGCTAATAGTGGGAAAAGGAAAGCTCAGATTGTGTGTGTGTGTGTGTGTGTGTGTGTGTGTGTGTGTGTGTGTGTGTGTGTGTGTGTGTGTGTATACTCTCTGGTGTACTGATTGAGTCTGATCGATTCATGGCATCTGATAAGTGCTTTTAACTCTGAGAGAGTATCATGACTCCATTTTTATCATAACAAATTATGAAAATATACATTCATAACATGGAAATTCTTTCTAATCCTGAAACAGCAGATTTGCTGGATGTGAGCACATATGTGACACCAGAAGCCTGTCAGGTGGAATTTTCACGACAAAAATTTTTCCAAGATAAAGAAGTAGAAAGAAGCAGTTTTTATTAAATATTAATATTTGGCTCTGATATCTGGTAAATAATTACATTTTTAAAAAATCATTTAACCCCTTGATACTGAGGATAAACCCCCTTTGGTCTTGTTTTATTTAATTCATTCTTTTCCAACTTAGTTGTTTTTATTAATTTCTATTTTTGCATGTATTTTTGTATTTATTTTACGTTATTATTAATTATTTCTTTAATATTTAATTGTAGTTTATTTCACTGCAGAATTCTTTATTATCTTTTCTCAATTATTGTATTTATTTTGATTTCTTAAATTGCAAATAAAACCAATTTTAAGGAGTTAAAGATGTATTATTGGAAAATTTTCAGTAAAATGGATACATTTTTGCATTGTCCTTAAAATTCACAGTAAGTTTTGCTTTGACCTTTTGCTTTTTTAGGATCAAATATAATAAAATCAGAAAATATTTCATCCTAAAAATAAGTTTTAAATTTGCCTACATTATCACAAATATTGCTATTTATTTGAAAAAGAAAATATATGTTATGATTTCAAATCTAATGAATAAATGTTTTAATCCCTCGATTCTAAAACTGTGGTTCGAGCTCCCTCTGGTGGTACTTGTTGCGTATTAGCATTAAAGTTGTAATTTTAACCACTGATATAGTGTCTATATTAATATGAATGTTTAAACAGTT
>JBAMHX010000026.1:5358350-5378738 GCA_037177515.1 Pseudomugil tenellus
TTAAATTTCACATGTGTCTATGAGAGGGTATTTCTGAATAATGTCCCACACGGCTCCTCATAAAAGAAACAAACAGGACAATAAGACAGCGTGCCAGTTAAATGACTAAATATAAAGTATGCAAAAGTAATTGTTTTTTTAATTATACTCATTTACATCCTCTTTATTTCAGGCCTGCAACACATTTGTTAAAAGTCAGAACAATTTAGGGCTAAAGGAGTTTAAGAAATATGAAACAAGTACCATCAATGTGGTGTGTGTGCTGAGCGGGACATCTATCCTATCAGGAACCGTCAAGCCACGTCCAGACACGACACTAACGTCTCTGACGCATCTGGGACTTAGCGTTAAACCGTAGAAATGTGGTCAAACGACACGCCGCAGACGCACGACTACTGTTGGGCAATTTGTGTGCCGTCTATTTCCATCCATCTATTTACTTTACAACTTATTCGGTCCAGGGTTGCAGGACACCAGCATGACCCTGGACAGGTCACCTGTCTGCCGCTCTAACATAAGGGTCAACACAGAGACAACCATTCATGCTCACACTAACTGCTACAGAGAATTTAAAGTGAAACTCTGCATCAGGGATCTCCATCCTTGAGAGCTACTCTCCTGCAGGTTTAAGATGCTTCCCTTCCGCAACACATCCGACTCAGATCAATGGCTTATAAAAAAGCTTGTTCAGAACATTTTATTTGAGTGAGGAGGCGTGTTGAAGCAGGGAAACATCTAACACATGCAGGACAGAGATCCCTGCTGACAACATGCTCCCCATCTTTTAAAGGTTGTGAGCAGGAATTGCAACTTAGTGTCATTTTTTCTGGAAGGTGTTTCAGGCCTAAAATATAAACTGGATGTATATTAACAGCTAAAACAAAACTGAAAACACAAATTGTGAAAACATTTTTTGGTTTCATATTGTCACTACAGGTTTAGTTTCTGTTTCCTTTTCTGTAGGAACAAACTTTGACAGCACAGGAACTTAATGATGACAATAAGTTTCCTGCATGCAGCTCTTCTTTCACATTTTACGGGGTGTAAAGCTTACAAGATTTAACTTTAACACTCATCAACAAGCATGAGTATCTGTCAAAGAGGTCAAAAATATCACAAATACTGCAAGTGTCTTTTCAGCTCTTGTCATGTACCTGATAGTGCACTCTGTGGCCAGTAGATGGCGCCTGGTGTAAATCCTAGCAAGCACAGCGGACAGGTTTCAAGGTTAACAAGCAGCCAAAGCATTAAACTTCCATACATTTCAACCAGTAAGTGATTGTTTCCACACACAAGACACACATTTACAGAATACCCATCTATAAAAACCAGGAGAGGAGAGGATGAGGCTGAACGAGCCATGAAATAATGATGAAGAAAAAGGAGCACAGAGGGAAATTAAAGGGATGGTAAGCAGACTGATGAGGATGGAGATGAAGACTTGCCTCCTGTAATCTGTCAATATAGAGTCTGCAAGTCTCCAGATCACAGTCTCCTCTCACCACCACTATACCAACTGGGATTGCTGGAAAACACACAAGTGGACGTTTTAAGCTTGAAAATATGTTTTTGAACACTATGTGGCACTAAAACAAAGTTTTAAAAACAAGATTTGCATTTTATTGTCTCAGCAAGTCGTTTCAACCAAGAAAAAAAAAACAATTTAAAGATAAATGTCGTTCATCCAGTTCACTGAGTTGTGGTTAAAATATGGTTATTTCCTAAAGCCTTACAGATGTCTCGCAGACGCTCTTTGTCGTACTGCAGCCTGTCGTACTCCTGGAGGCTGATCCGGTTCACTCGGAGACGCAGCCGATCCGGCACTGCGTGGGGACTGGAAGAAAAACACACGCAAGTCATTGTACATGCGCACACACACAAGTCAAAGACGCCCGAGCACGCAATGATGAGGGCACACATATGCATACATGCACACACAGACACACAAATCACAAGCCAGATCTGGATTTTATGGCATAACTTGCTAATTTACTTCGTCTGTCTTGTTTACGCTTCCAGTGTTTCTGATAACTAGAGGTAGTAAAAAGGTGTAAAATCTCCCTCTAGTTGCAAAATGTTCCATCATAAAGCACTCAAACATCCTCAGAACAACACATTTAACCTATATGAAGGATATATTTACCTTTCTAAATGGATTCTAATGATCAAAGATTATAAATTTGTCCCAAAAGCCTAAAAAAACTCAAATTACTAAATATTATCTGCAAAAAAAAAAAAATACCATCAACTGTTTTCATTTCAGTGGTTTTTCTCTCAAGCAAAACTAACATAGAACATGAAAAAGCTCCATATTTACAGGTGGTAAACATCGAGTGCATCAAGTGTGAGCAGAGCTCAGGGTAACGTTAAAGGTAAACAGACTACAGCAGGAAAACCATCAAGACAAAAGGCAGAAGCCGACTGAGAAGTGGAAAGACTCCAGCATGCTGCCATACACTCGTTCTCTCTTTTTGTTCTCTTACTGGAAACACAACACAAAAAAGTTCCATTCAACACAACACAGCAGGTTTGACCAACATCTGACATGTTTTCTCTTTGTATAAACCTTTATTTCTCCTCCCCAGACATGGAGCGAAGTTCAACGCTTTAGCTTTTAGCTCTGATGCAACATGAGCATCACACCAGCCTTTTATTTTTAAGACTAACAATATTTTCTATTATACCTTCTTTATATCTTTACTCGAGCTTTGAACAGATTAAGTGGGTACAGAATATGTAGGATTGAAACTTTTTTTTTTTTTCTTCAAAGTACTTAAAAATGAATGATCAATCACAACTAGTTTGCTATTAGGTTGTTTATTTAAACTGATACTATATTTTTTTCTGTAGATAAATGATTTGAGTAGAAAAAACAGGAAAAAAGGAATCTATTCATGGATAGGAATTTCACATTGTTTTACAGAAATACTTCCAATACTAATCACTGATCGTGTAAACAAATAAATGAAATGAACTAAAAATGACTTCATCAACCCTATGAGGTGAAATTATACATATTTTATGCTTCTTTTTTAAGAAATGCCAATCAACCCGAACAAGCCTCTGGCTAAAAATACTTTGTTGCTTCCACTGCAGAGGGCTGAACGGTCTCTTATGACTTATGACTCAGCAGCTTGTGCAACTGGACAATGATGTTCAGGACCAGTGGGTTTTTTTTTTTTTTATCTTGATTCAGTTTTTTTTTTTTACAGAAAATATTGAGGAAAACCCACTGCACACAGTTGGATGTCCTGCATGCGGATCTTTAACAAGACATCTCCACTGCACAGGTGGAAATATACTGTTTTACTTTGAACCACATCACTAAAAATTTAATATGATTTGGATCTAAATGATAATTTAGGCAAATTTGACCTTTTACATACAAACATGAACGTTTAGGAAGCGACCCTGGAGGTTCCCCGAAGGTTACAAAGCTTGTAACTTTCAGTGAAGATTTATAACCTTTAAGAAACCAACAGGGACTCGTTCCCGAAGGGTTCCCTGAAGGTTACAAAGCTTTCTGTAAGCAGCCAGCGCCATGCTAACGTTTATGTGTCAAATAAAGCAGCAAGTTGGGTTTAGAAATTCAATTTCCCACAAAGTGATTAAGTAAAAAAACAAGAAAAAACACATACGAATTTGAAACCGATGTATGTGGATGAAAATCAAGAGGTTTTGCTTCATCATAAATAATAGTAAAAATTATGACAACAAACAACATTTTATCCACTATTTTAACAGAGCTGGAAACTGCTGCTTGGTTTTAGTTAAAAAAGCGATCAAAAATTCAAATGTTGGTCAAACCTGAGAAACAAAACATGACGCAGCTGAAGCGACTCGTTCACTCACACGTGCACGAACGATAACAAGCATACGGTGACAGAGGGCTGAGGTACTTACACAGAGAAGGAGTCTGGGGGAGCAGAGAGGCGGCGCAGATCAGCTGCACACACCTTCTGAATACTACGGCCGCACACGCACACACACCCGCACAGAAGAGAGGAGGAATGTATGGCGGTGAGGAAGGAAAGAAGAGAAGCAGAAGAGAAGACATGAGCGAGGTGGTGAGAGGAGAAAGATGTCGAGAGGTGGCCAGAGAAGGAAAAAAGGAATAAAAGAGACAAATAAAAATAATAATCAGGAATATCCCAAAGGGATGGAAAAAAAATGAAAGAGAAAGAGGACGAGACAGAGACAGAAGAGAGACAGGAGGAGGGACAGACGGAGAAAAGCCCAAAAGGTAAGTTGACAAACATTGATAGCACAGAGTAGTCACATAGCAGTAGCAGTGCCACTAGATACCACAGCTATAGCATGAAGTTACTCTACTGTTCTTCTCCTCACATGCACATATACTGTAGCTTGTTGACTGTAACAAACAGCTGAAAATAGACTCACATGTATATGCACAGAGATATACAACAATTATTAGTGCTACGGGGATGGACAAGAGTTAGTAGCCACGAGAGTTCAGGTATTTTACACACAATAAGCTGCTGCTTCATCCCTGAAATAAGTCGATAAACGTCTCCTCAGCTGCCACGATAAAGGAACAACCACACAGTATCACATGTCAGCGTGACACTGGAGATAAGCGGGACGCTCGTTATGATTAATGCGAGTTGACAACGTTACATGTCCCTTCTTTGATTGTGGTTTGGCGAGCTGATGAGGGACATTGAGAGGAGTGAATGCCAGCTCACTAAACAGATTGTATGAGTCACTCTGCAAACCGGGCTTTTACAACACTGCTGCCCTACTTCCTCCATCGATACGTGTGTGTGTGTGTGTGTATGACTCACTCGTTGAGCAGGGGCACCGAGGTGCGTCTCTTGCTCTTCTGGACCATGTTGGCCTGATTTCGAAGCGAAATATGGAGAGTGGAAGGAGCCAGGCGACAAGGCTCCCCGTCCACCTACACTCAAAGATAAAGGATGAGACGACAGTAAAAAGCAGATTATGCTATGCTAACTGCTTGAGCCCTGAGTGTAATGATGCAGCAGCAGGGATCGAGGGAAAATTATTTTAATTCCTTTAAGCTTCTCTTATAATATGTGATTTTATTATTTGCAGAACAGTGAACGATTAACATGATACCCTGTGTTACAACACCTTTTCTCACTATTTTAAGTGTACAGTAGTACCGCTTCTTACTGAACAGTATTAAAACCAACTAAACCCGTCACTAATCATTCTGTTATTTCTTTAATATTTACATCAATTATTAGAAATGGTTTTAATGCATGCAAACGTGCAAAATTTTTAGGGAGTCACATTAGCTTTAATCTGTAGCTGATTAGCTTTAACTTGCCGGATTTAGCTGCTGCTAAACAGCTAAATAAAAAACGACATCATCCAGCTCTGGTTACTAACCTCAGAAATAATCAAATATTACTCACATTAGGCCGTTTGAAAAGTTACACACTATCACTTTAAGTTTGCAATGTTTACTGTTAAAGAATTTTTAATTCATCAAATAAAATTTTATTGATACAGTGATTAAACAAAGCAAACAGGTGCAAACATTCAGGCCTACATATAAAGATTAGAAACAACTTAGAACAAACTTACAAGCATTAGAGGTGAGAATTACATTTATTACTAAACTGTTTTCATGCATGGACTCTGCACATGTTTATCACTCGCTGGGATTGGTTGAGACCCGAGTAGCTCGGAGGAGGCACGGAATAAAACAGCAGGAGACTCGTGGACTCGTGGATGTAAAACATCAGTGGATTTATTTCTCGCATATGGGTTTATGATGAATTTATAACTTGTAGGCTGCTTTATGTCATTATCGAAAAAAAACTGATATTAAAAGAAATATATTCACATATATTTTGCTCAAATTGCTTTAGTCATAGCAAAACTACTCAATTAGTAATAATTTACATTTTAACCCTTTAAATCCCAGTTTGATCACATGATGTCACTGTTATAAGAAAAACAAAAAAAGATTTCTATAAAAATAAAGATTATAATACAAGTATGCAAAATGATAAATATAATAATAATTAAAAATAAATAACTTATTTTGTTACATTTTCATTCCTCCCCATGTCAGATATATAATTTCCAATGCTTTTGGGTTATTTATCAACAAGAATTAAATTATTAAATGCCTAGAAATAATAAAAAAAACATGTAAATGATCTACACATTAATAATTCTTTTGTTTACATCTTCCAGTAATAATTCGTAATAAAATTCGTAACAAAAAAAAACAAGTACGTATTTATTCTGATTATTTTAAGCAGTTTAATGACTTGATGTCACTGTTGCACGACAAGAAAATGTGCCAAAATGTTATTTTACATAAAACAAATATTCAGCATTTAATTTCTAACTTGACTAAAACTGAACCAAATTTTTATTTTTATATAATAAAACAAACAGTGATATGCCATAAATACAGCAGTCGCTCACATGTTTTTTTTAAATCTTTTGTCAGGACAACAGGATAATTTATCTCTGTTGTGTATTTTTATTTGAATAAAGTGAGTATGTGACACTTTTATGCATCTGAAAGGTCACTGTTATGAAGCCACGATGTCATATTTCATGTAAACAGCAGCATATGTTGCTCAAACACATCGTTCAGCATCTATAACTTCTTCTCAAGTGTAAGTTACTTAAGGCATGAGCACTAAAGCAGCTCCAGACGTAGCAGGTCTGCCAGATGGTCCCCGTCTTCTGTAGCCAGGAGGACACAGTGACCATGACTCCCAAATCGAATCTTCGATTCTTATTGGTCAGATTTCCACTTTGGCTCAGTCCATCATCTTTAATAAACTCAGGTGACAGTAAGACAGCTTGTCTTACTGTCTGAGCCGCTTTTTCAAAGTATTTTCTACGAAAGTAGAAACATAAACATTAATGTAATAAAGTAAAATGTATCTGACACATGAGGAGGAAAATGTTAACTTTTTATATTATTTTTGTAACTATTCTCCATGCTTTTGTTGTGCTTACTGTAATTTTGCTGTTTTTTACTTGTCTGAGAGTCTGAGTTCCAGAAAAGCGTTATGTAAATAAAATTCAACATTATTCTGATTATTAAGGTAGATGTTAAACATTTTTCAGAGAGCACTTGCTTTTCTTTATAGTAAGAATGAAATTACTCATCATTTACTGGGGTCAGGAGACGGGTGGGATCAGACATGCTTGTGTTTTTTTTCCCCACTCTTTTCGAATGGGGATCATTTGTTGTGTTGATGATTTTTTTTTGTTTATTTCTCTTCCACAAAGATTTTTCCGTTTTTTATTTTTATTTTCATGATATCATGAAGCACAGATGATAAAATTGCTTCACTGTTGAGCCTGAAATGTCTTACAGGTTATCTGTCTGATTTAGTTGTACAGTAAATAACTGCTCATCATCTAACTGTGATGCAGGGAATTGTGTGTAGTCACCTGGACGGGTACGGTCTTGTAGGTGGTGAGGACGACTTCTCTGCACTGGTGTAATCTTTCTCCGTGACCACCAACCTGCAGCGCAGCCTGGCGGATAGCGGGCAGAGTTCTATCACAAGGCAACGTACAAAAAAAAAAAACACACTGAAAGTTTCTTCTTCTTACAAGTGAGGCCATTGTGAAACCGATAACCTCAATGCAGCCGTCGTCATGGCGCTGTGGCTCAAAGTCTCGATGGTCGCCGGTGTTTCCCCATGGCATGGTGCCAGCGCAGTACCTGCAGAGATTAAACATTTCAGACTGGAAGAATCTGGTTCTTTGCATGATTTTAACAGCTGATCAGAATTTCTAGCACATCCAACTGGAAAGACTAAACTTGACTGACAACAAATCGCACTGGTGCACAAAATCCAGCCTCACCGGAGAGTTGAACCGTCTTTTTCAACTGCTCTTCCAATAAATCCAAACAACTCTAATGTAAATTAAAGCCCTTTTAAGTCATTTTCAGTAAAATGAGGCAATTATCAAGACATAATATGAGCTCTTTGCTCCACAAGGCATATTATTAGTTGATTTAATCTATATTTATCTAAATATCTTTTAGGAAAAATTGACTTTTCTACAAAGATTTAATAAATAAAGAAATAAAAAATAATAATCGGTAAAAACTATTTCTTTTTCATTTTATTAAGACATCATTTGTTCCTGCAGATGTTCTGTTATTGATTGTTTCTCCTTCACTGAATGGAGCCATTTCTGTACACACTTCTCAAATTTGTCACCATTAGCCATATTTCCCCAACCAGCTCTACAGTACTTGACTTGCTAATGTTTGAATTAGCTCCACAAACCAGCTACTCCTCCAGTCATATATGCTTTTCCAATACTTTTCTTAATAAATAACCTATTTAAAGAGTCAAGCATCCAACATTTTATTCAGGAAAACCTGCAGAAAGATCTTTATGGTAGAAAAAAACACTGAATCTGTTATTTTAAGTCTTTAGTTTCTGTATCCAGTTGTAGTAAACTTGGTGTTATTCCTAGTCAGAAAACAAATTACTGACAAAACAAGTGTATTCAGAGGACTTCTCTAAGCTGCACTAGTGAGCATACAGCTGTTCACACAGCTGTACTGTCACCAGCACATAATGAGACCCACAGAAATCAGCAGCACATATTAACTCGAAAGACCGGAGAAACCCCATAAGTGACAGGATGTGGAAGAAAAAACAGCATTTATAGATACAGACTGCTTTCTTTTTGTCTGCATGTGGGTTAAATTTAACTAATTTAGCACAATTGAAGCCAAAGCTGTCAGGGAATCAATCAAATGTGTATCTAAAAGAAAATACTCCTGTATGCATGTTGATTGTTTAAATTGTTTTCCTGCCATCAAGTGTCCACTTGTTTCCAGTTTTTCAGAAGAAATACCCAGATCGCTCCGCTGTTTTTATTTTACCTACCGTGGAATGTTTAGAAAAACTATGCACTGAAATTTCAGCTCCTGGATTTTGGGTGTTAGATCTGTGCCGTCACACTGCGAAAGACAAGAGGAGAAAACCAGTTGAGTCATTTCTGTCCAGTTCCCTTTCATCATCCCTGTTGCTTTTGCAGGTCGTTACAAACGTCACTATCAGTTGGTGACTCTTGCTGCTGGTTTTGATGCACTTTTTCTTGTTTTTAACATGTTTTGATGGGAAAGATGGTACAAAATAGACATAAACGTGGTGAAGTTTGCATCACACTCAGCTCTTTACAAGATGCTCTTCATCCACTTCTTCAAACACTTGCATTATTTATAAATCAAGAAACAAAGACTTTTAGGAAAATGTGACCATGCTTTAAGAGGAATAACCAAATAATTATAAACTTCATTAAAAGTCAACAAAAGGAATGAAAATGAGCCACAAAACGGAAGTGTTATTTTTCACAAGTACTATGAAAACACAAGGACAACAGTCCAAAAAAACCTCATGTTTGATGTGCATTAGGTAAAAATTCCACTACGTGGATGTTTTGGGTTCTTACTGAGTCTCTCTCAAAGGAACAAATGAATTATTTAAAGCTACATGATCCATTTTTAAAGATTACTGTCTTTAGTATGTACCTGCAGGCTTGATGGTGAAAGAAAGAAACAGAGGAATGAAGTTAGGAGTTTTTAATGGATCTGTAAACAAAGAAATTTGATAAATGTTGTCTTTTGTCTCCTCCAGGGGTCCAACATATAAAAAACGCTCTATAAAAAATGTGAACCCAAGCTGGCGTCCAGAGCTGCATAATAAAAGGAAGGAAACTCATTTAATGTGATATTTTTAAACCTTTTGTGGCAGTTTAGAACATTTTGTTGCTCCGGTTCTCAGCGTTCAGGAGGGCTTTCTCATGTTTTAAAGCTTCACTGGGGTCACCTCAGCCTGAGCGACACTAAAGAGCAGTTGAAGGACGGCTCGTTTAATCACCCGATTCAACCTGCGGCCGAGACATGTCGACATGGAACGCGATACGGCCTGAGAGAGAGAGCGTGTTAACACTCACCACCACTCTGACGTGCTTGGACAAATCCCTGGAGCTCCTCTGGAGGAAATCTGAGAAGGCCGCCTGCACACACAAACACACAAACACAAGTGTGTAAACAGAGAAAAGGACTCAATTAAACAGAATTATGGCTCATTACATTTCCCTCATGAAAATACGATCACTCCTCCGCATGCTTCCGCTCCAACTCTTTCCCATCATGCCTCCCTTCCTGCTCACTTCCTTTACAGCTGAAACCGATGAGCTACGGATTTAAGAACTTCTACGCACATTTGACACTTGAGATTTAAGCAAAAGAGGCTAAAAAGAAACTTTGTATTGCTGCAAGCAGCATGCATCTAAACAACAACTGATTTCATGTTGAATATTTGCATTTCCTGTCGCAGACATGCTTCTTGGAGTATCTCAGAGTTATCTTGTCATTCCTCCTACTCAGGTCTGTGTCATTAAAAGAATGAAGGAAAGCTTTTCTTTGTGTGGGAGACTCACTCCTGCATAGAACATCTTGTTGCGGAAGCGACTGTTAAACTTCTCCGGGTTGGCCTCTGGATGAGTACAAGCAGAGAAATATGATGCAAACATGCTGCCTTTACAAATAAAACAAAAATATCAAAAGGAATATAAACAAATGAGGGAAAAAAAACAGATTTCACAGACCTCTGGACTCGTGGAACTCCAGGGTGACGTGAGCGTCGAAGCCCAGACTGAAGTAGTTGTTGAACACATTCAGGGGAAGCTGCAGCGAAGGGAAAACATTAACGTGAGCACATAAAGCCCCAGCTGTGTCTGTCTGCCTACTAAAACTCATTTAAACTGACATTTCATAAAACCAAGTGTTTCTTTGTTGTATTGTGTTAATTTTATCTGAAGGGTAAATTGTTAACAACTGAAATCAGGCTGCAAATTCAAACCAAATCACTTCTTGGTGTTTTTGTGGCTTAATTAAAGAGTTTGTAGCATTGGGTCACGCTGGAAAAAATACATGCATGTGCATGTTAGCATGCTACAACACAATGTGCATGCTCCAAAACTTGATCTGATAAGGTAAATGTGACATTTTCATTGTCAAAACGATACTGGATATTTAAAAACTGAAAAAACTGATTTTAATTCAGACTTATTCTGCCTCTGACCTTCTGCGTGCCATCCTCAGGCTGAACAGAGCTCTTCTCCACAAGGAGGTTCCACCTGTCCAGCTGCACCACCGAGCCATCCTCCACATGACACAAAACCTTTGAAACCGGTTCATCCGTGTAACCCTGCAGCAATGAAAATACATTGCAAATGTGTGTTAAACACAGTTTAATTTAACAACTTCCAGTAAAATATGAGCGGCTTAATATGATCATTTTCTCGTATGTGTTGTAAATATGAAAGTAATTAAAGAAAAAAAATTGGAACAGTAGCGTTTCTGTTCGCAGTTTGCATTAAAACAGTGTGTAACGGGGCTGTTTTAATGTGTTTAAGCTTAAAAAGCAGAAAATGTGTTGTGTGATTTGAAAAAGTGTGATTATCTGAAAGATAAAAAAGGCTGTTTGAACAATAGGAAAATAACAGAAAAAGAGGTTGTGAAGTGTCATTAATAGGAAAATATGGAAGGAAAAGGAGAGGAAGATGTGGGGAAAATACATTTTTATTCTGCAATACTGTAATATAAGAAAACACATTTGTAAAGTGAACAAAAGGAAAAGTGAAACAGATGATGACAGCCTTTAATAAATAGTTTTCCATTAAGTGACTACTGACACCTTAACAGCTTTTAAAGTGAAGCGCAGCCACACACATAACCTCAGTTCACACACAAATGAAAAGATTTCCCAGTAACACACCCGACACCTCACCTCATCCTCTTTAACCCGCCATCATTCATGTCTGTCTTACTTCATTCTCATTCCCTCCATCTCATCTTTCACTAATGCTTTCCATCCTTTGCACCTTTCGTTGGCTTCTGATTCCCTTTCTCCCTCTGGACAGGGTCAGGAAATAAACACAGCAAGTGCACACAAACACACACACACACACACAATGAACTGATGACAAAAGACCTCATCAGCAGGATCTCCTCAGAGGTTCTGCCAGACACAGTCATAGTTCTCATCCCTTCACAGGACATTTCTTTTTTTTTATCTGAAAATTGTTTATCAAATCTAAAGACTTACTTAAACTCAACCACTAGCTAAAATAATTAACTTTTGTCTACAAATTGTGTATTTGAACACAGATCTCAGAACATGTGTAACACAAGGAGACTCACAATAGCAGCAGCATGTTGCGGGATGATCACACTCACACAGAGAGGAGATCAGATGCAGCAGTGAGTAACACAGAGTGTTGGGAAGAGACAAGAAAAGGAACGAATGGAAGAGAAAAGAACAGGAAGACAAGGGAAAAAAGTCAAAAATGGAAGGAGAGAAAGAAACAAAACAAAAGTATAAAAGACTGAGTAGAGAAAGGACAAGAGAAAGATTAAAATGAGGAAATAAAAGGAAGATGCAGTGAAAGAAAGAAGAAAAGAAAAACTTCTTTCTGGAGCAAATAAGGCAGAGGATCATTAAGGGGTAAAAAAAAATTTACATTACATTTACAGAGCTGATAGAGTCATTTTTATGTCCTTGCTTCATCAGCAGAGTTTGCTAAGACTGTTTTATAAGAGCGCGCAGCTGAAAACTAAAGGTGACCTTTGCAGAAGCGGCCCACTCCCCCTGGAGCCCCCTTCCTCTCAGCCTGACACCTGCAGACTCTATCATCTCTTAAATAGCAGCTAAAAATGTATCTTTTTAACTTGCTTTTGCTTAGTTTTTAGTGTTTTTATGTCTCTTGTGTTGTTGTTGTATGTCAACGAGATATTTGATGCTTTATTATGACTACAATTTGACATAAAGTATAGAAGACCAAAGCAGCAGAAGATATTTCTAGCAACGCATCTGGAGTGCAACCTGCCCACGTGCTTCAAACACCTCCACTTTGCAAGCTGACTCGTTTTCCTTTTGTAGAAATTTTAAAAAAGTGAGAAAAAAACATATTGAAACTAATATTTAACTACCCTCAGATTACAATAGCTGGATATACAAGATAAAGCCTATGTTTAATTAAAAAAAGAATAAATGAGCATTCTTTAAATACATTCTATGTTCACAGATGTGTTTAATGTGATTTTGTGCATTCAAGCTGAGAGCGGACAAAGGGAATTACAGGAAGCTTGGATAACGTCAACAGAAACTGTGTCACTGTGTTGCTTTGAGGCGGTCAGACAGGGTTCAGATGTCAGGGCTTAGAGGATAAAATGGACAGGAAGAGAGCTCAGACATCCTGGAATGCGAGTGGTTCCCAGAGGTGTTAGAGGTAAATAACAAATTTATTTTCACACATGTCAACAGATTCCTTTAACCTTTTGAATGCAAATGCAAAGAAATTCAATCTGGTAAATGTCCTGAAGGAAAAGCTGCAGAAGAGATTGTTGAGCTAATGTCACCTGCAAAAGAATGAGCTGAGAGTGATTAAACAGTTGCAAATGAATGAAAAGGAGATGACTTATGTCCTGTCACACACTCTCAACTCTGAGATAGAAGTCAAGGCTGGAAACTCACCCCGCCCCAGTTAAGCGTCCTGGCGAGGTCATTTCCCGTTCCCAGAGGAAGCACAGCGACCGGAGGCTGGGGATTCATCTGCAGCTCATCGAGAGCGGACAGGATCCACCCCACCTACGGACAGACGCACAACAAAACCGTAAGCGGCTGAAATGTAAAAAAAAAAAGAGGAGTAAATGTTAGAATGAGAGGTTTTACCGTGCCGTCTCCTCCACAAGCGAGGATCCTCAGATTTGGCACTTTGCGATACAGCTCCAACCTGAAAAATAAAAACGGTTTCTGACTGGTGTGGAATGGGTGCGACTGGTCTCATCATTTCACAAGCAGTGTATCTGAATGAAACAGCTTATGGCTGTTTTTCCCCAAACAGAGTACAAATGTCCTTCTTCTCAGGATGTTAATGGTGACCACAACGCAAACGTAAAGGCTTTAACCGGAGTGAATGTTACTCACGCTTCTCGCAGTCCACCTTGCGACAGGTCAAAGACTTGACGGGGGTTCAAGATCCACATGAACATCTGTAACAGTTTGGCACCCTTTGGGAAAGGAGAGCAGCATGAAACACATCCTTCTTGCTTTTACTAATCAGAGTCAATATTATCAAATTAGGTCAGTTTGGAGAGATGTTACTAGTAATAAACTCATCTGATGAAGGTTACCTGGTTGCCCCCGCTCTTGGGATTGACAAAAACCAAGATGGGTTTCATAAGAGGCGAGGGGAGCGGCTTCAACATGAACGGACGCCATTTAGAGTCCTGAAAAAGTGAGGATGGGAAAAATATGGGACAATAACTTTAGAACCACATTATTTTAATGCCACTGTGCAGAAATCGATGATGCATTAATTTAATTTTATTGCATTGTTTGAAACTTTTTCCAAATATCTAAAAAAAAAAAGAAAAAACTATCTACAATCCACAAGGCGACAGAAATTCCTGCAGCCGTTGGATCCACAAGCAGGTGTAGCAGCAGCCCAACAACGGCTGCTGCTACACCAACTGGTTCTGATCCACACCCCATCCTTTTCCAAATGTGCTCTTAGAGCAGATCCACCGTTGATTTTTAACCCCATATTCACTGGAAATATAACAGTTCACATACTTGTGTGTATGAGAATCGTTGCTGCTGCAGTTTTTAACACTTTAATGTGAATGATCATCTGATCATGACGATCATTTCTGTCCATTCAATTTTTGAATGACAATGATCGATACAGATGTCTGAGACAAACTTCCCCCCACGACAAACTTAATTATGAAGATATTTATTCAGCCGTGTTGGTTTGTCCCATTTTTTTTCTTTTTTTTTGTGTTTTTTGTTATGGATGGATTTTCAAGACATTTCCAGGACATCTCCAGGAATTTGGAACAAGTGATCCAGTTCAGTGTCTGGACCCAGGAATTTCTTAAAGGATTTTTTTTACATATTTCACTTAATTATTTTATTTCATACGGATAATTTTTCAATTAGAGCTTCAAACCTAAACATAATGCCCACAATCATAAAAAAATTACACTGGTGTGTCGGAGACTGGGCTGTCTGAGTGGTTCTAGTCTCCTGCAAACATCTATACATTAATCATCAGATTAATCAGACTGACATAATGTTGGAACATCAGTTGCATTAAAGCTACAAGAAAAATAATTAGGATTAGTCTAATTTGAATTATTAATTATGTCTGCAACATCGCATGTTACTGTAGGGACAGATTGATACACAATGAACATGAACATGTCAACAATTCAGCCATAATTGGTATTTAAAGGATGTATTAAGGATGTTGGACATTTGCACCAACACTCCCTCTCCTGTTTCCCAGTAATTATTTCTAAAGATTGATGCTCAATACAGAAAAAATACAGAAAATCGTCAACATTAGCAGTCATAATTCATAATTATAATGGTTATTTACATTTTGAAGTTGCTGGATTTTTAAAAGATCTATAAGTTTGGAAGAGAGAGAATCTATCCCGTAAAGTTCCTCCTAACAGCATCTAAATATGTGTTCACTAAATATAAAATGAAGCAGACCTTATGTTGGAAGTGAGATGCTAAGCCAAATAATCATATGAAAACAAAAGACACACTGGGTGTTGAGTGCATCCTGGGTCGAGGAGATCATATTATTCTTACATCCAGTCCCTTCTTGCTCGTCCTCCTTTTGAAAGATGTCCGCTTTTTCCTCCGGGCAGAGTTCTTCAGTGAGCTCTAGGGTGCAGACACACACAGTTCAGTGCTTAGTTCACTGTCAACTCGTTCATGGTGATGCTGATTAAAAGTGCAACGAAGCATGTGATGTGACTGTGGGATGCATTTGTGTGTGTTAAATG
Organism: Pseudomugil tenellus; assembly: GCA_037177515.1. Taxonomy (NCBI): domain Eukaryota; kingdom Metazoa; phylum Chordata; class Actinopteri; order Atheriniformes; family Pseudomugilidae; genus Pseudomugil; species Pseudomugil tenellus. The sequence continues at coordinate 5,374,216 of JBAMHX010000026.1, forward strand.
TGCAACTGTGTGTGTGTGTGTGTGTGTGATAACAGAGACACAAACTTCCCTCAGAGAAATCAGACACGTGTCAGCTCATATCACATCACATCCTAAATCACACACACGTTAACTGTGGCGGACCGGCTCTCAAATTTAGATCCAACAAAGTCGTTTGTCATCACTGTCACAAAATGACAGTTAGTGAACTTTATTAACTGGTGAAGAAGCTGTACACTGTGCTGGTGTCTGGATGGGTTTTGTAAAGTGAAAGCGATGATGGCATCATCCTGACACCACAGGACAACTAAGATGGCAGGAATGTAAGTATATGTGTGGATAGAACATGCTAATCACACTGAACATACTGGTAAACATCTGGCTCACTGCTGTTTGGCCATGAAACACATGACGAATCACTATGACAACGCAAACACACATAACATCTATCAATGGAATAGTTGGGATATAAGCCAATAAACAGCAACTGTTGTTCCATACTGTAAAAAAAAACAAACAAACAACAAAAATAAAGGTGATCCTAAGCTTGAATATAAGCTTCAATATTATATTAAACACTCAATATAACCAATACATAATCCAGGAGTTTGAGCAATTTCAGGGTCTCTGACAAAGCTGTTCCTCATGGACAGCAGCAGTGGTAAATTGATGCAATAAAAAAAGAGTCAAATACTGATTTCATTGTGAAAGGAGTCTGTCACCTCAGGAAGTCAGACAACTTTGCGTATCTTAGCAGGGTGGGGGGAAGACCGCTATCGACTGCCATTACATGCCAACAAAGTTTTTTTATTTTTGGTCATTTTGAATCTTAACCCTTTAAAGCTTTAAATAAAATTTTTTTTAAAAAAGTTTAAAAATCTTTAAAATCTGAAGTCTTTATTTGGCCCTTTAAAAAAAATGGAGGAAAAATTTTACCTTTTTACTATTTCTTTCCATATGATTGGTCAAAATATTTTAATGTATAGTCCTCTACTTTCTGGTGTTCACCAGGGAGTAGGAGACCAGTATCATATGGTGTGCAACTAGGTTTTGAATGAAGTTTCTACCATAAAGTGATGCAAAATGTTTTGTAAACTATATATATCAAATGTGAGACAGGGATTAGGCATTAAAGAGTTAAGCTATTTCTACTAATAAGGATGGGTCAGTAAGGATTTTTGCATTGGTAAGGGTGCCATAATACACCATCTGAGACTTGGGATAAAGAACAAACCGGCAGCAGTGTCATGTTTAAATATAATGTAGATTTATGTTGTTTGAACGCTACATGCTAAACAGAAACAACACAAATTGCTGGAAGTCTGCTGTTCTTTTCCTCTATGTTGGGGATGCTACTATGCAGCCGATGCATCTATCGCTCCCCAGCCGGACCTGCTGGTAGCAACAGGAATACACGCAGACATAACATGTTAACAAAACTATCCAAAGGATCACCGGGTTCTGATATTTTAACACGTTCCTGACAAATAATATTGAAAGCTATCAAAACCCTGAGTTAGAGGGGGTGGGGTTCCATGTCCATTTAGTCTGCATATGTTTGCAAGGGGACATAGGCCTGTGTGTGGGCTTTGATTTGATTTTGTGGTAAACTTTATTATGACTACCAGTAATAATGCTTTTTATTTTTAATATATGAAAAAATTTGTTCGTCAATCCTGACTGGAAATGGAGATATAAATAAATATGGGGCTGATTATTCTGAAACAATAAAGTTTAATTAGCTGAATTTTAGGTAAATTCTATTGTTTTTTTTTTAATTAGTTGATGTCACAGTATCCACGGTGATTCATCAAAGCCACTGTGACCTCAGAGATGATGTCACATTCTATGTCAAGACCTCTTGCAGGACATAAACACATTAATGCCTTTAGCAACCACTGAGGAGCATCTCGATAAGCAGCTGTTGTAATTAACTGCACTTCTACTTTTTATAGATACTTATTCTTGTTTTTGAGGCAGATTTTTTTTTGTCGTTTTATCGGTTTGGACTGCTGACATAGACTGTCGTTTGGTTGTTTCTTTACTGATTGTCTATTTTATGTAGATACTGGGATTGATAAAGTTGCCTTCAGTCCTAACTTATTGCTACAAACAAAACGTAAGTAACTAAACAAAACACGATCAATCAATTAATATAACACAATCTGTGAGGATGCCTATAGTTAGGACAGAGAACTTCAAGCAACAAGTAAGACAATACTTAAATAAATTAACTCCACAACAGTGGAAGAAAATGGCATTTGGCTGCACTGACCCCACCACAAAAGCAGTGTTGAGAGACATATGTCATGACTGTAACCTTTCAATCTCAGCATTAATTATATCAATGTATTCTCAGTACCCATTGAGCGCTTCTCCAGAGGACCTAATCACTCATAGCCTGAGAGACTCTGATCCTCCTGAAGCATCAAAAGACAGATTTGAAAGCTCTGAAATAGAAAAAGTTGCGCGTGAAGCCGATAATTCTGTTAGAAGTACGATTTTAAGATGTTTGGCAAAGCTGAAATGCAGCATTTGTTGTAATGCTTCTAATAAACACATCTCTCCGAGCACTACGCCGCAGCTAGATGAGAAAAACTCTAATGCTACCAGGATAATAACGTACCCAATATCCACTCGTTTCAATGTAAATAGCTTGAAACGATTGGCAGACATATTATTAGATGAATTAGTCAATCACTTCATGTCAAAGCAGAAAACTCACATTCAAATCGGTCCCGAAAGGAGTTTACCCTCCAACCCTATCACATCTAGCAAGAACAAGAAGTCTCATTTCTGTTTTTCATCATTTTTATACCAAAAACAAATAAATACTTTGATTTCTAAATATCACACCAACAGGTTTTATGAGTATTATGGTCTTAGCAGGACATGGTGGTTTGCAGGCAGGACGCATTATGAAAATAACCTATTGTACAACAGCGCAATCAACTGGTGTTATTTGTGTAACAGATTACTTACTTCCACTGAGGGAGTGGGTGGAGTGCTGTATGCTGTGTGCCATAACGGGCACCGACATTACTTAGCCACTCGCAGGAGGTTTAGAGATATATTGTTGCCATTCGGTAGGATCGAAGTGCACAACTTTGCGAGGAGTATCACACATATAATATTTCAAATTCTCATGTATGAGAAGCTCAATACGACACATGGAGGACGACAACAGCGTTTCTCCGATACAGCTGCCTTGCAACTCCAAGACATAGAGACAAAATATAAAAGTACTTATTATGACCTCTTACAAAGAGCAGACAGAATAACCCAAGACTTTTTTGAAAAGCAAAGGAGAAAAATGTCCAATTTCCATATCGGAACCGAAGATCCGTGGTTGTGGACGGTGAGAAGGGATCCTCATAGACTAGCAGAGCATATGATCCTGCTGAATGAGAGGCAACGCTCATATGCTGATCTCTGCTGCACACTTCAGAGATCTGACCACCTTTCGGCTCAGAGCTGGATAACAGAAAATGAAGAGGAGTCATCCAATACAACATCAAGACTTCTAAATATGACAGAAAGTCAACAGCAAGCTGCTGTCATGGTCACCATGTTAGTGGTGAAGCTTATAAGCACGATCGCTGAAAGTTCTCAGTCACAGCTGAGCTTGGAGTCTGCTACAGACATCACCAACAATCTCATAAAGACCATCCTGGAACAGATTAATATATCCAACATCGTCTGTCACAAGAACATGGAAAACATGCACAAAGCTATATTCAAAGAGCTCTGTAAAAGGTTTGGCTCTACAGAGGAGGTAATGAACGTCATATTACAAAAGAATCAGTGTGTAGACTTTAATGTCATCGCCTGTCTGAAAATTCACTTAGACCCCTCCTGTAATCCACCTGAGAAAACAGGAATCATGAAGTTCTTTTCATCTTTAGGCAAAGCTATAGTCAAGACCTTCACTCACTGCTTTAGATGTTGCTGAAACATGATGATGCAGAGAAAACAACAACTACATTAATCCACTGACAGGAAAAAAACTTTTATTTCTGTTTCAATCGTGTAAAACCTCTTTTGTCAGGAGGAAAAGTACATGTGAAGTATGCTGACATACACAAACAACGCACCACAACGGGATCCAAATTAAAATCTCCAAATCAAGCAGATCTACAATCAAATCATCCAGCATTGTTTTAAAGCGTCCAACCAGTTGGGATGCATAAGCAGTGACTAAACAAAAAAATACACAACCTGATTTCAAGGATTCAAATAAGTTTATAAGAAAATAAAGAAAATCTGGGAACTTCCAAAGAAGTGTTTTTTATTAAGATCTATAAATCAAATGACCACAGGCTAAAAAACAAATTATAAATGTAAATGTTCTAATTTCCTAATAAAAGAAAAAAAATAACATTAATTCATATTATTTGAATATTGCACTTATTTAAAATAGTTTTAAAAGATTCAACAACTTTTTGTGCTATAAATGTTATATGAAATAAATGTTATTTAATGGGTGTATATATATTTGTACATACATACATACACACACACACACACACACACATATATATATA
>JBAMHX010000026.1:5378838-5397280 GCA_037177515.1 Pseudomugil tenellus
ATATATAGTGTAAAAATAAACTATTTTGTAACAGACAGATTTAATTAAAATACCTTCTTTAGGTTGATATTTACTGAAAACATTTTTAAGTATTAACTGCTACTGTGTGGACTTCATGTTATTTTCACATTTCAGTGAGAAATTCTCGCTTTTTTAAGCATATTTCTTGTTGCCTTGTCTTGACTTAGTTCTTCTCTAACTGGCCTCTGAGGTACATTTCATGTACATTAGAAATGAGATGTGATGGGTCTGCCTATCCTTATTAAATAATCAGAAGGAGGATTATTATAGACGTTTCTATAGAAATGTTGAGCCAGACGTCAGTCTTAATCCACTGAAGCGGTTCAACTGTTTCCTCTGCATGTGCTGGTGCAACAGCCTCACTGGAAGCTTCAGGAGGCTGAACTGTTGTTCAATGCAGCACATACATTTAATGATATTCCTCCGCTGACAACACTGTCCTGTTAAAATAATCATCATAGTCTCAATAGATAGACATGTTAAGAGGTCTGTTTTAGTGTGAAAAAACTTGACTTTTGGCTTGAAGAAGCAAGTTATGTTCCGGTACATCCTGCATGCCAACCGCACACTGCCTCACATGATGTTCACAACAATATGGAAAAATGTTTTTGTCATAGTAAAAAAATCCAAAAACACATCTAACATCGCACATGTCCACTGCCTCATTTAATGGAAGGCACATAATGGCTTCAGGTGGTCTGTGAGAAAAGGTGTAAACTGGTGGTTGATCAGTATTATGTGGATTTATGTATGAGTTGTATCAATATTCTTCAGAGCTTCAAGAGCACCCAGCATCTGTTTTGCAACTAATCTAATTCCTGACAGCTGTAATGGTGCCCAACTCCTTTGCACCATAAAGTCAAACAGACTTGTATCCAATATTTCAAAAACCAGATTTATCTTTTTCTAAGACATAAAATGTCCTATAAATCTAACCACGTTTTTTGTGGAGTGAAGCTTCCTGAATCCTCCAACATTCTCATCTCCTTTAGAGCTATGTGATTAAATCTTTAATTATCACATTCTCCTTTGTTTCATTGCATTTGTTTCGATTCCGCATCTTCCTTGACCAAGAATACGTCCCCATCTCATCCAGGTGTATGGAGGTTTCTCCGAAAGAATTCATAAACCCATCCCGCTTGTGTGAATCTTTGTAAGCTTAACTGTATTTCTGACATTTTCTGTGCTTTGGCACATTTACATAGCCTTTCTAAAGTCACAGGGGTCTTGTTGTAACAAGATCTGGCCATTAATCAAGATCTATTTATATTTTTTTCATACCATGGCGTCACTGACATCCCGAAATGGAGCCGTTTGTGGTGTGTTTGAGTATTGTTTATTAGCTAGCTACTTGTGCTACTGAATGAATAAATGAACAACAACCTTCTATGCTATGAAATCAGTTGGCCTGCAGCGAGAAAGAGTGCAGGTGGAAGCAAAAGCTTATATCATATCTACTGTTTTTACCTTACAAAATTAAAATACAGACATTTGACATTTTGCCATGTGATGGGCACTACATGATTTTATGTTATCTACTACTGCTAAGTAGTAGAATCTGTTTCCAATATAAATTACAACTTTGCTAACATCAAAAATATCTGTAATATGCTAATTCAATTATTCCAATACGTTCGCTCTGTTTAGGCAGCTAGGTCAAACTACAAAAGTTAGATGTATTAGTTTTTTTTTTACCTCACCTTGATGGCTTTCTGACTATGTTACCATGGAGACATGGTTCTGATGCACGTGCATCAAGGGGCAAAAGGTAGGCAAAGCAAACGTGTGGAAGCTTGTCCATGTTTTTGATCTATGTCGTGTTTTTTGATTAAATAAGGGCCCATGTTATTTATCACTGCAATTTTCTGTAGATATCGTTTTTTGATTCTGGTTTCTTGTTGGTGACGGTGTACTGATAAATCCCCTTTCGTTTCTGGCATGTCTGCCTGTTTCTTCTCCCCTTTCTGTTTTTTTTCTAATGGAACAAACTGTTGTTTACATTACAGTAGATACCAAAACGTTGCGCATCCCCCACAATGCTTAGCGGCTTTCATTCCTTTTTTCAATAGATTCTTCTAAATTCTAGTTAAAACTGTGTGGAAAGCTAACAAGAAGTCACTGGTGTGATTTATTTTGGTCCCAGTTTCTTTTGCCTTTACTGATTGCAGTGTTTTGGGTATCAAGCCAACAAAGTGAGCTGCAGCACAGCATGAAAATACCATTTATTTCTCTGTTGTTTAGAGATGGACGCCGTGTTATAATCATATGTCACAATAAAAAAAAATGCTTTTCTTGCCTATATTTGGCTTTAAATGTGATCACATTCTGAAGTGATTTAACTAGAAAAAAACAATAAATGGATAAATTGGACACGTCATCCACCATCTTTGGGATTACTTCATGGAGAGTAAAGCTTTATGTATATTTATATTATTTATATTTTCATTCATTAATTTAAAATGTACATTTATATCATGTGTGCGTTGCTTAGCAACTAAAGGGTATCTCTGTTTAAGCATGTCGAGCTGTGAAATTCATGTGTAAACAGGAATTTGCTGAGAAAGTCTCCTTCCTCTGACATCCACCAGAATTTGAAGGTTTTAGGAAAAGTGAAGTTTAAGTTTATTGTCCTTCATGGTTTTTTTATGCAAACAGAAGATCAGAATGGAAAAATCCATTTTGGATACAAAAACTGACATCTATTCTTAAATAAAAGAGAATAAACAGGGACAAGAAGTCACCGCAAAGCTTTTTAAATGCTAATGGAGGCTGAAGCAAAAAGAATATTTAAAATGGTTTTGTGTCTCTGTCCGGAAGATCTGCATCCATTTGGAAGAAACATGTGTCATGCATAGAAAAGGCCCAAAATGTTTCAAGATATTTATAGTAATTCCTCACTTTCAACGACCAGGATGTAGACCTGTGCAGGTGTAATGTTTTGGTAGTTTCTGTTCTTTTTTATGTTTTTATGATGAGAAAATAGCCAAAAAGTCCACAACTGGACCATTATAAGGTCCCCTATCATTAGAAGGAAAATATCAGTCAACTGCAAACTGAATGATGCGTCTGTTCCTGCAGCAGCTTTGATGCTCATTAGTTTATAAGAGAACCAGATGGAAGGAGTCAGAACTAGGAGAAGATCAAAGAATGTTTGATAAAATATTATTTACTCTCCCTGTCTGGGTTCTGTTAATTAAAAAACTCAACCAGCCAACATAAAAGACCATCCAGATGACCCTGGATTCTAAGAAGTTGTGTGCTTTTAACTTTCTCAGTCTTGTTTAAACATCCTAAAATCCCATTAGAGACCAGTTAGAGACTTATAGATTATTTATTTAAGCTATAAAGTTAGCTTTCTGTTGTAACTTCTCACCAGGAACTTTACAACTGTGTGGTATTATGATTTACAGTCATTTATTTATAGCTGACATCCTGTGTCTTCTTACTTTTAACATTTTTACGTTTAACATTTAACAGTCATGTATATAAGTATAAAATCAATAAAGTTGGGATGTAAAAACTAAAAACTATGACATTCAGTGTTTTTGGTTAATGAAGATATATTTTAGCTTACAATAAACTAAGTATACATGTTTATAGATTGTTTCCCTGTAAGTGGTAGTAACAGCTATGTTACTGCTATAAAGGCATGTAGAAGAAGAATGAGGAGGCTTCAGTAAGAGGTCAGTGTTTTCTGAGCCATTGTGGGCTTATTGTACTTTTCAGGCTTGGTTTTTATTGTTCTTGTGCTTGTACCTTTAATATAGTTGTTAAATTGCATTTCAAGATATTGTGTCTGTCTCAACAAGTAAAATTGTGTAGCAGGATCTGTTTCCTCTTCTCTTTCCACACACAGACATTTAGCAACTAGTTAAGGAGTCAAATCTAAATGACACGACTAATAAAGTATCTGTAGATTTTCTTATAATACTTGGATACTATCGTGTAGTATCTGATTATCTCTGTGATTAATTGATTTATCCCAGTTTCCACCAGTCTGTTAGGTCCATGTAAAATTTCATATATAAAAACTGGGAACTGATTGCTTGAAGTAATGCGAGTAAGGTGCGAGTTTCCTGTGCGAGTAAGAACAAAGCAGCACCAGAACCAGGTTTAGATACACTGAGGATTTTTTATTGTTTAAATTTATGGCCTAAAAAGACATAAGACTGCTGCATGTCCACATTCTCCTCTTTTCTTTCCATGTGAGGTTCTTCTTTATTATAATTCCAATTCGGCATAGAGCCACTATGATGTTGCGCTATTACATAGCTGACCCATCTACTCAGTCATATCAGCATTTACTGAACTAGACTGCACCAAATCATGCCAACCTGCTGGTGGAAACAGGGCTTTGTTATGCTCTCTGGGTAGACACGAGACATATTCAACCCCTTCAGTTGACACGCACCAGATGCATTGTCTGCATATTTTTAGCAACTTGTATCAGACACTTCCAGACATGCAGAGAAGTTTTAAAAATTATCCAGAGCTCCTCCAGATCAGCAGCATGTTAGAAATTCTCTTAGGAGTTTCACCAGTTCATCAGATCATAATCAAGCAAGACAACCAGTGAATAGCTGATGTGTGTACTGGTGAGGGTAATGTAGATACAGCTATAAGCATATAAATGTGTGTGTGTGCGTATGCACCTGTGGTTTCCTGACTTTGATAATCCACGAGGGAGGTACTATGACTCCAGCGTGAGCTCCCAGTGAACATGGTTCTTCTATCTGATGCAGCATGAAACATGTCACCTTGTTGTGGAACTGTAAGAAAAACAGATTTATCTTTATTGAAAACATCCTGTTTAACAACATTAACGTTTTCTGTTATCTGAGCTTTAGTGAGATAGTATTCATATTCAAACTGGGATCTTTTTCAGTGATCCACATGAATTTGTACATTTTCTCCATATTTGCTTGAGACCGTATGCAGGTTGTTACTGCTGCGGCCTGCAGCTCGGCTGTTTCTCTAATTTGTTGTAGTTCAGTGTCGCTCTACGTCGTGAGGCAGCGTCTCCCTGTACGCTTCAGACTACATCAGGCTACTTCTGTTTTCTGTCATGTCATCGATAAACACCAGTGACCCAGAGCTACTGGAAGCCACGCACGTCCAGCCCATCAAGCTGCCTCTTCCATGTCCCACAGGAGTTTACTGCCTCAGATCAGGATGCTGATATTGACATCAGTAACCTGTATTTGTACAATAGATAGTATTCGATAATCATGTTAAAATCATGAAGCATTCTCTTTAGCGTGTAAGACAGAGAAAATATCCCTCAAAATATTAATTTTTTTTTTTTTTATCATTTATTTTGTTGTGCAAAAAGCTCTTTTGACAACATATGTAGATTCATTAATGCACACATTTCTAGCTTGGAATTAATTAAATAAACAAACAACCAAAAACTGCTTGTAAAACAGCTTTTAAAATAGCTTTTACTATTTACACTCTAAAAAGAAGGGGTTGTAAACATTTAAGTCATAAATATGGCTGCAAATACATTTAAATTAACGTTGACAGAAAACACTTGAGGTTTTTCTGTTTATTACTTAAAACATATAATTTTGCCTGACATTTGAGCTCTATCAGCAGGCTGGAAGACACATTTTCGGACATGTGGGGGGGGGTGATTGCAGAATAACTACTTACAGCCTGTTTACACCAAGAGCAGCTGATAGCGATGATTTCTTTACTGTGGAAGAACTTCTGTTGAAAACTCTGAAAGAACAAAGTAGTATGATGAGTAATAAGAGTAACAATAAGATATAGTAGCATTATTCTGTGTGTGTTTACACTCACCTTTCCACACTGTTTACATTTCCCCTCCTGTCTTCGTCTGTGAACCCAGTGATGCCTCAGTACATTCTGTCACAGGCAAACAGATTATGACTATGATTCCTCCCCTAACTGTTTATGCACACACACATCCACAGATATAACACATACTCACATCTCTGAGGCAGCGGGATCCTCCCTCTCTGAAGGTCGGTTTACATCTGAAGTTAATCTGAAAAGAAGCAGAGAAAGCGTTCTTGTGTCTGTCTGCGCTCATTTCCAACAGGATCAGTTCGGTAGGAAATGTAATGATCAGAAATGACCGTCAGGATGAGCAGCCTGTGTGCTCGTGTGTGAGGATACCTTTTCTAGTTGTTCTATGCAGCCGGTGTGAACAACGATCTTACAGGCGGCACATTTCCTCCTGGGAGCTGACTTCTTAAAAGACACACAGACAATGCAGTCCAGAGTAAGACACAAATCTAGTTATGACGCAAATAATGTAAGTAGTGTAAAGAGACTGAAGCGAAACCCGGCTGCAGCACTGTGATAAACAGATACAGACTGATAAATAACATCCTGAGAGTTTTAAATGAGTGTTTTAAATGTCTCGATATCTCACTGTTTCCTGTTTCAGTGAGATAATGATTCTCCAGGAGGAAAACAGAACAACACCTCTGCGATTAAAGTGATAACCTTTGACCCAAACATCAGCCTAATCTGAGTAATGGGTGATTTCTGGGATCAATATCCAGTGCTTGGTGCATGTTTCTTCAGAAACCAGACATTGTAACTTTGCAAGAGTGGATCCGTCTCTCATGGGATCATGTGACCTGGAGCGCTTTGCGTTACAGCTCCTCTATAAACACAGTGGTTCTGATTTTTGCTACTTTTTCCTACTCTTCCAATAAAGGTTTGTCATGTTATACAAAGTAAGAAAGTGACAACGGTGTCTGAAGAGGCCAGAAAGAGAACGCAGTAAAGGGATGCTCCAGAGGAAAGACACCAGTCCACCTTGGTAAAGAATTGTCTGGTTGGAGTCTGATGAAAAACAGTGTGGATGTAAAACCATCTGTTTGTCTTGGTGTTATTAAACTTATAAGTTAGGGTAGGCTGACACTTGCACGACTTTTGGCCACGATTTTGACGTGGCAAGTCGTGGCATTTTGGGGCACAAACCGGAAGGCTTCTGCACTGTTCACGTCTAGTTCATGCATAGTTCACGACGAGTTCACGAATATTTCACGAATGCGTGCCCATCAGTGTCTGCATTGACATGAACTGGCACAATGAGTTCACGCATAGGTTGCACATAGTTTACACACTTCTGCATTGGTACGAAGAGTTTGTGCAATTCGGACGGTGTTGTTCCGACTTGGGCATCCCATTTAAAAAGGGGGCCTCCCTAACCCCAGGTCAGTGGAAGAGAGAACATGCTGAATGCCAGAGACACAGTCATTGCAGAGAATAGAAGTTGCCTATATCTGCCGCGCACTGGCACGTATCCTCCCGCATCGTTCTGACAACTACACGACATATTCACGTACAGTTGGCGCATAGTTCACGACCCGGTGGCGAAATTTTGTTGTGACCAAAATTTTGAACTTTTCAAAATTCCCATCCCGACATGGCAAGCAGTCACAATGGGTTTACACACTAATCACACCAGTTTACGACTAGTTTGCGCACTGGCACGACTCGAGTTTTGCCAGTGTGTGCCACAGAATGGTACACGTGTCAGGGCACCCTTAGCTCTTTATATGTTGTGATAACGTACTAAAATGAGGCAAACTTTTTCACATCTTTCAGCGATTATTCACTTAGTGTCTGATGATCAGCAGAATGTTGCAGGATACATCTGTGTCTTTGTTTTGCTTGTTTTTTAGAAACAGGTAGATGAAGTAGTTGCAGCTAGTTGAAGCTACTTAAAATATGTTGCACAAGTTGAACTGGTTTGCATTCAATAAAAGCATTTCCTGTAATTCATGTAAAGTCATTTCCGGGCTATAAGAATTTACTTTTGTCTACAACATGTGGCTGTTAATAAAGGAAATAGAGCTGCTGTTCAGTGAAGGTTTATATTCAGGTCTGCTTGATAGCTCTGAAATAGTGGTGAATATCAAAGTAGCAATCAAACAATTAACAATTTAATGATTTTCATTAGGTTAAGGGCTAACACTGACATTTTCATAATAGTTATTGATATAAGTTGTGTGACAGTTACTGCTTCTACTCAAAACTATAATTTATGGTAATATTTAGGGAGATGTTGTTTTGTGCAATTGTTTTTTTTTCTTTTATTGTCACATGTAGAAGGTGTTTTATTGTTTTACATTTGTGTGTTCTCTGGGAAGTTACAGGTTTAGCGCCCCTAGTGGCCAAATATTACTCAAATCAATGGATAATTATTTGATGTGAATCAGGAGTGTTGCAGCAGGGAAACTCACAACATCTGCAGAAGCCCATCCCTGGGCCAGGATATATTTGCTGTGTCAGCTTGCGTCGCAAGCAGCAAGTATATCCCAGCCTTAAGTTATTCCTCACGTTAAATCCTAAACTACAACTCCATAAAACTAGAAGAAAAGGTGATGCAACACAGTGGTATAATGTTGATTGTTCATTTTTCTACAAACATAACCTGCATCCCTTTAATTATTTTAGCAAGTTTAGCTCAGCCAAGACTTAAGAAAAAGAAGAAAATTCACTAACCCAAAGAAGAAATGTTTAAAACTTGTTCAAATTTTAGATTTGAAGGTAAATTGTAGTTTGTTTCACCTCAGTGTTCACCACCGATACAGTAATACTGTAATACTTAAACCAAGAAGACATTTTGTAGTTTATGAAAATTTTCCATTAAAGACTAAATAAATAAAATTCACTAAAGATCCAGTCAAAGCAAAAATATGTTACAGTGATACCTTTAGATGAATGAAAAGGATGTTTTTATGGCGTATTTTTTTAACCATTGTTATTGCTATTTAAAATACTGAATGAATTATATATGATAAAGCTAAAATATACATGGTAAAAGGATTATCAAACAAAATTATGAGATTTTTAAAAGTAATACCTTTATTTGTTAATATCTATGACTATCTGTACGAATGAGTGAAAAAAAAATAAAATCATACAGAACTATTATTTTAAACTTATACTCTTTATATTTATTCATTTATATTATCTTGATTTAAAGTGTTTGCTCGTGCAAAGTTTCACAATCCTGTCAACCTTCACACTGGAAATAGAAAATTTATTGAAAATTTATGCAGTTACATAAAGATTTAAAATTTATGCAGTTACCTATCGTTGCATCAACGATGGGTAAAATAAATATTTGAAAGTCTAGAGAGAGCTTAAGTTATTAATCACACGATGGATGGGCAAATTAAAACCAAGCATTTAAGATGCCAAAAGGCAACTTTCCATCAATGAAAAAATAAGGTACTGCTCCCCTGGCTCTTCTAAAGAATTGCGTCGGGTAATAATAGAGACGACCCATCTCCACGGATGTTTACATGATATATGTTTCACATCATAAAACAGTCCATCATTCTCATGTGTAATTCATTTTTCATCACGAAGACCTCTCTGAACAAGACATATATTATATTATTATACAGTGTAGGAGAATTAGGTGTCTTGGATATTTAAAGGGCATCAGTTAAGAAACATCTTTATCGCTCATCTTTTGTTACTATGGATACGACCACCTGCTACTTATTAAAGATGAGAAAGTTTTTGTCTTAACTCAAAATTAATGTAAGAACAAAAAAATAATATTAACAGGCTGCAATGTTTCTTTGAAAAAAGAAATTTTTTTGTCAATAAGGATTTCTGAAAATATTTCCATCCATCCATTGTCTCTATCTGCTTAGTGGTGAAGGCCAGATGGAGCCATTCCCAATGACTATTGCCCAAGAGGCAAAGTAGAACCTTGAGAGGCATGAATTTAAAAACTTTCCATGACTCTTAAAAAACTAATTGCGTAATTTTAAATGCTATTTCCCACCTTAAAGAGCATGAACAGGTCTTTTTTTTTTAACTCTCCAGGTGTTGTTTTACACTTTCAATCTAGTAACATTTAACCCAATAAATCCAGTTTCTGAGACATTTTCCATCACTTTATGGTAGAAACTTTATTTTTTCAAATTCTGCCAATGGGTCAAATAAAGGCTTCATATTTTAGAAATTAGACTTTTTGGGCCCGTATTTTTTAATCTAAAGGGTATTTAAAGGGTTAAAATATACAAGGTATTGACTTTCCTCATTTTTCCTCATTTTGTTGGCCATCATGATGAACTATCACCTAAATAATTACTTAATCAACAAGTTTACATTGATTTGACATCTTAGGAAGACAAGTTAACAAAAATTCTGCCTTTTTGATAAGTAATCAGTCACTTCAACAAGAATAGAAACATCTTTCTAGATCTGTAAACTCAGATGCTGCTGCATTTGTTCCATGTAAGGTTCAGTGGTGAGTAAAAAGCCAGAGTGGCATCCTTTAAGCTGCCATGTGTGCAGGAATCAGCCATATCGACCCAAACCCAGCCAAAAACCTGCTTATTCATGTCCACCATGACCTGTCAAAGCAATTTCACATTAAACTGAAGCCATGTACTCCTCAAAAAATGTGACCACATAGAGGTCGCAGTGAATTTGCTTTTCTCTGCATGTTCTTTTCCATTCAATGTAATCGTCTGTAATTAAGTTGGGCACAGATATATTATCACATGACTGTCTGAGCCAAACTGCTTTATCCAAGTTCTTTATGCAGGAGTTAGACGTCCCTATAAGAGGTGTGTGGATGAACAAAAGGTACATAATACCCATCATTTAAAGACTCATTACAGCCTTGCATACCTGTAGGTAAAGACTTTTGGGAGCAATCTTTCTGTGTTGTCTGAGCAATTACTCTGCTGCTTTGTGGACGTGGATCCTCTGGCTTTTACTACACCTCCTCTCAATAATACTGCCACTACGGGCTGTTTGAGGATAAACTATAAAGGACCCTAATTTGGGCCGAAAAGATTATAAATGTGCTCAGAAAGTGAAATCTCTCTGTTTATCACCACTGCAGTTAAATCAGGCCAATGACATGACGTAAATGACTGAGGGTATTATTTGAGTTTAACATAATCTAATGTAATTCACAACATAATTAAGTACGGTAATATGTTAGTGATATAACTTATTTATGAACACAGAACCTGTTGGGTAAGTATTAAATACAGTAGCTAAATGTGCAAAGATTTCAGACAAATTTTTATTGATCCCTTTGGGAGTTGTCCTGAGAGAAGGCACTGCAGCCTCACAGCGAGAAGGTTGGTGGTTTGAGTCTTTTCATGTTCAGTCAGGTCAGCTGATTCGCTGTCATCATTTCAGTCACACCTTAAAACTCATTTATATCGTAAAGCCTTATGATAATTATGATTATATATATTTATTTTACTTGTGTTTTTATATATATGATGTTTTTATTTTATGTTTTATCAGTACTTCTGTTTTTAATGTAAAGTACTTTGCAACGCTTCCTATACAAATAAATTATTTGTATTATTATCCAGTCTTATCATGGGTTCTTTCTGGGGACTCTAATTTTCTCCCACTGACCAAAAACAATGAATGTTAAGTTGACTGGTCACTTGAGATTATCCTTATTAGTGAGCAAGTGGTTGTTAGTCTCTCTGTGTTTGCCCGGTGATGAACAGGTAACCTGTCCAGAGTGCGCCCAGCCTCTTCCCTGCTAATTCCTGTGATAGGCTCCAGCTTCCTGTGACCCTGAATTGGATTAAGCAGTATGGCAAATGAACATATATATATTTTGGAATAATCAATAATTGGGAAAATGTTAGAAAATTTGTTTAACTGTAAAGTAATGTATTTTGAAATTAGGGAAAATGACAATAAACAGGATGTTGTATCAGTCATAGGACCCCATCAGACCTTCACTTAATATTGATGAGGCTTAGAAATCTCTCACAAATATGGATTAAAAAAATAAAATAAATAAAAAAGTATGTCTTTTCTTTTGTAGACCAAACTTGTGGCTGCATTAGAGAAGATGGGTGAGAGTCACAGTCCTGCAAGTTTATACATTTTCCTGCTCCAACACCCTTTAACTGTTAAGTTGTCCGAGCATGCTGACCCATTTTTCTGACTGTTGTCCAGTCTGAAGCAACACTGCACATCCCTGGTACAGAGCAGCTCTGAAGAATCAGAAGTAAAAGCAAAAGATATCAAGAATTTGGTCCATTCTGTTTATTGTTCCTGAATCATGAAACAACTAGACGATTTGTCAAGTAACATTGCAGCATATATTCTTTTATAATGTGCAAACAGACACTGCTGTGGGTCACCTTTCAGTAACAGCCTTGAACCTAACACATCCTGAGTGGTATTTTTCTCTCATTTTCTGTCCCATCACAAAAAAACCAACATATTAATGCTTTATAGAATTACAGGTCATCTGTACATGAGGGAAACAGTCCATCACTGCAGGCTTTCAACATCAGTGATGACATTGAATCTGTATGAGGATGGAGTCCTTCTGAGGCTCATGTCTGTTTTATATATAATAACAAAACTATGATCCGAGCCACAGTTTGGGCTTGCTTTTCCATCTAATGGCTGCTCTACTCTGATCTCCATCAACACAGAAAGGGATGGTGACACATATACAACCCCAATTTTCCAAAAAAAAGTTACATTTTAAAATACAATCATTTGTAAACCAACATTTTATTAAAAACAAAGCATAAGAAACATTTGCTAAAGCAAGACATTCATTGTGTCATTAAAAATATTAGCTCATTTTGAATGATTCAAAAGGAATAATGATCTAAAAGCATCTAAATTATGGAAGATGCTGCAATAGGTAGCATTAATTGGCAACAGTTCAGTCACATGACCGGGTATAAAAAGAGCACCTTAGAGAGGGAGAGTCTCCCTGAAATAAAGACAGCCCAAGACAGATTTAATTTCTATATCTATATATGTAATATTAACGTATAATATTGTTGGTTATTTATTTAAATATCAATAAAGTAACAGAACAATTAAAATGTCACCATGTGAGATGGACGTTCTCCTCTAGTTCAGTGCACTGTTTACTACTCACTGCGGTCTTCAGGAGACAAGCGTCCTCTCCGAGATAACACAGCTCTCCTGAGCAACTCGTCTCCATCCACAGGTGATCGCCATTCACTGCATTTTCCTGCACGGTCACAGACAAGAGAGAGAACAATTATCATATAATAAGCAGCGTCATCCCTCCGCTCGTCTTGCTCTTTAATGCGGCTCATTACATTCAGTCACATACAACTCCAACCATATGCACATGAATGCTCAGAGTACATGGTCGGTAAGCGTGTCAAGTATATAATTGGCACTGCTGAGGGGGTGTATAATTTCACAGTGCATGATAATCTAAGGTGCTAATCAAAACGCTACAGAAGCTACAGTTAAAGTGCAAACACACATCATGCATCTATATGAACACAAACAAGTCTACCTGCATGCATGTTGGTAAAACAATGTTGAGATACTTACTGTGCAGCTGTCAGGAAACTTTTCATGTTAAAGGTCACATTTATTTTTTCAGCACTTTTAGAAATATCAAAAGTTTGTCAGATTTTAGACAGAACAGTAAACAGACTAATAAAACAGTAAAACTTTTTATTTCATTTTAACTCTGTTTCTGAAATTAATTATTTGAAAATAAAGCAGTTAAACTGTAAATGAATAAGATGATATCCAGGTGAGAGAGTAAAGTTAACATGCCAAAGCAGGAGTTTTGCAGAAATATCCAGAATATGGGCCCAAACCTAAATGACACATGCAGCTTGTTGCAATTATGCTGTTTTGTATTTGTAGCTAACCCAGACAGATGTTGCAAATAAACATATAAAGTTAATTTAATTGCAATTTGATTAAATACGCAATAATTCTTCAGGCTAGAGACAATATCTCAGAGGGAACGCAGACTAATAAACGCAAATTAGAAAGATAATCTCACATTAAAGTCTATTTTGTGGTCACGCGAGAGGAATATAACTATTAAATCTTTGCAGGATTGTTGTTTAAAGGAGAACAAAAGTTATCGAAAATGATGCTGGATACAGGCAGCAGATAGTTTGCATCATGAAAAATTCAAGCATATTGATAATTTGTCTCTGTTGATAGAGTAAATATCCCGTAAATGAAGCCCAGTCCCATTAACTTGGTGTTGTAAATACATTTTGCAAAGTTGCAAAGAGGAAAATATTTATTTTCTTGTCAGACTAACAATCAGTGCTCCGACTAAATTGGACTATTTCTTCTTGATCGGGTTGCAGCACACAGCCAGGAATATCTGTGTTAACACCTGAGTGTTTCAGCTCTTTTTTTTAGTTTGCAAGTTTAATCCAAGCAGTTAAAATCAGCTCAGCATCTTGCCTGTCAAACAGCTGCAGGTCCTAACAAAAGGATGAAGTAATAAACATGCAGCCTCATAATAAACACGTACAAACACTTATTAGCACCTGATAAGGAGTCTGCATAAATTATCCTGTGCATTTATTAATGACTGATTTGGACGAGTGTTTGCATGTTTGCATGTGTGTGCTACGTGCACTGAAGTAAAGGTTAGTGGTGACGTGGTGGAAGTGTCCCTGCAGACAGCTCAAATGAAAACTCAGACAGGGTTTGTCACAGTTTAGCGACATACATGTTCCTATTCAAAATAATGCATTTAATGTTTATTAGTGATGTGTGATTTATAATTAGAATAAGGTGTTACACATTCACTACATTGAATGTTATTATATAATATTTTTCATAAACTTAAAGCTTTCTCAGTTATTTCTACAACCAAACTTCCTGATTTGCTTTCTTTGTGCTCACAAATGACTCACATTAATTAGCGTTTACTGTCATCTTAAAATAATATATTTTACTTGTAAAATATAGTAATTTCCATACTTGGATTATTTTAGACAGTAATTTAAATGAACTATGAATAGATTAAATAGATAGTGGGTTAAATAGATAACGGGATAAAGACCCGAATGCACCTAAGCTCAGGATCTTACCTTTAAACTGGTTCAAGCAAAATAATGGTTTTCTACAAAACAGCACATTTTTGTTAAAATGGTAGTCCTCATTTTTGCATAAACATGTTACAACAAGATATACTAAAAAACATGACGGCATTTAATTACAAATGAAAATGTCTAATGTGCAGTCGGTGAGTACTTTCCACTGTCTCTTGACATTTTAATGAGCACTGAAACAATATTTCAAAGTAGCTCTTTAGTTTTGTGATTCATGTCTCGTAAATAAAATCCATTAAGTTTTTGCTAAATAGGCTCTGAAAAAGTCCCATCTTGTCAAGTCGCAACACATTTAACTTTCTTCTCAACACTACCAAGATGTTTTCTTGCAGTAAATTGCTGCTTTTTATTCCCACAGGAACATATGGATGTTGAAAAGCATCTGCTAGCAAATAAAGAAAAATCGAAATGTCACAGCATGACTTAGCCAGACTAAACCAGACGGCATACCGTATTTATTTAAATAGCACTTTAAACATATGGTTGACTAAAGTGCTGAACAAGTAAGTTGCATTAAAGTTACAGGGTGCAACTTTTTCGGTTTTTTTTATTAGCAACAAACAAGTATCGCTTTGATAAGTATGTATTTTACTGAAGTCGAATCATAATCACATCCAAATGAAAATGTTTTCTTGATTTGATTTGATTTGATGAAGATGGGGGCCTGTCTAATTTAGACCTGTCTAAATTAATCTGACAGTTTGTTTTGTTAGAAACAGAGGAGGTGGTCCAGCAGTTACTTTATTCTTCGGTTTGAGTTTAATAATTTAATGTTACTTTTTATATAAAACAGCAGAAATGATAATTAGTCTACGGTGGAAAAGCTCTGTTGCAGATTTCAGCTGCTTTTACTCTTCATAGAAGTTATACCAGTAGGCAACCGTATGCTTCTTTCAGCTGTATTTTCATAGAGTTTTTCATCGTGGTTCATAATTTAAGTTAAATGACCTGTTGAGAGGTAGGGGGGGTTGATGTTCTCCCTCTATTAGCTATTAACATTAGTACCAAATACATAGAGAGCAGGCTTGTAGCTTATCTGTGTCAATAACGAAACAGAATTTTGTATCGTTCTGTACCTCATCACCAGACGGAGGTTCTGCAACATTTTAGAGAGGTATTAACATGCTTAGAGGTGCCAGAGAACACTATGTGGTTGTCTGCTAGATGGGAGTAATTCTTACAAACTGGGGCTTTAAGATGCTGTCATTTCAAAACAAAAAGCTGCAATAAATGGATATAAAATGACATAAATATCTGACCGTCCAGTCCACGCAGGTACGTAGCTCCTTGTTGGGTCCGTTGGATGCAGGGGGAAGCGATGGATGGGGTGGGCCGAGGTAATGGAGGCCTGAGCGGGAGATCGCTTTCCTGGAAACAGCAAACATAAAATAAAATGAGAAGCATGAAAAAGAGAGATCATTATCACGAGGAAACAAGCTGAACTGACATTGATGCAGGAACGAGCTCCATCATTATCCAACAGCTCTCACATCACAGTGTAGCTGCATAACTGAAAGAACTAGATTAGAATTTAGTTTGGAAATTAATTATTCATATAACGAGGCCATGTTTGAGCAGGCTCAGCTGGAGATATTTGTTTGAGGAGGACGAGGGAACAGCTTGGAGGAGATACTGCCAGCAGCACTTCAGGGTGATGAGAAAGAGTCAAAGATGGTCTGTTCTGTCAGAGGATGACTCAGCAGTCACGTCTCCCTCCATCTTTCAGTCTCTGACTCTCACCCTGAGATGCTTCCTGTTCGACTTTAATTCTTTCCCTACGGGTTTGTCATTTCTCTGTTACCTCAGTCTCTATAACACCAAATCTGTCATTGTTCCAGATTCAGCACAGTCCTCAGCATCAACCCACTGCATATTGACGTTAGAGCAAACCTACTGCTCACAGCATCATCACCATGCTGTCAGAGCAGCTGGTTTAATGGCCAAGTCCCATTATTCCCATTTCCACCTTGATTGCATGTTTTGTGTCACAATTCTCCAGACAGCCCACCCCCTTTGCACCCCTTGTCCACACTTTCAGCATAGCCTGCTTCCATGTAGACTTTTTAAAACATATTACCCACCATTCATTGCTGCAAGTGACATTTTGAACAAAAAAGGTGGAAAAGGTGGCAATGTTTGAAAATTAGGCACCTGGTCCTGTAGAGAAAATGGGTTAAAAATGTCTTTTGAAGTGCATCCCTGAAATTGGATTGGTTGTACTGGAACAAAATTTGTGGGCCAGGACACTGCTTCAGTGACAATAAATTATCTGTTATCGTTTGAACAAACTCCGGCGCAGCGACATGACTGGTGTGTAAGCCTCCTTAAATGCCTCTGTGCTAAATGCTTGTTGCAGTATTGATCATTTCCACATCATAACATGTACATAACACCATCGTGGACGTTGGTAGCGCAAGTTGAATGTGTTTAACATCACTGTTTTCCCAAGTAACTTGCACACTCGAACCCTTACGTGCACTTCTACCAGGTGGTAATGACATTTAATTTATTATTTCAAGTTTACTTCATCAGCGGATTGAAACCCAGATCTGGTGTTTTGTTGCCAACATGAAAGTGTCTGTTCATGACAAACACACACAGGAATGATAAAGGTTTAACTGCGGTTAGCTAGCACCTCGGCTAAGGGGAAGGGGGGTGGTTCTCTCTGGGTACTCCAATACCTGCCTCTTGCTGCCACAGCTCTGACCTGGATTTATCGGTATGGAGCATGAATGAATAGGCAGATCAATCGGGATCTGCAGAACAAAAGGAAAGCCGATGAATGAAACTTGTTCTTGTTCAAACGTCTGGTTTGCGTTGCTGAAGCGGAACCGAGCTTCACAGTGATGACTGTGTTTTTAGAATAATTTTAGATTTCAGAGTTTCTGTTTTGTTTTCTTCAAATGGGGAACAGAAACAGCTAAGTGGGTGATACAGCAGTAGAAGCTAGAGATTTACATTACAGTACAGTCATTTCGCAGACGCTTTCCTGTAAAGCGACTTATGGGTGACATTTTTACAAAGATGGACAAACTTGTGTGTTGTGATCTTTTCAGTGCATGAAATCTGCAATACAAGTACTGTGCTAACAAAATACAAGCTGTTCAAATTGCTTGTATTATTACTATCCATGGTGCAAAAATAGACCTTTTTCTACAATTTCTCCCCATAAACTACTTCTTTCTTGTCAGTGTTAACTGGAAATGTTTGATTTAGGCTAGTTTTAGCATCTTAAATGTTTAACTAAGGAAAAACATTAGCTATAGGCAGATGTTATTTTCTGTAAGTTGAAACAAACAAATGAAAACCAGAACCTCTTCATGAGAAAGACGACAACTACAAGCCACAAAATAAGAAGTTGTGTCTTCTCAAGTACTTTTGTACGACAAAAAAAGAGGAAAAGAATCAAACTTCCTGAATTGAGTGTTTTTAACTGGTTAATATTTATATTAAACCCATAATTCGTGTGTTCATTATGTGTGTGTGTGTGTGTGTGTGTGTGTGTGTGTGTGTGTGTGTGTGTGTGTGTGTGTGTGTGTGTGTGTGTG
>JBAMHX010000026.1:5410623-5430907 GCA_037177515.1 Pseudomugil tenellus
GGCAGTTCTGAAGGCAAAAGGGGGTCCAACCCGTTACTAGCATGGTGTACCTAATAAAGTGGCCGGTGAGTGTACATTTCTTTTGCATATCATTGCGATACATCGATGTAACGATATTTTCTTACAGCCATACAATCGACAGCCTAAAGTGACCCTTGTGAACAGAAGATGTGATGTCATACACATCATGCTCCATTTAGGAAGTAAATATGAATCCTACAAGTTAGCTTGTGTGCATCAGTTTTGGGCTATTAGAGCCGACAAAAATATGATATTACTCTGTTTATTGTTCACTTGTGATTTGCTCATTCCTGCCTTCTCTGGCTCAGTATGTGTCTCACTTACAACATAAAGGTCAAATTAAATGCAACATGACGAGCGATTAGCACTGTGGCTGAACACAAGAAGGTTGCTGGTTTGAGCCTCGTCTGGAGGAGGTTTGAACGGTGGCCTTTCTGTGTGCATCTTCTCTCTAGGTACTCCACCTTCTTCTTACTTATAAAGACATGCTTGTTAGGTTATTCGGTCACTAAATTGTCGCTTGTAACTGGTTGTGTGTCTCTTTGCATACCTGCCTCTCGCCTGCTAATTGCTGGGACAGGCTCCAGTTTCCCTGCGACCCTGAATTGGATTAAGTGGTATAGAAAATGTCTGACTGACAGGTTCCCCCCCTCCCCGAGTGTTTTGTCTCAATGCATTTAAGTCATTAGTGATAAATTTGTCTGTGAAATCTGAAAATGCAACGTAAATTCCCAGCTGAGTGTAACTGTCGCATGATGTTGAAGTGATTTTGTTATGATCATAATAGCTGTTAGCTGTTAATAGCCAGAGAGTTCAGATACATGATTCTATAAAGCTATTTTTCCATGCTGCATGATGAATGGTGCATGGCTGAGAACTTTGGGAAATACTGCTGAACTATAACTCAAAACAAGATGTAAACAGAAAGTTTACAGAAAAGCACACATCAAGCACAGTTTGATGACTGCACATGTAGAAATAGTTCACCAACAGGTCCTGCTGCTTTCTGTCAGACAGTTATGTTTACAAGCACAGTCAAGTTATGATTAAAACTCAGTGAGGCTACAGTCCTTGTCCCTGTATACCAACATGGAAGGGGAATCAATTTATAGGCCAAACTCCAGTGCGATGCATGACCTCTGACATTACAGAGCAAAACTACTTGCAAACTGTTTAATTGCTGGCAAATCGTGCACTTCTTCAGTGTACCGACTTCTTCTGTTACAGAACAATTAGGACAATCCTGTCCTGTATGTGTGCAGGTATACACAGAGATATCTGACTCCCAGAAGCAAGCTCACCTGTAAAAGCAGCACTCAGTACTAACTGCTGAGAAGTTGCTACCTGTCAAGTTTTGTAACCGAGTCAACATTCAATAAATTTAATTCTCACAAAATGGACTGTATTAAAATCAGATTTGTGACAATAAAAAAAATCAGACAAAACTCCATAAAAATTGGGCAAAAATGATTGAATTGTCAAACAAGCTGTTTCACACAGCAACAATACAGATTCATCAAAACGTTTCCTGAAATGTTTCGCTCAATGAATGATTAAGGAAGGAGCTTCGGACTTTGCTAAATCATTAATTACATTTACATCTAGCTGCCTATGTCATTAATTATTCCTAGTTTCTAATAAACCCAAGAAATAAACAGAATTGATGCTAGTAAAATGGAGAGATGTACAATATCATCAGCTGAAAAATGTAATATCAGACTTATTGATATTATTTTTTACTTTTTTTAAAACATGTACATATTATGTATGACACTCCTGAGGTAAGACTTCTCTAATGCAAAACAACAAAATATAAGAGATGTATACATTTCTGTATTTGTTTGTTTGGCACACCTGGCAACAAATCATGTGGTTGTGACATCATCCAACTGTATCGTTACCAAGCAGCCTACCTAGAAAAGAAGCCTATCTGGAGTTGCAAAACATGCAGTGCCCCCCTCATTCATTAGGGGCTCCACAACCTGAGGTCTCCCCCTCATCCACTAGGGGCTCCATAACAGCAAATCTTCATAGATCGCCAAGCTAAAAAAGCAGAAATAACAGCAGTCTACAGCATAAATAAGTTTAACAGATCAAAATTACCTTCATGACAACAGTGAGAGGTGAATTTTTTATAAGCCATCTGTTTAGATGTTAGGTATTGTTGAAATTAGGTATATTAAGGGGGGGTTCCGGTAGATTGACAGGTATTTGATATCTGTTAGCAAGACGGCAGAGTGTCGCACCAACATTTTAAGCCAGCAAACAGTACGAGTTAGCTTTAGCGTACCTACTTCTGTTAGCTGGTTAGCTCTCATTACATCCAAGTTAGCTTAGTTAGCATGAGGAGCTTGTAAATGTTTTGGAAGTGACTATAGACATGAAATTATGGTTATTTCCCTGATTTTATTTTTCTTTTTTTTTTCTGAGGGTGGAGGGAGATCAAATATATCAGTCAATATCAGTATTGGAATATTAAGAGTTGGACAAAATAGTATATGGTAAAAAAGCCAATATGGAACATCAGTTGTAATATGTGCGACCTGAGGTTATATTTCCGTCACTCTAAATAAACTGTCTCCGTTTCTCTCCACATCAGTGGAACATGAGTTTGATTCTGACTGGGTTTTTTCCTCTAATAAGTATAATATATTTAATTACAGTCTACTCTCTCCTTTCCGCGCGTCTCTGACAGGGAGTGGGTGTGTGAGACCAGCTGCAGTTGGGTACACTATCAAGTCTTATTAGATCACTGCTTTGACACCCACACACACACAAAGTTAACATGAAGGCACAACACTGTTTTTGCAATGCAGTGACCAGTAGCATACCAGCATGTACTGGGAAACACATGCAGCCACAATATATAGATATATATATATGCTACTGGTATACATACATACATACATATATTTATACATACATACATATATACATACACAAAAAAAACAATCAAAATAGAGGAAAAGAGATGAAGTATCAGCGCTAATTATTAAATAATGATCCTAAATTGGGAAAATTATAATTATAACACTTATAAACAACCTAAGTCATAATGTGTAGAACAGGACATGAGAGCATTACAATAACGTCTGTTTTGCACTGTTGCAGGGACATCCCTCGAGGCTCTGGGACCCTGATAAATCGGAATATTTTTCATCTTTTACAAGCAAAATGGAGCATTTAAAAGAGACTGGGAAAGAGAATAAAACCAAGAAGCAAAGAAGGATGTTTTAAGAAACATCTATAAGAATAGATCTTTTTCAAAACTTTCTTTTAAAAAAATGGATGTATTTGTGTAAAATGATTGTTTTGTTTTTGTCTACATGCATTTGTGTCTGTGTATCCGTTTATGAGGTTGGATACAGGATGTCTGCCCCTTTCCCTCTGACCTTCCTCCCTCTATTTATAAGCTTCGCCTCTCTGCTACTGTCTGTAATGTACATGTTAACTTTACTCTCTCACCATTGTTCTCTACATTCTTTAAACCCTCAAATCAGTATTTCATACCCATTTCTGATTGGATCTCACTTGTGCAACACTTTTGTACTGAACAGCAGCAAAACGAGTGATGAATCACAGAGAATCTTTGAAGAGGCAATTTAATTTCAAAGACAAGCACAGGTTCTCTCTGGTTTCTGAGCTGCTGCACCACTAATCATGTTTCATGATTTAAGCTAAATCAATGCGTTCTTTGATTTAGCTTAGCATCACATTTTTGGTTTCAGTTGAAAGTTATGAAAGCTTACATACTGAATCAAGATGTAGTACATGGAGCGAGACATCAGCATGGTAGTATTTAGCTGTGAAAATGGGTTTTTGCCAACAAATTTAATCCCCGATCAAGTAAGAATTCATTGGAGGACGAGTAAAGTATGTATCCAGTCATCAGTCTTTCTTCTACATTATGGTGGTCTCTGAGAAAGATGCTTTTAGGCTGCAAGTCTAAATTCTGGTCATTACTAATCCGCTTCCTGGGTACAACATGGCAAGATCTTAAATTTACAAGTAATCATGTTACTGTCACTGAATGGATTTTTTTTATGCTTTCAAAAGGATTGCATGCAGAAAACGCATGCTTTTCACTGGATGAGGCTGTGCTGGTCCTTCACTTTACTCCTCCACTGGCCTACTTTACCTCTCCTGGGCAAACAAACACAGCAGAGGACAGACAGAAGAGGAGAGACTGAACGTGGAACATGGAAAGAGAAGACGAGAGACATGACAAGAAGACGTGAACAGAAATGAAGAAGAACAGAGGAAAAAAGAGGGATGAAGTGTGAAGAAGTAAAGGAGAGCATCTGTGGGCGGTTTTGGCTTTGCCTAAAGGCTTGGCTTCTCTCCTCATCTTCCTCCCTCTCCTCTCCCTCCATCCTTTACGCTTTTACGCTCTCTTGCATTCTTTTCTTCCCCGCCTCACAACCTCTCTGCTCTTTAGCCCTCCATCCACCCACTATTATTCCTCTTCTTTTTTTTCTTTATAAGATAAAATAATGCTTGAATAAGAGGATTTTCTTAAAACAAATCAGTATTTCTGTCTTAAAAAACAACATAATAAAAGTTTCACTATGTTTAAACAATGCAATGTGTTATGCAGTGTTCCATCTAATCAAACTTCAATATTTATGTTGCGTTACATTACAATCCAATAGGACAATTTTAAACATTTAGGGGTATCTGCCCACATTTTTAAACAGGTCACGAGGTATTAAATTAGCATGCGTAACAAGCATGTTAATTAACTGAACTGTTATAATTAACTGAACATTTACTTTAGCAATGATATCACTTCTTGATAATAAACCCACAAAGCCTACCTGAGTGTTACAGCTGAATCACACAGTCACGTTTTTCTGCTGCAAAATTTAGATCTATAAATAATATTTTAGTTTTAAGCAGCGCTGCTTCACGAACAGTAAATCACTCATTTTGTTCAACAGTCAGCAGTGTATTTTCCCAAAATCTCCCACTCAGAAAGCCCACTCTGTTTCTATAAGTAGGCAGAAGAGTGAGAGAACAGCTTTTTGTCTCTGCGCTGTCAGCTAACAGTCATACTAGTTGAGTGTCAACTCAGCATACTTTTGAAACACAAACATGGACTATAAGTTCTCACTTGCTGTTTTAGAAACAAGCCAGAACAGAGCAGAGCATAACTTCTGGGGGAATGAATCAGTATGTATGGATTTTGTGGAGGCCTGCAGTCCGAGTCACACCAAAAATGAGCTTTTATTGCCTCCTTAAAACACCACAATTGCATACAATCTTGCAAAACAGAGGTTGCTTTAACAATGTTAAAATCATGAGATTTTAACAGGGTCATGCACTGAAACCTTAAAGAGCACAAATGCAAAGTAAGAACATGCACAAACATGCAAATGGATGTACCCAGATGCAAACTGAAGCAAAACCATGCCAAGTTTCTCTGGTGTACAACACTAGACAACAGCAGAAGGAAAACAGGTTGGGACACTTTTCACATGTCTCATTGATCACAATACAGTCTGAAATCACAGTCAGTGCAAGGCAAACAGGAAAAATATGCACCTTAAGATGGAAAATTGACTACTTTCAATGACATAAACAGCAGATTTCATTTAATTTGTCAAGAATATATGATGCAAACCAGTATTGAAGCATTTACTAGATCTGAGAGAGCAAATTATGCCTCATAATCTCATTAGAGAATAGCAGTGTAGGCTGCATTATGAGTGGCTGTAATGAACAAAAGTCAGAAATAAACTCAAGCAAACATATCTCCTGGGCCACAAATTAAAGCAAAGTAATAATGGTTCACTCCAGCGCCATGTTGTCTGTGAAATCTGACGAAGTAAGGAAAGGACAGAGGTAAGAGGCCTACAGAGGAGAAACTGGCCAACTAGTTCAAAGCACATAAATCTATACAGTGGACCATCATAATCCATCAGTTTGCTGGTCCGGCTCACCACTGCATTTCTGGCTGGCTCTGCAGCACAGCTGTAGTTTATCTCCCCCTTACCATGGGAGTATATCTTCACTAGTCTGATCTCTACTCATTGACAGATCTTTGCATTCGCCCGTGGGATTACCTGCCTCTGCCTCTTGCCGCCTCATTTCACACTCTTGCCTGCCTGCCTGCCTGCCTCCTCAGTCATCAGTCTGAATGCTGTCAAGCCTCAGAGTCTAAACACTGATCTCGCCACATTTCTTCTCTTGCATTTTTGTAAATAAAACCCTGTTCCTAGCTGGCCGAATGACTGCACCTTGTGGGGAGAAAGTTGGTGTAAAACACACAAAAGTTGGCTTTAACTTAATGCGTGTAACATGAGGGGGAAATTATACCAGCTGTTCTTATGATAACCAAACATCAGCAGCACAGTCACCATTAACCAGGTACAGCCAGCGTTCTTCTCAATGTCTGAGATGACAAACATTACTTAAGGAGCAGAGGATCTTTGAGGTTATTTAATCACAGAAACGCCCTAATTTTACAATTACAAACACAGTGTGTGAACATGTGTGTATACAAACTAAAACTCAGACAGAGGATGGGATTAGAAGAGATAATTCTGTACTCATTAGGGGTGTGAATCACAGATCTGATTGCAATGCAATACAATGTCGATTCTATGAATAACAGTTCAGTTTTTGTCGATATCGCAAGTTCTGCCACATGATTAGTTTGATTCAGGACTCACTCAAACTTAAAAGATGATTTCACGTTCTGATTTAAACCTTTCACTTCCGTTTATATCTAGATATGCAGATTTAGATGTGTTGAACATCATTCATTTATCGATAAAATACCTTTGAAAAGGGAAAAATTATTTAAGATATTAGAGCACACACTCAAACTTCAAACCCTGACTTGATTTGATGCTACGCTGTACATTCATTATGTACGTCTGTGGAGACATCATCAGTGTCTCAGGGCTGACAACCCGTACTTTCCACCACAGGGCATCGTGCGACAGCTGTGTTTTGCTTCGGGGAGTTCTGAATGCTCGCCGTGGCTGATTCAGCACAAGAAAACAGGAAGACTGAAGGACACAAGGCAAAGGGAACTGATCAAAAGTCATTATCAGACTGACTTTTACTGGCTGAAGAGAGCTCAGAGAAGAGACAAGATGCAAGATTGATCTGAAATAAGTCACTGGAGATGAACAGATTATAAACTTTACCTTCAAATCAGAAACAACATGGACTACAGCATGTTGTGCTCATGTTTCACAAACATGCGGACACAGATTTGTACAGTCCGACACGCAAATGATGATGATACTGTGAACAACTTACTCTGCAATCAATTAATACATGTCATGAACCAGGGGCAGAACATAAAAGTGATACTACCCTCTCCTCACTCATGCCCCCTCTATCTCTCATCCTCCTCTGACACCTACATAATTACACAGTCTGTCAGTGTGTTATGTGAGAGAGAGAGCATGTAATGTGGGGGTGGCATTAGTTTCACGCTGTGCATCTGTATCTGACCTTTACTGCCTGGAATAGACACACAAAGAAGACTGCAAAGAATATGAGAGAAGGATAAAAGAGGAGGAATGACAAGGAGAGAAATGCAAAAGACACAAATTCAAACAGAAGAGTGAAAGCAAATCATTCTTTTAGCAACAAGAGGAAAATTAGTTTTTAAAAGTTCAAATTGATTAAATAAAAGAGTTACGAAACAGTTAAGGGTGCTGTAGCTGTAACCTCAGGGTTCAGCTGGCTAATAAAATAATCATTTACTGATGACTCTCATTTAACCTGAGCAATTAGTGCACACACACAAAGAGGACTGCAAAGAGAGAGAGAGAGAGAAATAAAGATGCCGTCTCACTAATTATAGCATGTCTCCTCAGATGAGGTCTGCAGGGTCAGGAGTGTGTTGGGACTGTGTGGGCGTCCACATGTATGTGTGTGAGCATCAGCAGCAAGCAACAAAAAGCATTTAACTGAAGACTAAAAGAGGGAAGGTTAAAGCAAAAGCAGTATTACTAGAGCACTGAGTCACATTAATATAATGTGTAGATGCATATGTGTGTGTGTGTGTGAGAGAGAGAGAGCTTTGAGTAGAGACTCATCTTTCTGAGTGCTGAGAGATGATCAGAGCTTGGTAATCCTACCTGCGTGGACACACAACACACACAGAAAGACAGAAGAGACCATTCTGAAAGACCTTTTAATCCACGTTTGTGGATGTGGGACAGCATATCTCTGTGTCTAAACACAAAACTATAAATAGCCGAAACATGTAGAGTCAGAGGCAGAGCAGCACAGTAGAGAAGAGTTCATATTAACATGTTGGAAAGGAACAAACAGAGAAAAAAATCATGTTTTTGGCAGCATCTAAATCAGTCGCAGTAAAAGACACAAATCCTTTCTGACCATGGGGCCTGGTTGGATGTAGCAGCTGGCTGTGAACTCCACCAAATTAGTCAGTACAACCATTTGGCAACAGAGCCGCAGATCGCTCTCATCCATGAAAACCCCTCTGAAATACCTTTAAAAATGATTATACCACACAATAAAACAATGAGAGCACAACCAATAATAAAATGCCTTTTATCCAGTCTCTGCTGCAGGGTCCATCTGGCAGAGAAGCTCTCAGCAGAACTATTTAAAGGATCAGAGTTTAACAATCTGAGATCAGCGAAGCCAGCCTATTAAAACATGGAGGTTTTCCCTCTCGATACATGGAAAATTAAATACAATGGCCTGCTAACAACTTGCTTCACACGAAGAGGTAAAGATTTGCTTCAAATGACTGCAGAATTAATTGGCATTAATGAGAACATGACAACTTAAGCAAATGTTAAAAGACGGTGCTGCACCCCGAGGCTGACACAATGCAGTTTCTTTACAGAAATGCATTTACTCAGCCTGAGGAGGATGTGAAACTGAAAGTGCCGCCAATTTGTGTTGTAAAACGATTGATCCAGTTTCCCTCTTTGTAAGGAAGTTGGCAGAAGTGTGGGCTAACATCTGTGGTCTAGTCCACAGTAATTAGATTAATCCTATCAGTAGGTTGTGGTTACAAGAAATAAGACAGAATTTCCTCAAGGGGACAACCTGCATCGAATTTCAGCATTTTGGGACTTATGGTTTCCTCGCTAGGTGGCACTTTATGCATCAAAAATCACATTTTTGCGTATCTCTGAAACTATTTACAATTGGAGTTTGATACTCAGTATACCTGTTTAGATCCATAAGAGGACGATCTGTATCAAATTTCACGATTATCAGATTTATGGTTTCCCCACCAGGTGGTGCTTTATCCACGGAAAATCTGATTTTTGGCTTTATCTCTAGAACTATTTCTCTCATTGTCCTCAAATCAAGTGCAAATAAAAGGTCATGACCTCAGCATGCAACCTGCCCTGATGTCACACTGGGCTGGTTCAAAGTTTCCACATCAGGTGGAGCTTTGTGACTGAACATGTGCAGCTTTATATTACTGTATTGTGCCTATTCGAGGATTGGGGGCATCCTAGCCGTCACTTCCGACGGCATAGGCCTTGTTATAATCTGTTTTTTTAATCCAGATATGCCTAATTTACCATTATATCCACTAAAGAATATTATTAAAAACTTTATTAAAGAGTATCCCATTTTTATCTTGTTCTTTTTTCTGTTTATCTTCCATGATACATTTTTTTTCCTACTTTTTATTATTAATTTACCTATTTTGCATCATATAATTACATATCATGATTTATATCCAGCTCTGGTGAAAACAGAATGAGGAGGAGTCTGTGTTGCGGTGATGGAGTCAGTATCACCTCAGTGGTCAACTCCACAGGTTCATTATCAGGACAGATGGAAACGTTGGAAGAGAGATGAGGTGCTACTTTCTAAGTAGAAATACAAACTAAGACAACATATCAAGACTTTCTCCTCTCTGTTTTTTGGTCCGTTTATTTAGCTGAGTTCTGATTTAACACTAGCTGTGAGTTATTTTTAGACTATTTTGATGCTGTAAACATAAGAAAAAATAAACTAAAACAAATGTGATGTAATAAAAAGACAACAAAAGCCCCAGAAGATTAGATTTTTTCCTTCGCCCTTCCCCCACCCAGATAGTCTCATCAGTTGCAGGAACTAAAAAAAGAGTAATCAAAACACAAAATGTCTCCTATTTAATCCAGAAATCAAGAAATCCAGTCAGGGAATCATGAGACACATTTATCAGAAAGTGCATCTACAAGCCAGCCAATCATCCAGCTTACTTCCTAGTTTATCAAACAGCTTTCACTGATAAAGACTTCTACATCAAAGTTGTGCAGGATTGACCTCTTTTAGCAGCTTGAAAACAAATAGTATCTGCAGTCGCAAACAGCGAGCAACCCACTCACGTCACTGAGTCACACAATTATCCATGTAATCAATCACTGAGCCAGACACTTTTTCTCACAGTTGGTGTGTAAATGCATCCGGCTCCATCCTGGTCGGCCTTGGTTAGTCCAGAATGGAGATTTCAGGCAACATGAACAACTCATGTTAATGCAATGACCTATATAGAGTAGCCAGTATAGACAGGCTTAAAGGATTGATATGCTGATGGCTGCTACTGCCTACCTTATCTACATAATATTATCTTATTTTATTATTATTTTTACTTCATTTTGTGTGAGTCTAATGTATATATTCCTGTTTGATTCAATGCCATATTTCTGTCAAGCTTCTGGAAATGTACATTTCTCTTAGGAGATTAAAAAAGTATCCATCTAACTAGTAACTATCAGTCCTACAGCTGATCTGTGCATATAAATATCAAGTTTTTATCTACGTGTTATTTTTCTATTTGATATTATGGCTTTTGTAACAATTTCCACACGGAGTGAGGAGTGTGTGTTATTTTTAAAAATGGAAACACATGCGCTGTGCTACCATGACAGCATTTACAACCTATCCTAGATGCACCTTTTTATTTTACATTTAAGGAATGTAAACAGACAACCACTATATATAAATTGTCAGGGAACAGTAACCAGGAAGGTTGTCTTGTTGCATTTATATAGAGTTAAAATCATATTTTGTCCTTATTATACATATTGTATGGTCAGACCTGCATTTTTAGTGATTAATCTCTAAAACCAAGTCACTGAGTATGGTTTCTTCTTGCAAGCTACTAGATTGATCAGAAACTTACAGCTACTGTTCTAAACTCTGAAATATGTGAAGAAAATCTTTTGTCACAATCAGATTGAGCGTCTTCTGGGTAAAGGAAGCAATTGACTAATCTTACAAAACAAGTTTTCCCTTCAACCAGGTTCCTCTTCTCTACAGCTTTGGTAATGGTCACTTCTCTTTTCTCGCTTCGCCTTTTGCCCTCTTCTTTTTCAGCCCCCATTTTTAAGCAGGAAAAGCCTCTTACAGCCAGCCAAACGACTAATAAGGAGCGGCTCCTGTTAGCCAATCCCTCTTAATGCCTCAGCACACTGCATTATGGACAAAATACCCCAAAGCACACTCTGGCTTGTACTCTGAAAAACACTCCTGAAAAGGCCAGGAAATGAGTGGGAGATAAGTCCGAAATCCCACTGTTCCAAAAAAAGACATCATCAGTCTTCTTCCCAGCAGAAATGATAGATATGCATAAGTGTACACAAACACACCACCGGCCAACTGGAACAGCGCTGTTCACGGAGGGTGGAAGGGGTTGTATCGACGCCCCTGTCTGGTTATGTGTGTAAAGGGAAAAAAGAGACGATGTGAGTCAATATAGCAGAGTAACACTTTACAACATCATACTCACACAAACACACCAACATATGCACAACGCAGCATTCAAGAAATGATGAGCCCCTTCAGTGTATAAGCATCTATCCTGCACAAAATCCTATTTCAATTAAAGAGTGTAACTAGTCCAGAACATCTCTTTTTCTGCATTTTATTTTGTATGTCAAGCAAAAATAAATAAAAAGAAGTGAATCTAATATCTTCAGTTCTCTAAAAACCACAGTTGTCGTTTCCTATTTTCAGACGTTTTAGATATTAAAGCCACAATGATAAATCAGCACATAAATATGCTGAGAAAAAATATTTGCAGTGCATTTTCTACTTTAAACATAAACATGATGGCTATATTTTTATGCATGTCTAGTAATTAAGAGGAAATAATACAACAACTCCACATACAAGGCACCCAAAATCCCTACCTGACTCAAACAAGACTGAATGAATGAACTGGGAGTTGATGAATAACCCAGTTAACCTCCATCAGTGATGTGGTAGTTGACATACAAATCAGTATTAGACTCCTTTTTGAGCTGCTTCTTCTAATTACTTTATGTTTTCATAAACAGCTGCTTAAGTTCAGCAGAAGGTTCAGACGGTAAAATGTAAGCAGTAAGATATAAAAAAGATTAAATAAGATACCCATCCATCCATTTTTTCAATCGTTTCATCCCGTTCAGGTTCACAGGTAGCTGGAGCCTATCCCAGCAGTCAGTCGGCGAAAAGCAGGGTACACCCTGGACTGGTCGTTAAACAAGACATAATTAAATAAACTACTAACTTTGAATACATAGAAATAAGAAGAACTACAAATAAATTTTGAATGGGAGATATAAATAAAATTAGCAAACTTTTAAAAAAGTCAGAAGCAATTTGTTTGGATGAATTCTGGGAGAAAAAAGAAGGCCATAAAGGATGCATCTCTTGTAGCCCTCTTTATCAGCTCAACTGGTGAAAAACCAAAGTAAGATTTGTAGGGTAGATTCGACTAAGCCTTCGAACTGGTACCGTACTCGGCGCGCCATTATGATGTACATACAAAGCCAACGAATCCATACTGCAGTGCGCAGACCCTGAATTGGGACACAGCAAAAGTTTTTTTAGCCTGAAAACTAAATAATCTTAACCGTCTTCCTATGTGATGAGTTCCTCCAACCGCAGTATAGGGAGGAAAAAAAAGTTCCTTTTACATGTCATGTAGCCTGCAAATTACAAATCAATAGTTTAATTGATTGTGCTTCGAAGCCATCTGTGCTGTTGTTCTAAAAATAAAATAAAACATTTTTATGTATTCAAGCGAAAGCAAACAAATCAGAGTAAACACTGTTGGCTCAATAGCTATTGTTCAGCTTTAATCACAACTTCTATATTTCTCTTTCATCTTTAATGCTTTAGATCACCAGCCATGTATATCGACAATTTAACAGTGTGACAACGGCACTCTGCAACAGAGCACTGGATTAAATGCAAATATCCGCTTGGCTCATTCTCTCTCTTCCTCCTCTTCTTAACATGCTAATCATGAATATGCATGTATATCTGTTCAGCGGCTCTGTGGACGAGAGAAGGGAAATTGTGTCAGTGAGCCTTGCATTTCATCAACAATTGGTCCTCTGATCGCCTGTTTAAAAATGCATGAGTGTCTTTAAGCTGCCTGCACTGTGAGCCAAACGTTCCACTGAATTTAACAAGCCTGCACCGTAAAACAAGCTCGCACACTGGCTGCAAAAAGACATGAAGGAGCAGGTCTGCTATCCTGTAAAGGTGCAGGTTTATTTCAGGTAGACGTTCACATTTCTCACTGATTTTATTGGATATCCATTTTAGCTTTTAGAGATAATGCAGATTGATGTTGGTGCATGTTTAATAAAAATACGGATAAGCATTCTTAAAGTGGCACAAGACTAAAATTCTGCAAATCAAAACGAGTCTCTTCCTCTAGGTATTATCATTTTGACTTCTAAAAACGCAGGGGGGATTAATAACATTAATGATAAGCTACCATTCACAACATCTGGATATCCCAAAAGTGGAATGATGCCATTATTAATATAACTACATGATTCCTGCAGGACCTTGTCAGAATGACTGATGTTTATTCCTCAGACTAGTTCAGTCTAGACTGAGTGACAGACTAATGGAAAAACAGACACCAGCCATCCCTGAAGCCACAATACTGCATGCGACTGGAAGTGGAAACTCTAAGTTAGGAAACAAAACAATGCCAACTTTGTTGTCATCCAAACACGCAGGATCACAGATGTGACTTTTAATCAGTATGGCCTCTCAGCGACTTCTACTTGTGTCAAAATCTGATTCTCAACTAAGAAATGTATCAAGAGAAAACGTGTTTCACCGTAATCTGGATTTAAACCAAGCGGCAACTTCAGTTGGAATAAAAGTGAAGCTTATGCGGAAGTGTTACAAACAGTAGTTCGTCCTTGATTTACTAGGCAACGCCATCCTACTTTTCTATTCTATTCTTTTTCTCCAAAGCGACTTAAATGTGGGACGTGGGGTTCGATGTCCTGCCCAAAGACACTTCAGTATGTAGTCAGGGGAAGTCTTGAATAAAACCGCCAACTTTCAGGTTGGCAGACAACTGCTCTTACATCCTGAGCTGCAGCGTCCCACCTGGTACAGAAATTTTAGATTTATTAGGTCACATTTACCTTCATGACAACTTTTTTTTTTTATTGAACAATTACAAAGTTACATACAGGAAAGAATAACAGTGAAAGTGCTTCAAGTATTCCAAAAAGCACATTAAAATTGAGCTTAAACTTACAGAAATATTTCACAAACTAAAAGAAAGGAAATTAAAAATAAAAATAAATAATAATAACCTCCATGACAACTGTTGGAGGAGTAAATTGTTTTTTAAGTTTAGTCATTAATTAATTTTGAAATTCAGCATAATTATGGGTGTTTTTTTACAGGTATCTGATAATCCGAGTGTATCATAAATGATGTTTTTAGCTGCCTAACAACGCACTTTAAGTTTAGCCTGCTTACTTCCGTTAGCCGGTTAGCTCTCATTAGCTCAGTTAGCCTCTTAGCTACAGGCAGCTCAGAGTTTTTAGGTCTGAGCTGCCCCCCTACCCTGAGCTGCATCTATTTTCCCAGAGTGAAGACACGCGAGATGCTGCCAAGATGGTGACGGTGGTAACTGACCAACGAGTTTCACTTTTGTTCTTCGGAAACCTACTGGGAGGCTCCGTCCACCGTTTATATACTGTCTATGGTTTGAACTCTTCCTGTTTGCAGCTCCAGTCCATGCTGAGCATTTCTTCTGCTTTGGCCTTTCAGATGTAATTTCCCAGGGGAAAGCAAAAGCTATTGTACTGCATTGTGGTGTGCTGCTGTTACACAATTACTGTAAGTACAATGGCGTTAGAGAGGTTTCTAAATCTGAATTCTCTTTCCTTTCAGGCGGTTTCTGGTCTCAAAGGAAAGGCCTGTTGAAATCTGCTCCACAGGAATACCAACATGCAAATAGTTTTATTTTCACCAGGAAAGTTTGGCAACAGTGAGCAGCAGAGGTTTAGATTCTTCTAAAAGGATTTCTTCTTGCGTAGTTTCATGCGAGTCACCAGGTTTCTTTTATTTTTAGAGCATGTTAACTTTTATTGCTCCACCTAATATCAGGTCTCCGCTGGGTAATAAAGTAATTGCCTTATAATGTGTCCCTATCAGGCACTCATTACTATCATCCCCTTTATTTTTCTCTCCTTTCATCTCTCTCTTTCTTTATGAGTAATGACTCTCCTTTGACTTTGCATCAAAAATTCAGCCTTTATACCTCTCCCTTTCTGGTCAGCTTTCTTATCTCTCTGTTCTGTCCTAATTGAAAGCTGAATATAGTTTTATATTCTGGCAGCATCAGATGATGAAAGGCCTTTGATCACTGTTTACCCCTGCAGGTGGTACAGAGTAGCAGTGACATGAGATACATTCAAATCTTTGTTTTCTTCCAATTCCTTGTGCACCGTCCAGCACACTCCTAGAAGACGTGGAACCAGAGGATACCCGGATGCAGACACACTAATTGTGATCTTTTGTTAGTGAAGTGGGCTGTAAATAGTGCAGGGATAATGTTACAAAAGCATTTTGTTTCTGCAACATATCCCTGGAAGGTAGAGGTAAAAACCTGCAAGACGAAACAAAGCATTTGATTCTTTGTGTTTTCCGTAGCAAGCAGCTTGTAGTGGAATAAATACAGGGGTCACTGCTGTATTTGGGACAGCCCGATGTTATTAAAACCGCTGTCTGTTCACCTGTAATGATTGCTGAAACAAAAGACTTGCAGTCTTTCACATATACAACACATATGTACAATACTATAAGTTGTACTACTTGTGTTTTAGCTCAACACTATCTCCTAAAGATTTCAGCTGTATTTACATTTAAAGCATTTCTCATCTATCACAGCATTTGACATAAGAGAAATGCTCACGCTGACTTATTAGATCTAATCCTACTTTATATCTTGTTTGAACCATCAGTGTCTAAATGATAATGTGCGGCTCAGGCCTGTTGCTTTCTCCTGCAGCGTCGCTCATTTTCACTCCCTCCGGTGGGCTCCAGCACCCTGCTGCTCCATGTCAGTTTTGTTAATTGAGCTGGGAAGGGAATGGTTTGTAAACAGTAAGCAAAAACATTAGCTTCTTCAGCCTTTTGCAAGATTAAAAACTGCTTTTTAATGAACATAGATTATAAATCAATGGGAATCCTGATTTTTCACCTTTACAAGTCAGAACTTGAGCAACACGGTTAACGGGAGGGTAATGCCTCCCCTTTCCTGTTGATATTTACTGTTGTTTTGACATCCAAGTGCATTCATGGTGTGGGGTCGTTAATAGGGGTGTGTATCAGCAGGAATGTAGCGATATGATGTGTGTACAATACAGCAATACAATATATTGCGATATATTGTGATGCTATAAAAAAGGTGATAAATTCCAATTTTTTCTTTACTAGAATTTAATAGTCGGAAAACTAACAGCCTAGTAAATGCCCATCTTACTTTCTATTTTATTTTAAAAACACTCTTTGGGTACAAAAAATAAATTATAATCAGCCTCATAAGTAAAAATATGCTCATAAAAAGATCAATACAGTTTTTTTCCATATTGTCTCTTTAAAAAAAATTGCGATATGACAATATATCGATATTTTCTTACAGCCCTAGTGGTTAAGTAATTAAATTAGCCAGGACTGGTACAACGTCCAGCAGCTCTTCAGGGATTGGCTGGAAAAGGCTGAATACACTTTATAGATGTGGACTGAATGCAAAGAGGTGCTCATCTCGCTCTCCCCCCAGCTAGCCACAGCGTGTCCTCAGCCTCTTAGCGGTTTGTAGGGGTTGGCTGCTATTTTATTTTTCCTTTTCTTTTGTTTCTGTTACATCAGGGAGGTAAATTGATTAACTTTCATTTATTTTGTTCATGGTTTATCTCCTTTTTTCCAGGTAGTATGTTTGTTATTTTGGCCCTGTGTCACCCTGAGGCCCCAGTAAGCTCACATTCCCATCAGCCTGTTTGCACAGAAAGTCTGCTTCGTTTAGAGTCACCGTTAATATGAAGACAAATTCTGATTCACATCAAAGAAGTGAACTCAGTTCACCTACAAATGCAGATGTCGGTCCATTTGAAGCAGACCAAATAGAGGAAGTGGACTACAAAACAAAGTGCATAGTGGGTTCAGCGCACTCAGCAGGTAAACACAACCAACACACTGCACATCTGGGATAACAGACGACTCTCGACAGGAGAGATGAGGAAGACGTGGCAGAATTTGGTTAAAGTTCTGATAGAAATCGGATGAACTAGACCAAAAGGATCTGATGCAGGTTAATATTTCACTTTCTCTAGTTGAGAGTGAAACTTGTCTTTTAAAAAAAGGTTTGATTTGGGGAGTGCAGCGTGAACTAGCAGACTATCCAGATGTGAATGCCCCCTAACTCCTTGAAGCTCCTCATGATTTGACAGTTTATGCAAATGAAGCTTATCTTGTACAACCCTTCATTATTTCAACGTGGCTGCTTGGGACATGAGGAAGATGAAAAACACCTAATTAATAGCCAAACTAGACTGTGGAGCCACTGGTTATCCCTTATCTCCACAATCCATAGCACAAGTGGACCCAAAGAGCCGCTGAATCAGCACGGCCATGCAGGACACGCTGGAGTGGCCAACACAACCATACTTACTGACCTTCAGCAACTCCTGGTGGAGGAGCGGGACGCCATTCCACAGCAAAATGTGACCGGCAGACACATGACAAGCTTTAGCTGCTGCACATGAATGTTTAAAATTTATGTGGAAAACATGTGTTTTGGATTTTTTTTTCTTACTGAGAATATTGCAGGGGATTTTGGGACATTTTGGGGGGAGAGGGAGTACTATGTACATATTTAGCTGTGCAGAAGTACTATCTGTAATCTCATTGTAATGGCGTCTAATCAACTTTCCAGTCGTGCATAACGCGACAGTGGCTAGATTAGGTTTTGTGCTGAGTTTATATAGTATTTATAGTATTTTAGGCAATTCTTGAACATTTCATATATGAATTTTAACAACTGTGACATCATTCATGGCATCCAGTCTCAATAAAGATGTGTTTCTGACTTTGATGGAAAATCACAAAGAAAATGAAGGAAAATTATTTATCATGTTATTGTGGGTTTGTGTCATAGCAGCAAATGTTGATTTGCTGCTCTGTTAATGTTTTTTTTTCTTTTCTGCAGGAACTGTTGAGACTTATCTTATTCTATAACTTCTAACACCACACAGACCGATAGTGATATCTGACAGTCACAGATAGGCAGGAAGTGCTTGGAAAAACAAGCCGCTGACTCACAGATTGAGTGTGAAGTCGGGGGACTGACCGGCTAGTTGAAGTAGCGTCTAAGAGATGCACTAATGTGCTGACTAACTGCCTGAGATGACACACACACACATAAATTGACTGTACATTTGACTGAGAAAATGCTAGCATGCGGCCAGACGGGTCAGACATCTAAGAATAGATAAAGAAGGAGGGACACACACAGAGCATTCCTGGACATACACAGACATAGTGTGGCAAATTTCTGGCAGATAAGTTACACGTGTTTCATACTGCTTTATGCTCAGAACACACACACACACAGCCTTTGATGTTCAACTGCATTATTACTGAGCACTTTCATATCACCACATACGGTAATTCACTTCTTGGCGAGGGATGTTTCAAAGCAACGTAAAACCATCTAGACCAGCCAACTCCTTTTACTTCACATGGCCGATTCTACGAGGAAGAAAATTCACACATCATCTGTAGAAACAGCAGAACAAATGAAGAAATGGCCACATAACTAGCACCTCAGCCTGCCTGCCTGATATCGTAGAGCAGATAAACGCTGGACAAGGACAGCTTTATTTGTTCCTGTACTGTAACAAACTCCTGAACTCCATCAACATACAAATGCAACCAAAACAAATTCTTCTGAAGAAAGCTTAGTGATAAAACTCCATTTAGAACAAGGGAACGTTGATCAAATTCACAGTCAAGGAAACAGTGAAATGTCAGACTTTATAGCCGTTTGGCTAATTATTTTCACATCCTTCGTTCACCAGCG
Source organism: Pseudomugil tenellus (assembly GCA_037177515.1). Lineage (NCBI taxonomy): Eukaryota > Metazoa > Chordata > Actinopteri > Atheriniformes > Pseudomugilidae > Pseudomugil > Pseudomugil tenellus. The sequence continues at coordinate 5,429,981 of JBAMHX010000026.1, forward strand.
TGGGGTGTAGTGGGAGCTGCAAACTCTCTGCAGAGACATGAGCTGAATGTTCTCTTGGGAAATGGGAAAAATGAATATTAAAGATATACTTATTATGTATTAAAGGGGATTTTTATACTACTTGGCTAGGTTAGCAGTCATTCTCAGGTAAGATAACCAGATCTTGCTGTAGATAAAACAGACATAATTATTTCTTTCACAGAAATGCATCGTTGCATGATCCAAAACTTTGATCTTTAGGCTGAAATTGACTGAAATAATCTGGTCCTTTTCAAAAGGATGAGCAAAATTAAAACAGTTTATTAGAGAAATCTCCAACATCTGCTCCTCACTCCTGAATTTAATCTCCATGTAAATTTAATTAATATTCCAACATCATATGAAGATTTGACTCAACAATCCTCAACATGTGAAACGTGTTGCCCTAATTTTCAAGACTTTGAAGTTGTTCACCAAATGGTGTCTTCTCTTAAAGACTGCATAAACCAAATTTATTTTCTGATAAAAGACGACAGTTTCATCCACGTAAACGACTTGTACAGGTTTACAACTATGAATGTTCAGAGCAAATGAATGGCCAGCCTCTGTAAGGAAATGTCTTTACAGCACGTTTCACTGAAATGGGAATTTACAGAAATGCTAAAACTAGAAAACGCTCCACAGCACAAATTATTTTAAATCAAATGGATTGTAGTTGTATTATTATGTACAATCTCCTTTTTCAAATTAATTTCCCATCTGAAATTAGCCAATTAATTCATTTATAATTTGTTGACACAAGGCATGGTTAATGGGATTTTACCATTAATTACCATTTAAATAAAATCCTCATTAATATACAGAAAAAAAGAAGCAGATAGATAGATAGATAGATAGATAGATAGATAGATAGATAGATAGATAGATAGATAGATAGATAGATAGATA
>JBAMHX010000026.1:5457191-5467538 GCA_037177515.1 Pseudomugil tenellus
CGATCTATTTTTAATGCAGTTTTATTCATTTTTATGTCAAAATGGGTGGTAATGAAATACAAAAGCATGTGTTTTTGTTTAAAAAGTAAAAGTATAAAATAAATGTATAGAAAAAAAAAGCACAATGAAAACTTTTAAAGGAGTTTAAAGGCAAAACTCTATTGGAAAAAAGCTCCAAAATCGTCACTGCATTAGTCAACCCCATCACACCACAAATGACATTAGTGAGGCAGTGCAGCAGTGTGATCAGCTCCGTTTCCTTGAAACTTGTATCCCATTTTACCTTCCCATAGATGGAAGAAGGGAGAAGTGGGATAAGTCTTATATGGAAGCAGCACAGCCCTTTAGAAACGGATCAAACCCCAAACAGTCTGCACCAAAGCAAAACATTACAAATCTTTCTAAAACAACTGCAGGCTCTTGATGTTTGCCAGCCTTCAGCTTAGAGAAAGCATGCGTGCGATTAGTGTGATAGCGAACAGGACTGTAAAGCACTTATCACCTGCTGGAAGAGCAGCGGGCTCGAGGTCGGTGTGCTGTCTCAGCTGTGGCACTGATACAGCGTGTGTCAGTAAAACAAGACGGATCACAGACCTTGGAGGGATTCGGCTATCTGGGGCTTATCTGTTGGGGAGGGGAGGCCAGCACCAAGACGGCATGTCCATGCGGGGTCGGCGTCCTGACCGTGTGGAGCTTCATGTGTCTCTAAACTTTAAAATCAACTATAAGAAAGTTTTCTCTTGCAAACCAGACTTGATGTACAAACACACACTGTGTGTGTTTGATCCTGGCCAGATGATCTCAGTCCAAATGACCTTGCTTAACAAAAACGTCCTCATTCCCAGGAAGACTGGAGTTGGTTCTCACCAGTATAAGCCTTCAACACAGACACTCCCTGACCCTGATTCCTGAAATCGATCCTAGGCAGACTCGCCAAAACTATGAAAGTACCAGCAGAAGTAATAATAACGCTCAGGATGGAGTTATGAGACAATTAGGGCTGCAAAGAATGATTATTTTCATTGAAATGCACCATTTTTGTGTTAAATGTAGAAAATGTTGAATGTATCAATGACAAAAGCAGTTTTATTTATTGAGCCCTCTTTTCCTTTAGACTTAGGCTGACCTCAGTTCATTGTGTTCTTTGCTTTAAAATGTAAATTTTGGACTTGATAAACTCGTCTGTGCACTATTTTATGTAATTTTTACTCATGTGCTTTGGATGTATACATCCCCACATTTCTTGATTCATAATCTAAATAAATATGAAATTATCTTTGTGGTTAAAGAACTTCAGTCTTGTTTTAGAAACTATAAAATCCTCTCAAATACGACATATATGACATATCTGACTCCATTTTGGGAGAATTTCTTGTTAATTTTCTTTCTTTATGTCCAAATTATTTGATGTCTGTTATTATAGATGGTCAAATACACAATAATGTGAAAAAATAAAACAAAAAAAGGATTGTGTTTACTCTAAAAGACTCATTCTCACCTATTAAAACAGCTTGAATCACATCTAAATAGGTTCATGTGGGGGAATGGAGTTATGTAAACAACAGGATATAAGGTGGGTTTGACATCCAGCAGGGGCAGCAAGTGTTTACCCTTCATCCTCAGACGAGGAATCTGACACAGGGAGCCGCAAAATGTCCAAAATAAACCATTTACCATCCAAAACGTCCACTTCCCGTGCAGCACGGACACTCCTGCAGCCTCATTTCTGAAAGGCTTTAAAGCTCCTGCAGATCTATGGCAGGAAATGAAAACAGGAAGAGCAGGGTTCACAGGGTGGCAAACATCTCCAGTCAAAGTTCAGAAGTATGACTCAGCTCTTATCTGGAATCCACCTTGCTGATATTAAAAATGATGAGTCCATCTGAGTGCAGAGGAAGCACACAAGACGGTAAAAACATATTTCCATGCCCCTGCTATCCTCCTCCTCCTCTTAAAGTTTAACGTTTATCCCCATCACAACACACACACACACACACACACACACACACACAATGCAACACAAACTTTCCAGCCTTACTCGGCCCCACTGAGCGATCACTACCCCCACCATCCGGCAGAGGTTACATAACGACTTCAGCAGAGTTTCAGCCTGTGTTACCCGTAAGAACGATCACAACCCACCAATTCGTTCTCACTGATACACGAGGGGGGCTCGAGGATCCACACACGCATTCACAACGGTCAGGCAGCTTCAATGGTCAACATGTTGGCAACAGATGCTACATCTGCTGGACAAATAAGCCCGATTTTACATGTTAAACATTGTTGGAAAGCTAAGATTATTGAGATGTATATTATACCAGGTTACAATCATGGCTGTAGATTCAGATAATACGCATTTCAGACCAGTAAAGACACAATCTTCTGTCCCACTATATGAGCAAGGGTTCAGTAAGATCTTTGATTATAGCTCATAGAACTTTATTTAACCTTTAACATGTTTATTGTGTCATGTAACACCCACTGATACCACAGGAGGCCATTTTCTTCTCTCTTCCACAGATGTAAGCAGCTAACGCTGGTGATAATTACGGTATTTTTCTGTTGCATTTCAAGGAAATGTTTTGTTCCTTGCTGATAGAATCAGATGAGCCATTTGTCTCCATTTTAATATAATCTGCATCAGTACCACCGCCTGGCATTTTATCAGGGCACCAGAGTTCGTTATCAACACTAAAAGTAGCCTGAAGTCTCAGTTTTCAGCACTGGTTAGGAAATGTCAATCTGTGCTTCCCAAATATTCTCCAAAGCAAAAATGAAACAACCTTTTTATTATCGCCTTTACCTTTAACTACTTCAGAACGGGTGCAGAATGGTCTGCTAGCATCTCTGCTTGGCTAATGCACCTCACAGAATCCAGCTGCTTAAAAAGGTAAAGAAAGAACCGGTTTAATGCAGATAAAACCGACTCCTGATCTCTTCAGGAAACTGACAGAAAACAAAGTTACAGAAACGTTATAATATGAAATAGACTGAACTTCCAGTTGGACGCAGGCTGGGAATGTCGTTTGTGTCAAACATAAGCACAGCTGTTCTGCCTCTTGCTTGTTAAAAATGAGGTCAACACACTCAAGCACACATGCATAAGATTTTCCATCTCTACACACTGACCATTACACCGTTCCCTCACCAGCTGAACTCCCTCACCCCGTCTCTGCTCCGGAAAATACTTCTTTTTAATCTACAGTCACATCAAGCTTTTGGGATCAACTGAAGCTAAACTCACCTTGAGATCAGTTATTAAATAATTAAAGGTGTTTTTTTTATGTTTGTGATGCTGGATGTTCAGGGTCAAATCTGGGTCAGTACCAGTTCTGCTGAGCATCTTAACCAATGCTTGTCTGGACGTGCGGCGGATCTGAGTTCTTTTGTCAGCAGGGCTTTCTGAGGTGGATGCTTGCTGAGCACATCCATGCTTGAATGTCAAGTAATACACACTGGATCACATTTAAACACAGACGTTGAACTTTACATGGATGAAAGGGCTTGTTTGGTGTGATCCAATGAAAGTGTTTGTGGTTACGACCGAGAATAGATGCACGTACTGATGTTCACCACAGATTTGGTTCCACATCTCTGTTACTTAAACCTGTTTACTTCTTTAATGAAGGATTTGTGCTAATTGTTATGTTCATGTCATGATCATTTTAAGGTACGCATACATGATAATTAAACAGATTTAAGCAATATAAACCTTTTTAAAATGATTTACTTGCATAATTAATTTAATTTACACATTAATTTAAAATTACAGATCACAACAGAACTACAAACTCACTAAGCAATTGATCATTAAGTAACAGGGACAGAAAAATGGCATATTTTATGATATTTTTATGACCGAAAAGATCTTTTTAATGCAAGTGTAATAAAAGTTAAACGTGTGGCCACAGTTTACCATTATAACAAATAAGAATATGCGTGCAAACCTTTCTACATTACCACATAGGTTTAGTAAAATACTACTAGATCTACTAAATTACCTCATCATACAAATCGATGTTGAATCTCTTAAAAAAAGACAACTTAAAAAGTTATTCATTTTTTTTCTTATTTTTACTGGCTTAAATACTAGATTAAATGTTTTTTTTCTTTTACTTGTAATTAATTTGAAATCATTTAAGCTGATGGCTTCATTATATGCACCATGTGCTTTAGTTTCCTTTAACTGGGAAGCTATCCTTCCTGTAACGACACTGCAACATCTGGCTGCCATAAATCAGCCCAAAATGAGGTCTTATTACAGTTACCTGCAGTAATTGCTTGAACCATAAACATCTGCTGCAGGTTGAAAAATGATAAAAGTTAAAGGTTTTTGTGTGTAAACTAAATGGAAGGTTTTGCAGAGGCTCCACGTTGCCCGGTGAAAAGCAGATGGCGACTTTATGTCATCATCAGAGAGTGAAGGTGACGGCCTGCATCTAAAACTCGTTGCTTCAAGCCTAAAGATGATGTGCAAATAATGTGCATTCAACTAGGAGAACACCAAAGACCTGAACAATGCACAACAAGTCAGAGTAATTTCTACAAAAGTGCTGCTATTTAATGAGAATCTGTGGGAGAAATAAGAAGGAATACACAGCTGGAGATATTTTACACAGGAGGAAAAACAAGGAGCCTGAGGATGAAGACGTTTCTGGCATTCAGAACAGGATCCGACTCGTCCCAGCTCATCCTATGGGAGTAACGGACAAAGGGAACGGGGCTGAAAGGCTAACTAGACAGCAGAAGGAGAAATTTTGCTCTTAGGCTGGCCTGATTTAACACTCTGAGCTACAGTACGGGTTTATGAGCAACAAAAAGACATCAAAGCTGAGCGTTTCAGGCATCTCATCCTGTGTAATAAGCAGTTTACAGGCTTTGCACACTTTGATGTTTAATACCTGAAATAGTGGCGCTGAAGCAGGAAGCACCCAGTTGGTTCTACAACTTCAGAAAATCCCATAATGCAGCTCAGATTTGGACTTTAAGAATAGCTCAAGTTGCAGCATGTCCATTTTACCACACAAGGACAGATAGCAGTGGAGAAAATGGTTGCATTTCCACAAGCTGCAGCTGTTTAAAGGGTCTTGAACGCTCATCTAAATTTGTACGCAAATCAAACAAAAGTAAACTTTTAAAACCTTTTATGTGAACAGAAGCAAATGACAGGAGCTGCAGCTACAAGCAGAAAAGATGAGACAGGAATACGGACGGGGGGGTAAATTTAGCTCTGCCTCAAAGAACCAAGGCTCCTCTGGATTTCCCATAATGATCCCTCGTGTACTGATTACTAGCTTCACTTTGCTCTCAGATGGCCGCCTGCCTGCAGCAAACCAAATCTGAGTCGGCTTTCAGTGTGGAGAGAAAAGTTGCATCAGAAAGAAAAATGTGTCCATGTGTGCACCATTAAACGCTCCGATATGTGCACAAGAGGTACTGGGACTGAAATGATGCTTCATTCATTACGCATATCCAATCCAGCTACTCGTTACCAGGAGACAAAGTTCTGAACCAGTCACAACCAAAAATGGAATAACTTTTCATCTCCAATAACAAACTGAAAGGAACTTAACAAACTGGTGAAGTGAGGTTTTGTTATGGGCCAACGTCTCCAGCTTAGTGGGCGACAAGAGAATGATGGGAAACGCCTCCCACCTCCTACATGAAACTCTAAAAACACCACCAGCAGCAGGACTGGTCCCACTTGTCCCGCTCCCAGCAGATGGATCATCCAGATCATCATTGTGCAATACCTGCTCATCATAAACAAAGTTTCCTTTACACAACTTTACATATTCATATCTACATTATATCACTTTGTGTTGCTTTTATTACTGTATTTTTTGCACTGTTATTTTTAGGATGTACAAATACAGATGAGTGTTTTTCTTTAGATCTACCATCCTGCAACATTTACATGTATCTCTTCTCCAACACACCTACCTCAAAAAGCTGAATCTGTACGTCACGCAGCTTGTATCCAGTTCATTACATTCAGGTGTGTTGACGAAGACAACAGCGTTCGTGTTTTAAATGATTAAAAACAATTAATTGCTCTACTTATGGACAAATAAAGGTGGGATGAAGCTAATGTGTGAGAAGATGAGCAGACAGATAAAAACATAACAGCAACAACAAAAACACAGGTTGTTGAACTGGATCCAGTTTTAAAGTTGATGCTGCAGAGTTACAATTTGCAGTAAAACAGAAACTGTGGAGTTTGTTGCTATTTTTAAAAGAAAAAGAATAAAGAAAAGACATATCTCTTGTGATTGGTTGGCTACTTTAACAGAATACAGAGTAATTTTTGGCCACTAGGGGCGCTAAACCTTTAACTTCCCACAGACACGACACTGTCGCACAAACAGCCTCCATTTGTGTACATGACTACTGCTTCTTGCCGAACAGCATGAAAACCATAAAACTAAACTAATCGTTACTTTTTTCATATTTACAGGAAATGTTTTTACTGCGTTTAGCTTCTAAGAAACATCCAAATAAAGACACAGACGTATCCTACATTTCGCAGCTCATCGGACTTACTATCATTGTTCTGAATAAACACAGAAAGATCATCACATGTTGGTATGTTTGCACAGCAAAGAGCTAGCTTACAGTCTGATAACACCAATGCAAACAGAGTGGGTTTTACATCCATACATCATTTTTACCCCTTCCCTTTCCCCCTACTCCTCGCGTTAGCCTACACCATAAAAAATTAGGGTTAAGGCGTAGGTTTAACGTTTCAGCCTTTCAACGTTTCCCCCTCATCCACTAGGGGCTCCATAACAGAGCAAATCTCCATAGACTCCTATGTTAAAAACACCAACTTCACAACAGAAATAAACATGTTTACAGCCTGGTACAAAAATATTTCAGCTTTAATAGGTCAAGTTTACCTTCATGACAACAGTGAATGAATCGCCCTGCTCTAAGATTTATGATCAGTTTGTATGAATAAAGCCTTAATGTTCCTTCCTTCACTATGTTTAAACAACCTGATCTACCACCACACCTCCATCATTAACGCTGTCATCTTTATCATCAAACACAGGTGTGTTTCTTCATCCAAGACTAAACACACCAGCTGATCTGGTTTAAACCTGCAAAACTCAGAAATGCTGCACTCATCTCGAACCTGAACGAAAACAATGCTCACAAAGTTATTTCAACATCATTACAGCTCTGTTTAGAGAGTGTGTGTGGCCTCAACGAGCGTCCCGACCCACACACACACACTCATGTTACAGACAAACACACGACCCATTGAGACGGAGCCAGAACGAGGTCACCGCTGAGCAGGATGCCCTGCCCTGCTGGAGAACAGGCTCTGTACTGTGAGCACATGGAGCAAGCTGTTTACACTCGGCACGCTGGGTGTGTGTAAGGGGGAATAAAACGACTCTATCCAGAGTGTGTGTGCTGAGCCAGTAGATCAGGACAGACCAGGGGTGATCTTTTTCCCAGCAGGTATGCTGTGTGTTATGCAAGCGTGCAAGCATCAAAGAACCCTGAAGTATGCGCTGAATATTAACACTCCTTTTTCTGCAACTTGAACCTTTCAGGTATGCAGGTGCAACGATGAGCAACAATGAGCTCGGCACCGCGCCACATACTTCAAGGTTAGAGCGATGAATTTAATTTGAAGTCTGCGTTTGCTTGACAGATATGCGACATTCTCTCCATTTTATCCACATGAATTATATAGAGATCGTTCTATTTTTAAATGATCGCTTCATTTGAAGACATTTATTTCTGGACTTTCGTCTTTTGTTTCTTCTTGTCCCGACATGGTTCATTTGTTCCTTTTTATACAAATCTTTTATATAATTTTGTTCATTTGCATTAAGTGTAATTAATTAAGATGTTCCTTTGGGGGTTTCTTTTTATTTTTCTACGTTATTTAATAATAATTCATCACTATTATTGGAGTATTTCGAGTGTTCATGCGCATTCAGTTCCTTTTTTGCTTCATTACTTTCTAAGCATCTTAATCGTCTTTATTTTATTATTTTGTCATCCTGCATCTCTGTAGTCATTGTGCATCTTTACAATTGCTTCAGTTTTCTTTACAGTATCTTACACTTCCTTTTAGTCTTCTGTTTTTAACCGTGTAACTTCTACTAGTGTATCTATGTGTTTTCATATCTTTTAGTGTTTTTTTTTCCATTCTTTTAGTTACTTTTTTTTGCAGTTGAGTCTTTTTACTCAGTCTTTCTTGTATTTTCGGTCTTAATTGTTTTCAGCTTTTAAATTCTTCACTTCACTTCTTGGAGGGTATTTTAATATTGGAATCTCTAACAATCCAACAACTTTTACCTAGAATATGTTTATGGGTAAAATACTTGTGCAACATCTATTTTACAAGAGCTTTGACGATGTAACAGGGCAGTTTGTGTTGCAGTAGGTTATTTACAATTCCTCAGAAATAAGTATTAAACAAATCTATAAACTGAACTGGATTGATTTCTTGCATTTCTGATTCATTCAAGCCTCATTTGTTGTGCATCGTTCTGCTCACGTCCCTTTTTCACTAAGTTCCCCTCACACCTGGTGCATCATATAGCATCACTTCATTGAGCAATTCCAACAATGTGATATGGAACCAGTCACCAGTTTATGTACCGAAATAACGCTGTGATCAACTACTGCTCAAACTGGCACCACTCAGATTTCTAAACAGCGTTTTGTCTCCATGTACAAGTACGAAGGCATGTATTGCAAATCCTGGAGACCACACTGTGAAGCATTGTCTTAAACATTCTCTCTAGTCATAAAATGAAAAAACACCTGCTATTAAAAATGATTGGATAAATGACATACAATAATATAATATATATATATATATATATATATATATATATATATATATATGTGTGTGTGTGTGTGTGTGTGTATAGGTGTGTCATTTTGAATGACAGGTATTTAATATCTATCAACAAGAATGCAGGATGTAGAACAACATGTTTTTTAGCGCTTTAGCTCCATTACCTGCTAATCTATGTTAGCGCTTAGCTACAAGCAGCCAACAAATGTCAATTATCCACCCTCACGCTCATTGTCCCTCTCTCAGCTACACCTTTATTTCAACTGTTATATTTTCCAGGTGTGACTGCGCTGTGTGCTGGTGCCAACATGCCGACGGTAGGAACCGTCCAACAAGATTCCCTTCAGCTTTTCAGAAACCTAATAGCAGATTAATTGGGACAAAGTGGGACAGTATTTGATGTGCAATTATAATGCATGTAGCCAACAAATCCGCACTTTGAATTGTGGAGACCTTGAATTGGGACACAAGTTGTTCTGTGGCTCAAACACGTGTCGGGAAGTAAAAGAATGGAAATCAGTAAAAGTGACGTCTTAAAGGCAAATCAATTACTGACATAATTAGCGCTTTGTTTACTCTCCACAAATTTGACCACTCACACCCAGTCTGAACTCCCTGAACGCACTTCAGAGTAAAGATAAGAGCAATTATGCACCGAGCAAAGCCGGCTGCACAAACACCAGCATAAAGTGTGGGATCCGCAGTGAAACAAGGTGTGGAGGCTTCACAGAAAAGCATCTGAAGAATTAAAAGGTTATTTTTATTTTATTTTGGAAAGTTGAACCTTCTAGAAAACACAGCAACACCAAAACAAACTGCAAAACGTTGCATTTTAATGAGAATTAATTTAATTTGAAATATAATGAGGATTGTATTAGAACAGACGGAGAAATTTAGCAACTATAAAACTACATATTTCTGTCAGGAGCTGGTTCAAACCAAAACAGGTCTGTTAAGGTTACTGAAATTCCTACTGCTGATATTTATTAATCATCAATCAATCGTATTGTTTTGCAAACGGCTGAACTCCTTATAGTTTTTTTACGCCTTAACGAAAACTATGATAAACTTGCTTAACTAGTCGAGCTAGCCTTTTTTATTTTTTTATTTTACGTTTTAAAAACATGTCATACAGACAAACCTGAAATATCTGTAGTCATTATTTCACAGCTTCATTAAAAGTTTGAGAAACCTGAGAAACGTGATTATTAGGAAGGCTTTTGCTAAGCAGAGACTGGGAGGAATGGGAGAAGCAGGGCTGGTGATGGTTCCGGTTTACGCTGATGTGAGGAATCCTGTGAATGACCCCCCCCCCCAGCAGGAGACAGCGAGGACAAGTCAACCCACGGACTAGAGAGGGACATAGAGTCCAGTCTGTTCCTCAAACTGCACAAGATTTAAACACTACTGTCTTGTTGGTTTTCACATTCATGCACCCTGCCCCCTCCCACACACACACACACACACACACACACACACACACACACACACACACACACACACACACACACACACAC
>JBAMHX010000026.1:5467638-5479931 GCA_037177515.1 Pseudomugil tenellus
CACACACACACACACACACACACACACACACACACACACACACACACACACACACACACACACACACACACACTATTCATGGTTTACTCTAAAGGATCCATACAAACCAACCTGGCCTGTGAGTACAGATGCAACAGGTTTATGAGTGACTTACTGAGTGAAAACTTTGACAGAAAGATGCACAAAAAGCCTCTTTAATATAAAAATACACCCACTGTGGTGTATTTCTAACATCGCTTCTGTTTCTGAATCATAATATTTAGTTTCTGGAAAACTTTGTTGGATTTTTATCTTCCAGTGTGCAACATTTTTACACTACTCTGCGACTAAAAATGGATTTTAATAACTACATTTCAACAGAACCGGATCAAATAAAAAAATCGTTGCAAAGACGCAACAGTTTGCTTTTTTCACCCAAAAAGTCACGCTGAACCACATTTTCACATCTCATGCAGTGTTTTGTGAAAGTTTGGAAGGAAAAGACGAAGTGTGTGGCTGCAGTTAGCATTTTAAACAAACAGATGTCACAACATCAACCACACTGGACCTTTAATCGTCTTCATAGAGATGTTAGCAAAGAGAAATGAGCCACATCATTTGTACTGTAATGCGTTTATCTTTGCTAACACAGACTTATGAATCATTCCGGCATAAAAAAGGCTCCTGACTCAAATGAAGAACCACTGTTGTGTCTGCAATACTATCCTCGAGCATGTTGTTTCTAGCAGCCTGCTGCAAATACTCATCATTGGTTCCCTTTAATGGTATGTATGAAAAATGCCAAAGAGAGTAGGCAGACATGGTCTGACACGACACACACAAGGTGATTCCCAAACAGCTATTTGCTGCAAAAGTATCATATCTCTGCAGGATGTGCAGTGTTTGCTGAAAAGATTGGAGTAAATATGGCAAGTAGAGGATACAAGAGGACGTTTTCCTGGAAATGTACAATAAAATCAAGAGACTTTTATCAAGTTTTTTATATGTATATGATCTAAAAGTAGGTTCACCTTTACTTAATATAAAAAATAAGCTAGAAGTTTCAGTACTAAATTATAATAAGAATAATAAAAATAAAGGCTGTGAAAGCTTCCATAGAAAAACTTTTTTGTTTTTCCTTTAAGGAATCAGTGACTAACTTGGACATTTGGTAGTTCCAGTTTTTGAGCCATTGTCCTTATTTTACATCTTTATCTGCTTTTGCACAGAAGCACTCGGGATTCAACGAGGAATGTAGCCTCAGGACTTTATTAAAGCAACATGAACCCTTTGGAAATTGTTTCAAGACTAGTTTTTACCTGCAGGAGCCTGTGTGTGTGCCTGGTGGGGAGACAAATGTGCTCACACAGCTACAATGTGGGGGCACAAGGAAAATCCGCATGAGGGAACGTTTCTAATTGCAGCATGGAGACGCGGTTGAAGAGTGAACAAGTCTGGAGAAAATGAGAATCAAGTGTGTTCATGGAAACATTCATTTGGTGTCTGATTTCTGTCCTGCCAGCCAGCTGTTTTTTTGTTACGTGAACCCAGTCTCTTCTCTCCATCCCACACACTCCCATCTTGGCCCAGCATTACCAAAGCAGACACATGGCTGGAAGAACCACTTCAAGTTACATAAGTAAAGACCTTTAAATTCAGGGTTCGTGTTACTGATGGGAGACACTGCATGTGTGACTTATTTCTACCACACTCTCCTTTTACACCATCGAATACATAACGATATACGTAAGTACGTAAATAAAAGTATAACATAAACAGTGTGCAGTGTAAATTTCTTCATTATCCAACTCCACATGCTTAGAAATGTGTTTATTTTCTATTTATGTCTAGAAGAAAATAAACTTCAGAAGAAATTAATGTCAAGGAAGAACTGATTATTGGTTATTTCTAAATATATTTGCACTGTGGCGACATATTTAATCTAAAAGGCGTCTGTGTGGCCACTTTTTCTGAAAATTAAGTAACATATTTGAAGAATTTAAAATTTTCTGTCTAACTTTTAAATGTTATTGGTGACATATGTGATACATTTTTTTCTCCGATGCTCCTAGTTTTCAGCGTTAGGAGCCAGATATTTTTTGTTTTCTGGGTTTGATGCAGCAGGAGGACAGGTTTACATAAAAATATTCGGATTTTAAATAGCTGGTTAGACAAACAAAGTGATGTTTCCCATTAAGATCTTTTTTACTCAAATATATTGATAAGTTGCAGTCACACAAGGTTATTATTATTTTTAGATTTTAGTAATTGATTAAACTTTTGATCTACTAAATGAGATGTGCATTATATCTGATGATAAATGCATGCTTTGGTGCAAATATCAAGTACCAACATCTCATATTTGTACCTCGTAGCATAATCTGAGGAAACACTTTAAAAGTTTTTTTTTTATGAAGGAGGAGGGGAAAGAAAAAGAAGAAGAAAAGAAAACTTAGCTATGAAACATCTGCAGCATCCTGGACCCCAAGGTCTGAATGGAGAGCAGGGTAACACACTTCCCCTTCCCCCCTCACTGCCCGTTAAATCCTCATCATAGAGAGATTAAGGTGATCATTTCAGTCAGAGGCTGCAGCCCTGATCGATCACTCCTGTGTCTCCTTTTACCCCCCACACACACTCCTAATCGATGACTTACATTGGTGTAAAGCACGCAGTCGACCTCCCCGGCCTCAGAAAGCTCGCTGAGGTTTCTGTCCCAGTGTAGGAAGGGTTCACTGCTGTCCAGGATCTCCATGATTTCCTCCACACCGACTCTCCGGCCTTTTTGCGCTTCTATTTGCTGCAAACCTCCAGGAGATAAACTCCGCAGGGTTTTCTTGCTGTGTAGTTGCCGCAAACTCCGGCTCCAGCCCCGTTTGGAAAAACAAAAAGTTTCAAACTACTTGTGTGAGTGAAAAGAAAGAAAATGAGGAAACACGAACACGTCCAGCTGCTTCAGTTAAAGAAGGATAAACGCTTCAGATGGTTGTAGCGGTCAGATTCAGGCTTGCAGATAATGTTGTTTATTTTCATCTCCGATCTGGTTCAGGGTCCACAGACAATTTTCTGCTGCTTCTTTTTCTTTTCTTTCCTCCTCCTCCTGTAGCCCAGACACCCAGGAATGCGTGGGCGGAGTCACGGAGATGAAGAGAAGTAAAAACAGCGACAAAATTCTGGAAATTATTAATATTAATTACTTTAATATGTATTATACAGTTAAATAAACAATAAACACTCAACAATTTAAACGCATTAAATAAAAAGTTGCAAAAAGGGGTTTTTTTCATATAAAAAGGAGACGTTTGCAAAGCCAAACTTCCGGTCAAAACTTTCAAAATAAAACAGGTATTGCTGAATTTTGAAGTTTATCATTTATAACTACAGAAGGCAAATATTAAAATATATAAGCTTGTGAAACAGTAGTTTGATCCAGGATGGCAAGAGTACAGTTTATATATTTTTGTTTGTTTTGTTGTTTTCTTTTGGTGGGAGGGATTCTGGTAAGTGTAGATCTCATTTTAGTGAAAAATTGTTTCATTTTTGTGGCTAAATTCTGATTGGGTCGCTCAATACGCGCAATAATGGTTATTTGTTGCATATAAAGCATCAATAATACAACATTGTCAATTTAATTAAACCGTTTTAGCTTTAATTAAACGGTTTCCATTTCCGGTCTAACATATGCAAGAATCTGTCTTGACCATTGGTCTTAACCAGTGACAGTAGTCTTAACTTAAGTGAATCCACAGGTTTCCAACTTAAGGCCCCGCCCAAATTCACCTATCTGACCAATGAGAGAGCTCTTGTATTTAAAGTCTGTCCAGATTCTGTCCGCCTTCGATGTTTGACTGACATGCGATGCAGCCAATCAGGAAAGACGTCTTGAATTCCTGCAGCCAATCTCTTTAGGCCAAGACTACCTTCAGTTTTAACCAGCCCCTTGCTGTCAGAAACAACCAATCTAGTAATACTATATTCTAGTTGATTAAAGGAGTAATACAAGCACTTTAACGTTTTAACACAACATATCTTAATATATCTTTTGTGCAAATTTCTATTTTCTAAGCCTATTAAAAATTAAAATGATTTAAAAACTATGCACACTGCCATAAGTTTACTTTCAGAAATTTTTAATAAACCCTGGGCAAAAAGGAATCATACACTTTTTTTTATTTTGAACGGAAAGACTGTCAAATTCTTTGAACTTCTATCAAATCAACAGCAGTGAGTAAGCAGGAGTTTCCAGGAAGGAAACAAAATACACACAATTTACAAGAGTGATGGGGCAGAAAACAGGTTCTGCAAACAAAATGCTGCAAACATGACAGATAAAGCTACAAGTCTTTCAGTCATCAGCACCTTTCAGCTGAACAATCTTCAATGAAGAGACATGTGTGTGAAATAGAATAAAACAGACATTTGGCATAAAGTTAAACCCAAATACGACAGGAAAATACTTTCAGAAGTGAAAATGTTACGACTGAAGATTTTTAAAAAAGACTTATAAACCTTTAGATCAGAAGGTAAGAGCAGCTGTCACATTAAACTTTTAGTTTATTTGTGTAATTCTGAGACAAACTAGTAAATAACACATAGCAGTAAATGTGAATATGGTGAGATTAATTAAATTAACCAGCTTTAGGCAGAAAGCAGCATGATTGAACTAAAATAAAAAAAAAAATCATTATTTGATCTGAACTGGTTCACTTCTAGAAAAAACAGACATTTAGCCTTGATTTGGAAAAAACGTCCTTAAACAAACTGTAACCATTAAGACAACAGAAAACAGGCCACATTTCTGAATTTTCTTATGCAATCCATTAAGTTCCCGAAGATTTATTAAATGTCTGATAGAAGATTGTTGCCCTTAATGGACAGACATGTGATCCTTTAAGCTTTTCTCCTATTTAAAATGACCATTTTGATTTAATTTAGCAACTTTTATACATTCAAATAACACTCTAGGAAAAAAATGAGTAAAATGGACTGGTAGGATAAATGGGTTAAACACAAAACCAAAAAATGTAACTCTGTAGCAACGCATCCAAATTTAGATGCAATTTGGAGGGATTTACTTAGTAGCAATTCTTTCATGCAATATATTTTTATATATACACAAAAAAAGGAGCTTATCCATATCTGTAACTGCTATGTACACCTAACAAAGTATATTTTACACAGAAGAAGAAAACTCCTTCCTGCTTCTCTTGAAGTGTCAGTCTTCATTTCCACCAGCAGGGGGTGCCACAATCAAACTGCTTTTTCTGTCTTCTTGCAAAGTTTTTCACTTTGGTGTCAAGTCTCACTAATGAGAAGTTACAAAAAGAATTTGTCACGTTGAGTGGAGAGGAAGATGAGAGGAAGAGGAGGTTCTTTCATGTTCTGTCTCTCACGTTGTCACTCAGGAAAACGATGTTGTCTGAGAAGAGAGAACAGTGAAGTAGATTGTTTTTCTGTTTAATCAGTGGTAAGAAAAAAAAAAAAAAGGTTGCTTGAGATTGAGCGGGTTAAATCTGACCTGCGATGATGGTGGTGGCCTGACGTCGCACTTGGTTCTTGTCTACATACTCTCCATAGTCCAGTTTTCCCTCCACTAGAATCCTGGACCTGAAAATGATAAAAGTTGAACAGTGATTTCCCACAGGCGGACTGAACAAAGATGTTTTTCATTATTTAATGAGGTGAGATGAGCAGAGAGCTGCATGCTAGGATCTGTTGTAAATTAAATATAACAGAACTAAACATTTACTCAAGTTCTAGCACAATATATGCAAGTAGATACTAAGAATTACTTAAATACCTTAAATACAGACTTGTAACATTCACAAAAAGTCTTAGTGCAAGTTCATCAACAAGATGGCAGGGGTGCAGCACAACCTAAAGTGCTGTTCAATTCTGTTGAAAATTCCTATTTTTTATATGTCGCAGGCTTAGAAAGAAATTGAAATCTCAGGTTTTTTTTCCCCTGTATCGTTCAGGTCTATCTTAAATCTCTAGTTTCTGATCATATAATATCATAAAATACATCAAACTAAATGAATGTATTCTCTGTGAAGTCCTCTGTCCGCTCATGACTGGACATACCCCTTTTTGACGTACTGGTAGGCCACATCCCTCAGACCAGGTTTGAACACCGACACGCGATGCCACGTCGTCTTCTGGCTCACGTCACCTGCAATGGAACAAAAAAAAAGATGCAGACTCGTGTTCGGTACATACAACACAAATATCTCTGAAAAAGATCATATTTCTGACACAAACGTCTGTAAACTTGACGCATTTCCATCTTACAATTTATAGTGGGGATGATAAATAAAAGACGGGGTGACTACTGAGCAAAATGGCTGGTTTGAAGGACAGAAACGCTGAAATCCATCAGCAGTAATCAATCAAAAGAAAAAAGTACAATAAGCTGGTTACAGATGCGTGCACTAAAATTACAAGGTGACCTGTTCTGGGCTGTTTTGTGGATTTGGATGTTTTTTAGGGGTCATTGTGGTGCTGAAAGGTGAAATTCATCCTCGGGTTTCTAGCAGACACCTTAAAAAGGTTTTCGGGTTAAATGTGACTAGTATTAGAAAGTGTTAATAAGCAACTTTCTCAACTCCAACCGCTAAGCATGATCCTACCACCACCGTACTACTTTCATTGACGTGAAGCAGAGTTTTTATATTTGTGCCCAAAGGGCTCAAACATGTTCTCATCTGACCAGAACATATCTCCTACTAATTTTTGAGAGTTTTTAGGGCTTGTTGTCATACTTTTTACACTCATATTTCTTGGAATCAACACATCATATAGAATAAAAAAGCCAGGTAAATATTTCCAGATTCATGTTATTTTCAAATAATGTGTCAGTGGAGTTATAGGCAATAAAAGAAATAATGTGAATGTGTGACATGTTCACCCACCATGGGATAAGTAAGATGTCACACTGGATTTTTTTCCTAACTACTAAAACTATAACATGATTACTAATATTTTTTTTTTTTTTTACCTGAAGGTGAATAATATGCATCATGGACTGGATTTAATTACAGTCTTTTTCTAATGCCTTTTTTAGCTTCTTAAACAAACTCATGAGGATTCATCTGGAGTTTTTTTTCTATTCCTTCCCATGCTTTGCTTCTTTGGTATTTTGGATGTGGTTGCTTTTTTCCCTTTCTGAATAGTAAGAAGAATAAGGTGATGACTTGCTTGCTAGGACCTGGAAAGGCAGCAAGCATACTTGGGCCTTGAGTAGCTAGCTAAGTGCAGAGTCCTGATAAAGTCACCCCAAAATTATTGAGACAAGTTGCCCCAAACTACCATGTTAAATAAATCTAGCTTTAGCTTAAAGTTAGCATAAAACAGAGCTATAACTCAGCTCTGATGACAGGGGGCCTTAATGTCTCCTCAAACAGATCTGCATTTATTACTGTTTGGATTCGATCTGAAAGAAGCTTATTTTGAAATACATCAAGCTAGTTAGAAAACTACTCCACTTTTTTGTTGCACCTTCTGGTTAAGAAAATAATTTGACAATAAGCACCAGTCTCCCATTTTAAACTGTAACTTGGGTCAGAAGTTTAATAAAAAGGGGCTGTCCAAATGACTTCTCGTCAATTTTGTTTTTTGTGAAAACGTTAAAAGGATTTTCTTAAAGGTCTTAAATTCTTCTCGTGACAAACTAGAATTTTAACCCTCATATGACCACTGTATATGACTAAATAAACAAGACGTAACAAAACACAGACATCTCACCTGTTGAGCTCATCTCGCTGTCTCCAGAACGCCACATCTCATTGGTCGCCAGCGAGAAGATGGTGACTGGGTTTCTACCTTCCACTTGTCTCATCACCGGGTCCTGACCAACTCGTCCCAGCAGCTGCACGCGGTTTATCGCTGAAAGGAGGGATTAAACTGAGAATCACGAAATGCAATGCATCTTTGTTTTTCACTTTTTGTGTCAAATAAGGACAATCCCCCCAAAAATACACAACTTGGTATGAGGAGATGAAACCGTAAGATACTTTCTAAATGAGGGGGGTCTCGATGTGAGAATAATCACTGAAAACAATGTCACCATCAGGACTCCACAGATTTTACTGCTGAAAAACATTTTTCTGAACATCCTCGCAAATCTGGCACTTGATCACATTATGGAAAGCTGAGGAGTTTGTTTGCAACATCTCAAAAAGACCTAAAAAAACATTCTGATACACTTTTAAGGTGCTTAAAGTCTCTGCAAACAGGGATGCCAAGCAATCCATGGCAGCTGATGTGCAAACCAGAATGGAGATGTTTCTAACTGGTATGCATGTAGTGGTTTCTAATCTTGCAGATTTTTTAAAATGAACAAACAAAATAAATAAAACCCTGGAAAAAGAGAGTACATAAAAATATGCAATTTAAAATCAACTTACATCGTTCCAAAATGAAGTTTGCATCTGTACTTGTGCATCTTACAACCTGTTTAAAGATCTGTGAGAAATTACACAAAAAATATGAAAATACTTTCCTACAAACACATTTTAACAGCAATCTGCATGTGTTGTTCTCAATTTAACAAACGGCTCAAAGTAATGATATGTTATTATAAAAACTAGAAATATTATTGTGCTTTACCTCTTCATTACCACCGGGTTACTGGTGATCCAGTAGTACGCTTTATTACCACGCAGTGGTAATGAAGAGGTTAAACAACAATTCTATATGATGGTAACAGTAATAATGCGACATTAACAACATTTTCAGAAACACATTTCTTTTATCACCTGTGCTGAGGCACTTCTGAACATCTTTTCTCTGTTGCGAAAAGCTTGAAATGAAGAAAAACAACGGCAGATAACTGACCTGAAAACAACAAGATAAAAAGAAACTGATGAATGAAACTGTCCCGACAACATTAAATGTAATCAAACATATTTACAACATCAGAGTATAATACATCTTAATGATAAGAGAGACAAACGCGTATGCTAATGATGCTAAGATATTATTGAACGCATACGTAGCTCAACAGTGGTACCGCGGCAGTTTGGAGATCTGGATTTCAGCTAAAACTAGAAAAGCACCCAAAGAGGAGAGACCTCCACGGAGCCACCCTGTTCCAGTCCTACATTCATCTTACGGGGGTGTAACGATCACCCTAATATGCCGATAGATCGATTAATATTCCTACGATCTCACAACATCGATCTGTGCCTGGCAAGTTCATAAAAACGTCATATACCGATCTATTGTTTTAAAAGCTACTCAATAGATTCTATAGATATAAAGAAATAATTTGGATTAGAGAGCAGAAAATTTTATTTAATACTTTTATTTTCACGCGTTTAATGATAAAGACATTGAACGTGAATAGATTTAATCTGCCTGCCATAGAGGTAACGTCACGACTGAGCAGCAGCAGCAGCGCGACAATATTACAACAAAATAATAGCGGGACAACAAGATGGTGAATGGTAGAGGTGCATGAAGATAACTACTGGTGAGTTCCCAGCAGATCACTGCATTATACACCAGTTCAGCACTATGTGGCAACATGCTGCAGATGGAGCATGTAATGAGCTCTGTAACGCAAATCATAAACTTCATCCCAACTAAACGTTTAAACCACAGCAGTTTCAGTCCTTTACGTGTCAGATTTAGTTTCCCAGCATTCCTCATCATACAGAGGAGGATTGTGGGAAAAGTTGTCAAAGGTTTTAAGCTCAGCAGGAAAATGTGTCAGTTTATGAACAGTAAATGGATGCATGTGTAAAACAGGGCATGGCGTTTATCAGGGTAGGTGTGTGTTTGAGTTCATCAAGCATTGGTTTGTGTTTCGAATGCTGTCACATACAAGCACAAACAATAGTTTTAAACATTTGTTGTGTATGTTTTCACTGTGTGTTTAAGTTATCCAAGTTATCCACTACCTGCTTCACCTTGCAGAAGTTTAATATTATGTACTGTAACAGTTACATCTGGCCCTTTAAGGATAACCCCTGATGTGGCCCTCGGTGAAAGTTTGACACACCTGGTTTACACAGTTACCGCTGCACAAGGCAGCTCTGCAGAAGCATTACGACTCCTCAGCATGTTTAGTCAGAAACTTTATACTTGATTCGCTTACAAGAAACAGGAATCTAGTAAATGTCACCTACATTGTCTAGTATCCAGATGTTTATGATAATCGCACTAGTTTATGAAAGATGTTGAAATATATACTGAATTTAACCGTTTCTGATCATATCATCCTAAAACCATGAATCGTGATCTGAATCAAATCGTCATTAAAAAGAATCGTTACACCCCTTCCCTTACACGATAACATTCCAAGATTTATTGATAAGAAATCCAGTTTCTTGGCTATATTAACATGTCTGTTGCATGTTCATATGTTCTCTTATAGTGATTCAAAAGATCCACCATTTTTTCCCTCTTCTGGTTGGTAATATGCTGAATTTTGCCAGGATCCTGATCCATCTTTGATATCTTGTAAAATCTGTTGGAAACTTCTGTAGTTTCTTGGCCAAATATCCTGATTACTGATTGTAGGTTTATGTACATATGTACAGATAAATGGCCTTTTCACACAAGAATTCAATTCGAAATTCCTGGATCCAGGCGCTACTCCTAAAATTTAATGGAATTTAAGTTAAAACAAGGTCTAGTCTCAGAAAAAAGAGCAATAACATCCCATCATAACGATGAGCTGAAACAATAGCTTGAAAGAAAGAAAACATGTACTACCAAAGGAGGAAAATAATTGAAACAACACAAAATTTCAGGGAAAGACATACACAACAAACAGAGTTCTGCCCTCTGCCAAATCAAATTGTAGGCCTAAAAAGAAATGCACAAAAATGAACTGAAAGAAGACAAAAAGTAGGCTGTGAAGAACATGCATTTGGAAGCAAAGACAAATGAAAAGACAGAACTTTAGACAGAAACCAGGAGAAAACTTGACAATTGCAAAAGTTGAAAGAACATAATAAGAAAAAACTAAGAATAAATAAATAAGAATAAAAAAAGGCAAAAATAAGAAGCAGGAAACTTTAGAGTTTACATAATGAGACGATGAGGGACTGAAAAACTGCTTCTGCAGAAATGTAGGATGCTGTCATCCTTCCTTCTTTTATTCCGATAGATATTTATACTGAGAGTTTTACCACTGGGACTTTCTTTCAATCCTCCACAATGTCTCTGTGGTTTTACAAATACCAGTGATAATGAAAGAAGGGGACAAACGCTATCAAATATGATTACTATTAGAAATTATGGATATTGTGTAAGTATGTTAAAATAAAGCAAGAGTTTATTTAAACAATACACATTTTAAAACGATATTTTGCATTAAATTATGTTTTTACCTAATTTTTATAGAGGAAAACTATATTCTTTAATTAGAAACGTGGTAATGTTTATTTTAATATAATTAAATTCTACAAGTTTCACTAAAGTTGTAAGTAAGCGGTTTCTTCAACCCCCCAAGAAAAGGTCCCCAACATTATTTTAAAACTGTATACTCATTAACAGCCAAAACTTTAACGAAAATGGAAAAATATTGATGGACTGTGGTGAAATGATCGTCTAAGAAATAAAGCAAAGTCAATGTAGCGGTGTGAGAGCAGCAATGAGGCTTCAGGATTCTCCCGCCACTGCATGCAGATAAAAAAATACGCTTTAAAATTAATATTTCCCTTTATCGTGTGTAGTTTAAAACTTAGACAAGTTACAAGTGAACATGTGTGTGGAAAAAGATAAAATTATATAACTTACAGGTAAGAAACCGGTTAAACAATCAGAAGATGAAACACGTCTAATAAGACTTCTGTAACCTCACGCTGCTTCCGGTCCGTCTGCGAAATACTTCCTACCTACGTTTGGAGCTAATTTTAGTTCCTCTACATTATGTATTTAATGACAAAAACAAACCATTTTTGTAAATCTGAGTTGAAGAAAACTTTAGCTTTCCATGAAAACATCTTCAGGGAGAACTGTCATTATTAGCTAGAATCACAGAACTTGTCCAGGATCTCAATATATGTAATATATGTAAGAGAATAAGGAAACATTTAACGTAAGTAATTAAAACATTGAATTTATACATTTGTTTTCTTTAAGTTCAATGAACTTGATGAAAACAGGTATAAACATGTACATAACTGACATATAAACACATATCTATAGGTCATAAGATTTTTCATTATTACTTTTTAGAAGGCAGAGAAATCAGCAAATTCATTCAACTTAAAACATTTTAGGTTTAGGGAAATTTACATTACTGACAAAATATTTATTGTTAATAAACTCTCCTATCATATGATGTGTCTACTGGATATATA
>JBAMHX010000026.1:5508062-5518579 GCA_037177515.1 Pseudomugil tenellus
ACACACACACACACACACACACACACACACACACACACACACACACACACACACACACACACACATATATATATATACACATACATATACATATATATGATATACACTTACACACAAAATTAGCAGGCAGGTGTGTATGAAGACCACGAAAATAAACAGAAAACATTTTATTTGAACTAAGCATTCTGAAATATTAATTTCTGATAAAAATCCACCGTCACTGATAAAAAGACAAAACACTTAAACCAAAGATGACCGTGCCACATACAACAAGAGTTTATGGTACCAAACTTTCACAAGGACATCAGTGTTGCAGTGGTATGGCATGTCTGTCCTCCATTTGTTAAATTATTTATGAAGTTACCCCACAATCTTAAAATACAATCAGAAATCCACAGAAATGTTTAAAACCCAGTTACGTATTATGTGGAAGAAAAATAAAACGGTAACAGCAACACTGTTAGGTTTATTTATATAACAAGTAGTTAGCTATGCAGTTGTGCATGTGAGGCTACAGATCTCATTTCTCATCTTAACAACAATCTTGTGCAACTGGAATCAAATCAGGGCTGCAGGGTGAGAAGAAATCAGTTTACTGAAGTTATACTGTTATGATCCCTTTGGAAAGTCAGCAGCTCAATAAAGCAAAATTAAGCAGTTTAACCAGAACCCTTAATGCACAGAAATGATCTTCTTTTAGTCGTCGGGTGTAAAAATAAATGTTCTGAGCAGAACCTACAACCTGAAATCTAAACACTGACCCATTTTACAACTTTAAGCTCACTTAAAGTGCTTTTTTCCTTTTAACTCATGTGGAAAAGACAGATGTTGAGGCTGGTGTGCTGAAGCCTGTGTTTCTGGCTCTAGTCTCTGCTGCTGGGGTTATGTGGTGGCGGCGCTCCTTCCACTGGTGCCGAACTGGGAACCGAGAGCAGCTGGCCGCCATGCATACGTTCATTGGCGCGCAGCTGGCACCCATCCTGAAGCATACGTATGGCTATCCTCGCGATGTTGCGTGAATCGTCCAGCCCACAGTGAGGACGGCCTTGGTACTTCATACCGAGCTTCTCCAGCATGGTGCTCAGCTTTGTCTGTGTGCGGGGCACCTAGGAGAAAAGTATGATGAAGGAAAATACACTGAAATCTAGTTTGATGTGAGAAAGCATCCAAACCAAAATATTAATCTGGTTTTAATTACATTATAAGTAATTCAAATTCTGTACTTTTTAGCTAAAATAGGTTGTTATTAATAAAATGCTTAGTCATTTTACTGAACTACCTTACTGATGTAACAGGACCAAGCGATAACTTCCATTTGAAAGAAATTAAACCCATGTTAAAATTGCAAAAACTGCAGTTCCCCCCTCATCCACTAGGGGCTCCATAACAGAACAAATCTTGACATTTGATGTAATTAGGCCTGTGATTGGTAGGTAATGGTTTTGTGCCGGCAAGAAAGGAGAGTGTAGCACTAACACGTTTTTTAGCCTACTAACAGCGCCTTAGCTTTAACCTATTTACCGCTGTTAAACGGTTAGCTCAAAATTATTTTTGTAAAGAAGAAGAAGAGTTACATAAATCTAGCATTAGCTAAAACAGCACTACAAATGCTACATTGTCCAGGCACTGCCAATATAAAATGAGCTTTTAGCCAACTGTAGTACATTTGGTACAATGTTTATTCATGTACAATGTCCCTGTGAAATAAAAATACGATAGCACAAGCCACCAAGTTAAAAAGATGATGTCCATATGAGACAGCATAAGTGGCATCAACTTTTATTCATCACAGATAATATCATCATTGCAACTTTCAACAGTGTTGCACAAATTGTTTAATCCTATTTACATTTTCTTTCTTGTGGCTCTTCAGATCTATAAAGCATAACACAGGACCTAGTCTGGTTTTGAGTTTTGTGTCGGAAGTTACTTGTTTGAAGACAAATGAGCCGATTGCAGCAGCATTTCATCAAATTTCACTCGACAAAGTATTCTGCCAAACTGTTGTGGTGCAATACGATGAACGTGCGCTTGGTTTGCCTTTTCGAGCTAGCTTGGATGCTATAAAGAACAGATGTTATTTTGGGATTTTATGGCCCCCGTTTGGCTATTACCGTTCAAAGCCTTTACAGAACACACAGATTTGATTATATTTGCATTAATGCATTTAAATATAAATAGAAAGCATGATTAAAAACATGCTGAACTTACCTTGTAGAAGTTGCCATAAGATTTTCTAATATTTATCCACTTCTTTGCAAACTGAGGATATCTGATCTTGCTAATCCGACACTGGATGTTCAGAAACTTGCTCATATCCCACGCTCTACAAAGACACGTTTAACAAAAATAAGCATCAGAAGATTAAAAAAATAAAGACAGATCCTGCAGCGGCGCGGAAGTGAAACGCACCCATCAGTCAGAATGGCATATTTGTACTTTGTTCCAAGCTCCCGCTCCTGAAGCCAAGCCACAACTCGCTGCAGGACTTCTGGAAACGGATCAGCTTCGTCCACAATTTTCTACAATTCAAAACAAATTATTTCCTTTAACGTTTTAACGATACACTGCTAACGATGAAGAGTCAAAGACTGGAAGAACTCTTCCAACCTGAGTGATTCCTGTCAACTTTACGCAGAAGTCTGAAAGCTTTGGGTTCTGCACTGGTTTCACATAGGCTTGAAAGGTATCCACCTGCATGGGAATGGGGGGGGGCATTAAATAATGGAAATTTCTCTATACAGAAAAGAATTCTGGATTAAACAGAAGCTGAACTCACAATCTCCAAGGTGTGTGTGTTGATGAGGACCATGGGGAACTCTATGATTTCATGCAGGAAGCCTGAAGGATTATCTTCCTCACATGTTGCTTCGAAGTCCACCACACAGATGTAGTCATAGTAGGTGTCGGTGGGCCCTCCCCCCGCTGCAGACTGCATCAGCTTCTGCTTCTTGTAGTGGCTCTTCAACCTCTTCTTCATTACGTCCTTCACTCCTCTTCAAAAATATATAGGTCGCTTTCAAATATTCATCCAAATCCAGGACATAACTGGATTTTTCTGGATTTTACACCATCAGCAAAGTTTAGTTAGAATGGCTGGTACATTTCAGAGAACAGGAAGACCGTACACTCACCTCGTGTCAAGGTTCAGCTCTGCTAATTTGATTCTCAGCTCCTCCCTGGACATGCGGTTAATGTGTCCATTGGCCAAAGCTATCTCTTTATAAACTGGATGACTGAAGTCGCCATTTGACTGCGATGGAGGAACCTCTGAAGCAGATTCTTCCTCAGGACATATTCTGCTGCAAGGTTTTTGCTGAAGAAGAAATATCCTGTTCATTATGTGTTACAGAAAGTTTATCAATGATTCATTTAACAGAGAGCTAAGGCAGTAAAGACATCCACAATCTGTTCTTGAATCAGTTTAGAGCTTAAATTGATTTTAAGACTAATTGATTTGATAATTGATTGACTTTAGTGGAGCTCAGAGCAGGAAAACACAGGTTCATCCTATGCAAAGCTCTTTCATGAAGTGTGATGACATGTAACTCCCATGCACAAAGTTTTAAAGGGATGTAAAAGGAAAACAGGAATTAATTTGTTTTTGCTCTTCTGATCTCAAAGCTTTTCCTCACAAATTTCTCTCACGTTATTGTTGGGAGGAACTAGATGCAAGAAGCAATGAAAGTAAATGATGTGAGGAGGCAAATTGGTGTCATCAGCTTGGTTTATGATGATGTGGTTACCACATGGAGGTTGAGATAGTTGCTGTGAGAAAGGCAGGTTTTTGTAAGCTTAGCAAGTCACACTTCTCAGGTAACGCACATTAAAATGAAAATTTATCCAAGACAAAAACAGAAGCCAACCACATGGAAGTAATTATAAAATAATTTATGATTTTACTTTGCAGAACATGAGTTTCCTCTTGTATCACTGCATATATAAATCTGTATTAGGCTGAGTTCATTTTAAATGTACTTTATATTTGCAGGAGTTTCACTTCAACCCGTTTCCTCATCCCTCAGTTCCCTGTTCAAGCAAATGATGTCAAATAAATAAAAATAAACATATAATGCAATACATATTTCAATAAAATCTACATTAGTTAATGGAAATCTCAACCCAAGCATCTGTCCCTCTAAACTTTTGTCAAACCTTTCTTTCCAGAAGTGTCTGAGTTAATTTTTCTGCACCAACTCACTTATAAATACGGGAAACTGATTTTATTTTGTCAACATATAAAAAGATAGATACACCAATTGATATAAATAAGAAACAGGAAAAAAATCCTTCATTTCCAATGCTCCCATTTGAGGATAAAATATATTTTACCAGGTTGTTTAGATGCAAGATAATGGCATATCTTGCAACATAACTACTATATGACGCTACCTAACCCTGAAGATCTCATTTTAAGTATTTGTGACAGCAAACACGGACATAATTTCTTTAGGTTTGCTAACAAAGATGATATAAATCCCAGTTTGCTACATTTACGTGAGACACGGAGCAACATTGTTTCAGGCATGAGGTTGTCAGCATTAAAACGAAAACTAAGTCAGTACCTGCTATCATTGATGCACTCATAAAACATTAAGTACTAAATTAGAAGTACGTTTTTATCAAAATAAACAATAAAACAGTCAGAGTTAAACAATCAAATGAATGCTACTTCGTGTCTGACATGTGAACAAAACGTTTCACGGTTGAAGTTGAAACCAACCTTTACATCTTCTTTGTCGTTAACCATCTTCGGGTTGGCGTCCTTTGTGTGAATGTTCTCCTTGATTTCTTCCATTTAATTTAAAATCTTTTTAAAGAAGTAGTTGGCGATTTCAAACAGTGCATCTATGTAAATTATATCGAATTAGCTGAAGTTGCTAAAATTAGCAAACAATACGACTAACATTCCTTCTTCTTATCCCTTACAGCAAAAAAAACACTAACTAAAAATATGTATTTCAAATTGATCATGTATATTTAACATATATAACAATATTCTTATTTTTTATGTTTCAAATCAAACCAAAGGTAACCTCCGAAAAATTTCAACTTTGTTTTATGAAGATGGGCAGTTGTGACGACATCCGCTTTGCGCCAAAACATCCGGGCTCTTCAGCGCCCCCTGCTGCCCCGGATGTTTGCTCGCATCTTTGGTGTTGCTGAGTGAAACTGTCTTCAAGAGTGAATAATACCAGTAAAACACAGTTACTTTGGTTAAACTACTGACATGTTCAGCTCCGTCACTCCTTCGAAAGAGGAATTATCCTTAAAAATTATATATAATAGCGGCATGTACTTTTTTCAAAGCCTTTATCAATGTTAGCATGTTCACCTGTGCCTAACTTGACCTGCAGGAGAGATTGATTATTGTAGTAAATTGTATGTGATGGTGTCATTGTGATTGTATGTAATAATGATAGATAGATAGATAGATAGATAGATAGATAGATAGATAGATAGATACTTTATTAATCCCCAGAAGGGGATTATTGGATGCGCTGCTCAAAATTGACCACTAGGTGTCGCTCCTCACCATTTAATTAATTAAACACCAACCTGACACACCTGTTTGCATGAGATACAGGTTGTTTGATTAAAATAATTATTTTATTATATTATGTATTAATCTTTAAAGAATAAAAATAGTTTATTTGTAACTAAATTCAAGTAGAAGTCACTAGTCAAACTTAATCCATTAATATTCTGAAAAAAGCAATAGATCTTTTTCACTTCACCATTTTATTTATGTATGAATTCTTTATGATGCTTTCAGAGCGGTTTGATCTCCACACATCTCCCCAGTCCCATGAGAATCACGCCCTCTATTATGTATGAGAAGAGTGGAATAATATATAAATAAATAAAAACAGCATCTAAGAAAAGCAAAGATTTATTTTATCATTTGAAGTGTTATGGAAAAGCCATAACATGCAGAAATATTAGAGACATAGAAATGATGTCCCTCCTCACAGAAATGGGGTTGAGAAAGAAAACAAAAACCCACTAATGCAAATAAATCACATTATCTTTGAAAATCTTTTTTGGCTTTCTTAAAAAGAGACAAACATGAAAGTCAACACAAAAACAAGCAGCTTGAAAAAGGCATCAGTCCCATTTTACCCCCTTTATCACAATGACGATGCAGGGTTTGGGAGATCGGAGCTACATTGTTCAGTTCTCTCCATCCACTCTGACGCTGCATTCAAGTCACCTGGGAAAAACAGAAGCTACCTAAATTATCTCTTATTTCAGAAGTAAACGCTGCTGGAGGAAATAATAGAATTTCAGCTCATAAGTGTTTGAGCACATTTCATCTAAAATAAGTCCCATCGCAGCTCTATGAAGCAGCTAAAAAGAAGACTTAACATGTAGAGTCGTGATAAATATGGGTTTATTTAACACATTTAACAGGTTGAGTTTTTCCCACTAAACCTGAATGCAGCACAGCACAGTCTTCACACAAGTTTTTATGTCTGTTACCTCTAAAAAAAAGGCATTTTGATGAGTCGAGCACGTTTCCATTAAGCCTTTTCCAGCCCCTCCTTTAGGCTGCTTCATTCTAAGCATAGTATTAGTCTTTCCTCACAGTTTTGCATGTCAACTTACAAACCACAGTTTTGCTAAAATGGCTTTAAGAAGCGACTTTATCTGAAAACACAAATGTGGTAGTTCACATGGATTAAAAACCAACAAGACAAGAGGCAGTTCAGAAGCTTTACTGGAATTCAGCTTGACATTTTGGGAAATAGTTTCTTTGCTTGTTTGTAGAAAAGCAACCAGCAGGTGTCATCGCTAAAGCCTGGAAGCAGACTTTTATTACAGGTGATGACATCTTAATTTCATAAATGGTTCTTTAAAGCATAAAAAAAATAAAAACTTTCTATAGAACCAGGGAGTCACTGCTTCTTTTAAATAAATAATCCCAATATAACTTGTAATGTTTAAATCATTTATAGTTTCCAGTGAAACTATGAGCAGCAGAACCGGCTGGGTAGCCTCTCATGTCTTGATAAGATAATAAGTAGATTCTCAGAAACTGTTGGTATAAACATTACAGCTCTGCCGTGTCTGTAATCACAGCAGGACCTTTTACAACCTACTAATCCACTTTTGTTGGTCTTTGTTAGAAATCACAAGGTTTAAATTTCTGGAAGCAGGTTCATAAAAATGTTTCTTGAAATGGAGTCATAAAGAAAATGCGGAATCAGAGACAACACAGCATGACTGTCCATCTCCTTCCAGTCTGACAGCTACACGTCTCCTGGCTTTAGCACACACACAAACATGCCCAAAGCCTATTTGCCCAAAATGTTCAACTACAGCACAATGAAACGGTGAAGACACACAAAAAGGCGTACAGTAAATACACTGACATCCATATTGAGACTGATTAGAAACGATGTGCGTTTCAAACACTGACAAGAAAAGCAAAAAAATACAAACACAGTACAAATCGACCTTCAGGTGAGTGTTGGTCGCAGCTCGCTGGTGCACGCGGAGGCATTCAGTGTGGGTTTGAAGCGGATCCACTGAGCCTGAAAACAGCCAGAGTGTCGGTATGGAGGTAAGAGGTGCTGCTATAACACACACTCCTCCCTTTAAGGGCCAACACGCACTTCGATATGAGCCCAGTTATCCATACTGGTGCTACCAGAATCTCCGGGTGGAGACGAGAGCGACCGGCAGCTGATTTATCCGTTATTAGTCTAACGGATCTTCCTGTAGTGAGTCGCGCTTTAAACGTTTGTCACGTTGGTGTTTAATTGTGTTAACTCTCAGCTTACAGCTGTTTCAGTGGCTGCACAGCTCCAGTGATCTTGTATAAGGCTACAAATAAACTCCCCCCTATTTTCTCTGTCGCCATGACGACACTTGTGTCCAGTGTCCGGACGAGGTTGCATATCCTGCTCTCGGCTCAGTGAGGAAGGAGCGTTCGTTCCAAAGCGTACTGCAGATTTTCCCAGTTCTTCCACAGCAGCACCAGCACGGACACGCCCAGACAGGTGAGCGCCAGGTGGAAGCGGCTACGCAGCAGCGGGGCGGTGAACTTGGCCGCCGTGGAAACGCACACCAGGATGACGGTGACAATGGCCAGCATGATGTTGATGCACTTTCCCAGCAACACTTTAGCGTCTGTGTTCTCCAGCTGGACCGTCTGTTGCTGCTGCTGCTGCTGCAGCTCCAGCTTGGACACACGAGTCTGGCACGACTCCAGAATCTCCTGCACACACACACACACACACACACACACATCAGGTTAAATATCAGGGAAAAACTGGAGAGCAATGAGTCACAGGGGGAAGGGCAGCGAAGCCGGATTAGATGTGAAAGGACATCAGGAGGAGATTGTTCATCGAAGAATAAACAATCTCCGGTTGCTCCAAGATGCCGCTGTTATGTCACAACAGTCCTAATTATAATACTTACTATAAATTATTAGATTATTTTATGCTTAATTGCATTTTTAAAACTGTTTTCTTTTGTGTGAAGCAGATTAGCAGTTACGCTTGAAAAGTGCTGTATAAATAAATGACATAACTACGATGGCTTTACTCTGGTGGTAAAATATTTCTGCTCAAAGTTTCCAAAAGACTGTGAGAGAAATAAATAATGCTCATTTAAACCAACACCATTCACCAGGAGCAGATGTTCACATAATGTCTCCCCATAACAAGAAGAATCTATCTTACGTCCCGTCTCTTCTCTGAGCTCTCTGTAGCCAGTAAAAGTCAGTCTAATGTCGAGTCTTGTCTTATATGTTGCTTTCTCCCTTTCTTTTCCTCGTTGCCTCAGATAATGTCCTTTAGCATTACTGGAATGAATTGGTCACATTGAAGCAGCCAGTATGTTGATTTCCAGCAGCTGGAACAAAGGAGTAATGAAGGGACAACTGCAGGGCAACGGCAGCTCCAGGAATGAGTGAGGGATAAAAATGAATCAAAAGGACTGATTTAAGACTGTAAACTTGTGTTGTTTTAAATCTTAAACCTGTACGGGAACTACAGATTTTTAAAATCTACAATTATAAGCAGCAGGCGGAAAATTGAGTCTCTACAGAAAAAAGAACAAATGAACAGATGAGACTTTTCTTCGCTGTTTTTAACCTTCTGTAACTTGAGGTCTCCTAACTGGGGAGCTTTCCCAACAGATGGACGTTTCCTGATCCGTCTGTCTGAAAACCTCTCTAATTTAGCTACGTTTCACTTTATCAGAGATCTTTACAGAAGTAATGTTCACATAATGTGCTGTTATTTATTAGACGTTTAGAGCTACAACTGCATCATTCAAAAGTGATATTTATATATTTATATATATACTTATAATCAAACATCTTGCTTTACCGTTATGGGTGCACGATGTTCCAGCAGAGGCTGAAAGAATTGGCACAAATGATCAAACACACCTAAATAGTTGAGTTATATATGTGATGTAAATTAACAGCAGTTGTTAACACTTTGTTTAGAGTTGCGTTCAATGTTCACAAATAGTGTATTGTTGATGGGAAAAACGAATGACCGGATCAGCAGCTCC
Source organism: Pseudomugil tenellus (assembly GCA_037177515.1). NCBI lineage: Eukaryota > Metazoa > Chordata > Actinopteri > Atheriniformes > Pseudomugilidae > Pseudomugil > Pseudomugil tenellus. Next base: position 5,517,597 of record JBAMHX010000026.1, read on the forward strand.
TGTCCTCAAAGGCCTTTTTTCCTGAAGGTTTTAACTGTTTCCCTGCTGCAACACATCTGACTCAAATAAAATGTTATCTAATTCTGCATAAGTCTGTGAATGGCTCATTAATTTGAATCAGGTGTTGCATCAGGAAAACTGATGCAACTCCAATAACTGCACTGGTACTGAAATAATGTCTGCTCTGGTTTGTTCTCCCGTTTTAGCTGCTACAACGTAGCCTGAATAGCTGATTCGGAAAAAAAACACAGGCGTAATGTCTGGAGCTTTTTGCACAAAGCTGACAAACAACATAAATTATATAACTTAGAGAAGAGAGAATAACCACACTGCAAAAACTAAAATCTAAGTAAGATTAAACATCTCAAATCAAAGATTCATATGCTTATTTTATATGCTTATTTATTATGCTTAAAGTAAGATAATTATGCTTACTTAATAGGATTTTTCAAGATTTATTTTTACTTGTTTTAGGAATTCTCGGCATGGTTTGTGTTCTTTGAAATATGATTAATTATCTGCCAACAGAAAAAAAAAAAATGCATCTTATTATTATTAAATTAACCTAATTTTTGTAGTTTTTTTCTTGTTTTTTTAAAGCCAGTTTTTGTAGTGCAGATGTATCACACTGAGTGAACTCAACAATTTGGAAGAAGCAGAAGTGTCTCTTGTTCAGGCAAGCAGAGCCCATTGTCCTGTAAAAACAGGCCTATTTTAATGATCTCCATAATTCAGAAAAGTTTTAGAGTGAATGCAACATGCTTTCATCACAGGCGGCTAAAAAGCAGAAAAAAAGTCTCCATTTTGGATTAAAGTAAGTGTTCAGTAAAAACGTGTAATGACTGTGATCAGAGATTACTTTAAATGTTAAAATGAAATGCAACAAACTCAGTTAAACTAAGAGCGTTTCTACACACACACACACACACACACACACACACACACACACACACACACACACACACACACACACACACACACAC
>JBAMHX010000026.1:5518679-5537741 GCA_037177515.1 Pseudomugil tenellus
CACACACACACACACACACACACACACACACACACACACACACACACACACACACACACACACACACACACACGGTCAGGAGAACTCAAAGTATTAGGACCAAGCAGCTGTGTAGCTGTAAGAAAAGGCTTAAAAAACAAACAAAACTAGAAATTCAGTTTACTAAGGAGCATGCAGACAGGACTGTGGAGAAAGGTCATGTGTCCTCGTGCGTCCAGATTTACTCTGTTCAGCAGCGTGCATCCGAGTAAGAAGAGAAGCAGATTAAGAGCAGCAGCCATCATGCCTAGCGTCCAGTTTTACTCATTTGGTCAGGTTCAGAGTTCAGCAATATTATCTGCCCAAAAAAAGGAGGTCAGGACGAAAAAAAAATCAATATGATAATAACAGCAGGGTTCATGGGTAACAGTGTGCTTCAGGGAGAGAACCATACTGAAAATGATGCATTTAAAGTGGTCTCGCTTTTCCATTTTAACTTAATATCCTAGAAAAGATTTATGCAAGTATGGATGAAAACACATGCGTTACATGTAGTCTGGGCTGCTTCACACACGTGTTACCTGTATGTCCCGGGTCCTCTCGTAGGCCTGGTAGGCCACCTTCTCCTCGATGCTGGCCAGTTCCTGCTTGAGATCACTGGTCTCATGCTGGTGGAGCTCTGTCAAGTCATTTAACTGGTCCTCCAACTGCTCATACCTGGCAGACGGGCGCCCACGCGCACGCAGAGTAGGTGGAGGCAGAACATCGAGGAGAGAGCAAGAAACAATGCATAATTGAGTGTGTGCGTGGGCGCCGAACAGCACAGCAGTTTATCTGCTGCTGCAACTCAGAACGCTTGCCATTGGTTGACTCAGCAACAGTGTGTGAGCTCTGTCGTCTATTCAGGGCACGTAACAGCTTTTAATTATGACCTTTAAACTGTCAAGAATTTGTTAAAGCTCGTGTAAAATAAAGGTCAGGAAAAAAAAAGTTTTGACATATTTAACAGATTCTGATCTAAATCTTTATTTTTAAATATCAGAAGGAATGTATCGTCTTCATGAGGCTTAATGTGGAAAAACTGAACTGAAATCAGGTTATTTTTTCTACGAAATTCATTTTAAATATCAATAAATGTTAATTAATTCAATAGAAATATATTACAAGAATAGATTTTAAACTTGAATGTGTTTTTCTTTTTATTTCCTCCTTTTTTTGGACACCTGAGTCAGAAGGACAGATGCGCCTTCAAGGTGCATCACAGTCAGTGTTTTTATGCAGTAATGAGCTGCTCTGAAGGATTTCCAGCAAAGGAGCAAAAGTGTGTTTAATTCAGGCTCATCTATTATTTATTCCTCACTCTAGAGTTCAACAGTCAGGCTTGTTGGTGTTTAATTAACACTTAGAAAAGAGAGATGGTGAAAAAATAACATCTTTACATGATGCTCTTTTACTGCAATTTGGTTGTGTTTGTTGGCCAAATATAACCATCTGAATTGACATGTGGAGAGGTGGATCATGGGTAACGGAGGAGAAGCAGCCTTTTAACTCTTTTAAGGTCATCAACACAACACTTAAAACACTCACACAGGTTTGATCTGTATAAGGAAAATAGTAATTTCAGATTTTTTCAGGTCTACAGAGCAAAAAGAAAAAAAATGGAGTATGGTTTGACGAAGTAAAACCTGCTACCTGATACAAGATTATTCCTCCAGCATCTTCTTCTCTGGTGCTTACCTGTATCTTTCTTCCTGCATGACCTGTGTGAAGTAGCTGTAGTCTCTTTTGAACTGCGTGTTTAAAGTCACCATATCATCCGCCAGCTGTTGCTGAGCCTCCCTGATCTCCCTCACCATGTCCAACACCTCCATCAGACGGCCGTTAGAGTCTGACCTTCCCGGCCCTCCTGAGGCTGCTGCGGATCCACCTGCAGGGTTTCCGTTAGAATCGGCGGAAGCAGACGTCCCCGTGGAGCACTCGTCGTCGCTGTGGTACTTTGTCCCCTTGGCTACTGTCGTGGCGCTGCCGCTCAAACCCCTCCCACCACCCTCCACCTGCAGCCCCGAGCCCGTCTCCATGGAGCTCTTCAGGTGAGCGATGTTGTCAGCGCTGCCAAACTTGTTCCTGATGAGGTTTGCGAACTCCCGCGACTTGTTGAAGAAGAACGGTGGCGAGAGCGACACGCCCGGTCCGATCGTCTTCACTTTGTCCAGCGTGGGGTGTCTTCCGCTGCCGCTGACGTCCCGCAGGCTGCCTTCCTTGCTGTGAGCCTCGGACTCTTTGCCGGCGGCGTCTTTGTGGCCGTGCTTCCCGTTGGTCTCGCTGTCCTTCATGCGCCGGTGGTACTGCTCCAGCTTCTTCTGCAGCCGCGTGATGGTGTGTGCAGACTTCTGGTTCTTCTTTTCGAAGACCTGACGTATCCGAGACACCTGCTGCTTGTCGGCATTGTTCACCAGCTTCAGGTACTCTGCGACGTTCTGGTCCCGCGCTGTCTGCTCCACCTTGATCTGCTCCGTCACCTAAAGTGGGATAATAAAGGGAAAAAATGGATTTAAAAGAAATAGAGATGAAGAATTCCAGTTATGCTGGTTTTCAGCCAATAAAAAATTCTATCCGTCAGTTTTTCAGCCTGTTTAGTTTATTCTGTTTGTGAAAACAGACCGAAAAGTGATGAAAGCTGATGTAAAAGGTTCCTCTCAGTGTTGCTGGAGATTAATTTATCTTAAAAACACCCACAACTTGCTTTTTTAGACCAAAACAAAGTTCACCTAAATAATATGAAGCTGTAAAAAGCCAGTTGTTGATAAAGTTTAACAGCAAAACTGTTTAGCTCTATCTAGGAGATGTTTGTGAATATCTTCTGGACAAAAAGTTGAGAAAAACTGCATCTGTTCACTAAAGGTGATGAAAGCCTGCAGTGAAATGGGAAAAAGACAAAAACCGGATCCGGTGACCCATTTGACCTCTGCAAACACGATGGAGTCGGTTTAGTTTAGTTTTGTTTTACATAGACACATAAGGACCCACATGGTCTTGTATCATTCTGCTGATCTGCAGCAGGTGATGCTGGCACAAGATCCAAGCAGTTACATTACATTACAGTCATTTATCAGACGCTTTTCTCCAAAGCGACTCACATCTGAGGATAAAAACAACACAAGCACTAAATCAAACAGTAGAGGACATCGTAGATAAATGCAGTGGAACTGCTGTAAGTCTATATGGACACAGGTGTTGCCTGCAGTGCGAGAGGCACTGATTTTTGTTCACAATGTCATTAGAACTGAATTTTCGCAAAGAGAACAAATTTCCCAAGTTAGTATAATTTCTATTTATCGCTACAAAGTGCGGAAATGCTCCTTAAAGAGTTGCGTCTTTATCCAGCTCTTGAAAGTAGATAAGGACTCTGCAAAGCGAACAGAGTTCGGCAGTTCGTTCCACCACCGAGGAACAACCGTTATGTCTTGTAACTAAACAACACATTTATGAGGCTAATTGTAGCATTAAAATATATAAAAATACATTTGTTTGTTTTAAGTGGTTATTTCAAAAGGACTAAAAGCAAGAAACAACTCCTCCATCATGTTTATCACATTTAATATATTTCTTAAGCACAATTTCACTGTTTTTACTGGAAACTGAAATTGAATAAATCTACGAAGCTGGTGAGGAAGTTTTTCTGACCTTAAGGATCTTCTGCTGGAGGCTGTCGATCCCCAGCACTCCCTTTGTGAAATCCAGACCCAAACCATTGTCCACCACATCCAAGTTGGACTCGGAGCCGCCTCGCCGAATGGGCACCGGGATGCTGAGGATGTTGACATCGCAGCCGCTGCGCTCTGCCTGTGAACACATCAACGCCATAGATAAACATGGACACTAAACTGCAGTCTACAAAATATAAATACCCCACATTTTCACAGCATCTGCTAAAGAATCATTTGGTGGTTGTAGATTCTTCTGTCGATCTGTAAAGAAGACATGACATCAGGTCTGAGAATCTAACACATAAGCAACCAACAGGCTGATGTTGAGCCGCATCACTAACATGACACTTCAGAGTGTGAGAGGTGCAAACTAACATGACTCACTCAACGCCACCGGAGAGGAAGTGTAAACTCTTCAGAGTGCTCTAAGCCGTGCAGTGACATTAGTCGGGGCAGAAAGCATATTTTGTAGACAAAACACAGACTTCATATGACAACTGTTATGGATTTCAGGTAAAACTCTGCTGCACGGTCTTGTTACAGATCAAACGGCCTGCTGTGTTTGTGTGTCTTTTTTTTCTTTCTTTGTTTTCAGTGAGGACACGCCGAAATCAAAGGTTAAAATCAAGAATACCAGCAATCAAGAGAGAGCCGAGAGTGAACTCTTAAGCAGAGTTTTGAGTTTAGACTTGAGAAAAAGAAAAAGCAGCTGATGGGACAGTAAACCTGTCTTACAACTGCACACTGGCCAGTCAGTAGAGCAGCGAGGAGTCCTGCCTCCAGTGCTTCTTGTTCTCTGCACTGACAAAAGCCAACAATTATGTAAGGCAACCTAAAATATTAGGAACTCTAGTTGCCACGGCAGCAAAGCGCACACAGGCGGACTTAGCTCTGAAACAAATGTACACAAGCGAACTGCTGAATCCCCTGAAGGCGGGTTTTTGTGCCTCAGTTCTTTTAGTCTGGCGGACAGAGACCAACAGAATGACACTTTAATTGTCCTGTGGCTTTGAGCCGCACCGACTGCGATGCATCCTGCAGACTCAGCAGTCATCAACCCTCACGGTGAGCAACGCTTCGACTGTATCACAACAGTAACTCTGCATCATTTTATTCATGTCATATATCTGCGCAGATCAGCACATAAGACATGAAGCCTGTTATTACACTTATGGGTTTTCCATAACGCTCTATTTATCATAGTTGCTTAAAGAAAAGCTGTTAAAGTCCTTCCAAGAAGAGCCATTAACTGAAGTTGAACATCGGATTGTCCTGTTTCCTCTTTTATTTATATTCATCCACAACTACTTCTTAATATTGTGATGAATATTTATTAAAATGACAAAAATCAGAAGAGTATTGCCTCAATGATCCGTTTGAGTACGAGGGAAGCAGAAGCCAAAGTTGATGAGAGACATAACAAGATTACACCATTCAAGCATCAATCAAATGTCCGACATGTCTCAGTCACACAGAGACAACATGATGTTTGCTTTGACATGCCCGCTTGTGGACATGGAGCTTTGTGCAGATGCAAACCACTGGCAATGAAGACCATTTCAGTATTCCCAGAAAACAGAATGTTTTCCTCGCAGTCACTTACAGGACTGACTGACACTAAGCCTGCCAAGCTCGCCAACCAAGATGGTGTCGTACACATATGGTCACTTGGCTTCGTGACGTAGCTGCAAAACATTTAAATACATATTCTCAGTAAAAGCCAAAGGAAAGTGTGTCCCAACTTCTGACCTACGCTGTTGTTACACAGATGTGTTTAAGACGGGACTGATGTGTCTGGCACTGGGTGAAAGGATGGAAGGTGGCAGAATAATGGCCTTGTTTGGATCAATTTTCCTTTATTCTATTCAACATTCATTTGGCAGAGGCTTTTATACAACTAACGCGTGATAGATGATCAATTAACCATAATTATATTCATTATAATGAACATAACGAGCATGTTTTCCATCCATTATCCCACTTTTTCCACAGAAGGGTCGTAGGTAGCTGGAGTCTATCCCACCAATCAGTGGGGCGGGATGCACCCTGGACTGGTCACCACCACATCCTAAGGACAAAAACACTAAGGACAAAAACAGAATAGTTTGTCATCAGGCGTGGATTTCTCTCAGCACGTTCATAAATCAGCAAAAAAATATGAATATGTGTAAATACTGGGATGTCGGTGCCACGTCACTAGTTCAGTAAATATCCAGTAGAAAATGGGTTTCTGGGAGCAACAGTAGGAAATTATGAACATGTGAAGACACAGAGACCATATGTGTAATATGTTTTACAGAACAAACAGCTCGCAACTTTTCACTCTGCAACTGGGGTTTGCACTCACTACATTTACAGTGTGATACAGATGGAGCTTCTGTCCACTGGGAAATAAAAAGGGTATATACAGCTTTTCACTTGAATCTTGGCAATATAAAATGTTATCCAGTTAAAAAAGATAAATAAGTCTGAAGGTAAGTTCATTTCCCCTAAGAGAATAAAAAGCCAAAATATGATGCGAGAAAAACACTGAAAAATCAGGTGTTTCCCAGCACGCTGCCCACAAATGAAGATCCTGACCAGATTAATTCCCGAGGTGTAGTTTGTTCATTTACATAGATCAGAAGCTTTGTTTGTACATGTTTATTTTTACATTTTAGTACATGATAGAGGCAGAGGATGTGCACCTGGAGTTGTGGAAGTGTGGGTTCGATAGTATGTGTGACTGGCTGTGTAATTATTTGAATTTGTTTCTGTATTTAAATTCTATTTTAATATGTAAAGCACTTTGTGTTGCTTGCTGTATGAAAGGTGCTATATAAATAAAATTTGATAGGATGTTATGAAGCATTTGCTGCTTGCAAACATCTCACAAAACTGTCTCATCCTCCTCCGCTTCGCATGACTGATTGTGTCAGAGAACACTGATCGTATCGATCCTGCAAGCAGCAGCAAATTAAACATTTTAATGAGTAGATCAACACCAAATTAATCAATGATAGGTTTAATGTTTGTTTAAAGTCCTGTGGGCACAGCGACCTGGACGATAACTGTAGCACAGCTGGGACAACCAAATTGTAATTTCTGTCTCTGGCATCTTTTACCAGATAGTGAAAGTTTTCATCATCCGAAGCCTAAAACAAACACAATCGCGTAAAAGATGCAGGAGAATCAAACTGAAAGATTAGAAACTGGAGCTTTGGCTGTGTATACTGAGAGAAAAAGAGGAAGAGTGTGCCATTAAGTGCTACTCCAACTCGCACCAAGCCAGCTCATCTGATGGAGCTGTGAGTGGGGGGGACCTTGCCATGGGGGGGGGACAATGGGTTGGCAGAAACAGGAAATTGCCAAAGGAAACCTTTTTCTTTTGTTGTTTGCCACACAAAGCAGTCGCTTATTTCTGCCGTTCCTCAAACCAATCAGCAGATGTCTCGGGCTGAGTAATGAACATATCGATCACGAACATTCATCCATCAACAAGCTGTTTACACGAAATTTGAAAGCCCTCTTGCTAAAGACAAGTACACCAACATCAATGTGATTAATCAACATCAACAGTCCAACACGAAGCCCCTTTAACTCAGGCAATGAATACTAACGAGCCGATAAGAAAATTCATGATAACATGGCTGCGAAGCCTGCAGATAGTTTATTTACATTTACTATAATTTAAAACATGAAACTTAAGATTTGAATCTTGTACTTTTCACTGTATTTACAGAGTCTCTAAGTGTCATCTTGGCTCAGGGGTATAAAGTCAATATTTGGATGTATTACAAGACAAAACTATTAAATGAGAAAATATTTGTCAGGCGAGTCAATATAAACATTAGTGTTGGCATCTATTTATTCCTCCTGTATGTAAATAAGTTAGTTTGTGAAGTTTCACACATAATTGCTGTCCGCTGTGTCCTTTATGTCAGCATGGTTGTTAAGCAACACATCCATTAGAGCAGCGCTTTACACCCATTTTCCCCATAAACCCTCTTCATGCCGGGGACCCCCCGCCTGGCCCATAATGAACCATGTTTGGTTTTATGTTTTCATCATCCAGCGCTTTACTGATTATTTTGACTGACTCCCAAAGAGACAAATTTAAATGATAAAGGCTCTGAACCTCAGGCGCACTGTACTATTTGAGGTACTTCCTGCTTGGGGGTCCGGGACCCCAGGTTGGGAAATGCTGCACTGGAGGGTAGTGTAGAGATCATACACCAGTTTCAGACATCAACAAACAAAGTGAGAATGCAGGAGATCACGTCTTTAGGAAAAGATGGAACAAGAAGCAGTGTCGTAGCAGGCGAAGCTGTGCGGCCGTTTAATTCCTTGTTGCTTCTGCTTCTTTGTTCTTTTGCCTGGATACATGTGAGCTATACGGCACAACACTTCTGTTTGCTTTGCGGTTGTATCTGCAAGCTCTGAAAATAAACAGAAATATGGACGAAGTAAACTCAGAGGATGGACAGAAGGCTTCGTCTGTGTGTGTATGCATATGTAATGCAGCAGAAAAGAGGTCTTTGTAAAGGGGGCAGCAGCCGTTTCTTTTATATAGTCAGATTTTTATTGCTGTTTTTGATTTGTCTAAAGGTGAAATAAACAGATTTGGTACTCGTTTCCCATTTCTAAAGACACAGAGACAACACTGCAGCTTGCGAATCTGACTTGCAAAGATTAAACTTGTCAACCTGCATCATTGCAGACATATCGTCTCCATACCGACTCTTTATTCACCTCCTGTTGAGGACTAACCATTGTTTTTTGTCTTTATAGATTTTTACTTCTGGCTAAGACAGTTACAAAGCTAATTAAAAAGAAATATTCTGAAATGGATCTAAATCCAGAGTAAAGCTGCTTGGACAGAGGAAAGCTGTTTCAAAATTTCCTTCAAAATAAATTACCCCGCTAGTTAAATAAATAAACAAATGATGTGTTTTTTGTGCTGAAGAGACAATAATTAAACACATGAGAGACAATTGATTCGGCACACTTGATGCTGCATGGGTCCTCTCTTTTGCAAATGAGTGCTCAAAGCAGCGAGTGTAACAGATTAGTCATCCATTAGTCTGCTCGAACCCACACGGGGCCGCACACTGTCTGAACCAGCATGTCAGATTAATGCTGGCAGATTTAAACTGGTGTGTGTTTGAACGGTGGGGAGGAAATAATGGGATTGGGAGAACCCAGATCAGGAGATTTGGATGGAGAGATGTTCATAAGAGGGTTACTGAAGCCAATCACAGGAAGCTGTGCCGTATTAACAGCATATTGGAAGCTAGCTGTCTTTTACACGGCTGGAGGTGGAGATCAATACCAAATTTTGACCCTACAAGATACAGCTGCAAAGTAACCATGGCAACAACACCTAAACTTACAAAAGAAAAAAATGCTCAAGCTGAATGTTAATGTGAACTCATCCATCCATCCAGCTCTGTCAGGATGCCCTGCATCAACTAACGCTAGCATGCTAATGTGCTACTTTTTCTAATTAGCTCTTAGTTTAGCAATCTTTTAGGTAAATGAAGTATGAAATTAAAAGGCAACCCTTAGTTTGAATATGTTTAACTAAAAAAACACTGCAGTGGAGAAATAGGGAGGAAAGTCTCGTGTTGACCATAAAAAGCAGAAATCCTGTGTAGGACGCTGGCCATCCGACCGACTAACACTGTTATCTTCTTAGCTGCATGGTCACCTCAATGAATAATTCGGAGTTTAAGTGCTCTCTTCTGTACTTGGCCATGATAAACATGTGATACGTCTGAAAACAAAGGACCAGCTCCTGTCTTGTTTATCATGTTCACCTCCTCCTACAAACCTGCTTTGTCACCAAGCAGGAGATAAAACGCATCTCTTTGGACAGATATGTGCTCAGTCACAATTCACATTACATTTAGAAAGGTTTCATACTGCAAACCCTGATTGATTTACTAAGGCCGCCTTGTTCCAGCAGCCCTGAGAATACAACATATCGCTGGTTATTTATGACTTTACTTCCTGAGGGTTTCAGCGAAAGCTTGTACACTAAACCCTAATGCATCATGCTGCCACAGGAGAAGGCAGAGGTTACAGCAACCTCTGCACCTGCAGCTGGATTCAAATCTATTCAAAGCAACAGTAAGAACGACTGAAAAATGTGTAAAAGAAACTATTTTTGCTGTTAAAAACTGGAGCCATTAAGGGAAAATATCATACAGAAATGGGAACTAAGTGTAGTTGTTGTGAATGAATAATAAATGGACCAGCCTCTCACAGTGCTGTGCATCATTAATTTACTTTATAGTCTAATAAACACAATGTGTGTTTTTTTCTGTCTTCAGAGGGATGAAACTTCATCTCTAGTAGTAACAGATTTGATTTTGTTTCTTTTACTGTGACTTGAAGTTTTTGTTTTTTAGATAAACCCAGTTTTTCCAAAGAAAAACAAAAAAATACCCAGTTTCATAATTATTTATGTTTAAATTGACTGACTTACTGAATATTAATTTCTATTCATCAACCATTAAATTAGTTTTAGTGATAGAAGATCCAGCCACTGAGAATTAAACAAAGACATAAAAAACAGCAACAGCTCACCTATAACCAAAAAGGAAGCGTTTAAGGCGAGACATTTGGTTTATGTGAATGAGACTGTACAGCGTCCTGCCTGGAGGGGGGATGAGCCACAGATCTGTAACCAGAGAGAGGAGCCTCCTGTGGTGAAGAGGAGCTGCCAGACAGGCACAACTCCCCATGGGGCTCCAGAGTCAACAGAGAATTACACAGGGGATCAGCAGACAGCAAAACAGCCACACAACAGACGGGAATGGGATGTGGGTTAGAAAAGACACAAACAGCAATATTTAGGAATGCAGGATGACCTTTAAATGAGGTAAAATTAAACCTTTTTGTTATTCATTGAAGCATTCTTTGGGGGGAGGCTTACTTATCTGACATAAAGGTTGCAGACTGGTGTATCATTGCCAGTTTGCTTCCATTAAAGCTGTTTCAAAGCGAATCTGAAACTTTTTAATCCCGTTAGATGTTATAAACCTGTAACTGAGTCTTAAAAACGCGTCACATGGCTCCACCTTCAATTATCTCCATCGAAGGGCACACAGTTGCAGCTGTGCAGCGAGACCAGCCTTCAGGTGGGGCTGAGACAAAGCAAACAGTGTGTCATAACTCCCACTTGACACAGACTGAGAACCCATTTCAAGTCTGAACAGGCGAGTTTGTGTTCACACCCAGTTTCCCCGAATATGTCGCGAGCAGGGTTCTTGACCAAGTGTAACGAACATACTGTACAATACAAACTGTTTGTCTACTGCTGGGCATTAAAATGTGTCATTTTTAGACAACTGGCTGCTTTTTTTTGCTGGTGACTCTAAAAAGAGAAAAATATAAATGTGAGGTGTTTCAGAGGATTATGAGAAAATAAAAGCAGAATAAAGGAAGGGAATCTCTCTCTGACAGTTTATCGTGTGTAACAGAGTCATATTAGGTTTCAAAGTAGAAAGATGGTATTTTCTAAAGGCGCAGACTTCAAATTTGCATTTAACTCAGTGTCTCTAAGCAGTTTGTGCAGTATGTGTGCTGTATGATAAGACTTGAAAGCCAAGTGAGCTTGAAGCAGCGCTGAGCGGTTTCTCAGGCCAAGATGTCCAAACGCTGCAAGCTTCACAGTGTCATGGCTATAAACCCCCCCCCTCCAAGAGGCTCATTAACAAAGCACAGATGGAGGGATGAGGGAGAGGATATGTCACAGACTGAGTGAGACTACTGCACTTCAATCTTTTCCTTCAACTCTCAGAGCAAATCTGAACTGTGATAACGTGATACAGTTGCCAGCGGAGTCGCTGCAGAGGAAACACTGTTCTTACTGAATTATTCTAAATAAAAATGTCTGCAGTTAAGACAAAATGCAGTCACTCTAGAACCTAAAGTTTATTATTATTTATTCATTCATTTAACCAGGCATGTCATTAGAAACTGACACAGGATAAAAAGTATCCTCCTGTACTTGAGTATTTTCATCAAAAATTACAAGAGAAAATCCCTAAATCAGCAAATTAGCTTCCTTTGAGCGATCAAAAAGTGTCAATGAAACAATCCACGACAACAAAATCAGTTCTGCGAGGGGCAGAGAGCCGTTTGAACATAAATACTCTATTTTCTGGGCTTTAATGGGATTTTCCAGCTTTATAGATTTGACTGCTGTGGTTTCACTAATAGTATCTTGCCAAGTCTTCCTCGTTCGTCCTCATTTAACCACATCTTCATGATGATTCGGCACCACAAGCCATCTCTTTCTGTCCCAGAATGTGGTTAATATGACTACTAATGATGTTTAACAGGGTCAGCTTTTTCCCACAGCAGCACCACACAGATTTATAAACACAGATCTTTCATTTCTTTATATCTGTCTAAATTATAACATTTTATAAATATTATTTTGCTTCTGGATACAGAAAGAATGAAGTTAATTGTCTCTTACTTTTTAGTATTCCTGTAATGCAGAAGCATTATGAGAGGTCGATGATGTGTAAAACGCATTTTAAAGCAGGGCAGCAGATATATTTAGTTCAGAAAACAGATAAAACGCTGCGCAGCTGCTGCTTCAGTAATCTGCTCTTATGTATTTTTAGTAATTACATTAATGTCTCTGTGTTAATGCCACTAATGATATCTGACAAGCTCTGTGCTTAAGGTTAATTTATTTAACATGAACTTGATTGAATCCCTAAAATCTGCCTTTTCCGTAAAGTGCAAATAGAAAATGGAGCAATCAAAGGTAATGTGTACAGTTAGGTGATCAGTTCGCAAACAGAGAAGAACTACAAGCGTAGTGAATCGATAGGTCACAACGTCACGGTGAGTAAGAGGGAATGATGGATGGATATCGAGCTAAAAATCAATAAACTGTTGGCAACTCATTTACCATTACAGCCTTCGCATGTTTGGCAACTGAACAAATACACAACAGCACGTGCACAAATCATTCAAACTAAAACCGACTTCACAATGCGAGCTGCAGGATTGGCCGGCGTGTGAGAAAGGTTCGGACCGATCTGAGCCATGTGCATGCCTGTATATGACCCGTTTTACATCAGCACATGGAGTTTGGGACAGAATGAGAAAAAAAGTTGTAATCCCCCCCTCTTCTCTCTGCTCCTCTTGTAATCTGAGATTTAAATCTCTGCTCTAGAGTGAAGATTATCCAGCTGCCTTTGCTTCGCTACAGCAGTCCAACAGCAGCAGCGAGACGAGCTGAGTCAAGCCGCGAGCGTGAGAGGCTGTAATCTCGAGTAAAAGATGCCTCGGAGGAGGTGATGATGGAGACAGAAAATGGCAGAGAGTCCAACCTGGGAAAACAAACTTTAAGGTCAGTGTTTGAACTTCACAGGTGGATCATCAGAATGAGATTTGTGGCCTTTAAGGGAATGTTTGTCCGGTTTTAAAAGGTAATCACAACGTACAGGTTGCTCACAGAGCTTTGAATTACTGATGCAAATCTTTGCTAACCATTCATGTAAATAGGAAGTCTATGCAAATGATCCTAAAGGCCTTTCCTAATGGGATTCAGAAACATGAACCCATAAAACACTGAATGCACCAATACAGATAAATATAATGAAAATTGTGAAGGACTGTTACTTCTTTTGGTTCCATCCTCTAATCTGTTATGTTTGCAGTGGTTACAATGACAGAAGCTACATCTGCAACTTTAAATCCACCGTAAACGTCCCATGACTGGAAAAACAGGATCCATCATTTGTTTCCTCCTCTCTGCCTGTAGGCGGCTCAGCAGCTGACATCATTTCAGACACACAGTGGTCCCAGTGAGAACTGGGAGGTCACAGCAGGACTTTATTTTCCCTTTAGTTACTGTAGTGGTTTGAGATGTTATTAAATTATATCGTATATATACATGTCTGAAGGATTCATGCTTTCAGTGATTAATAAGCGGAAAGCTGTGTATCTGCCATGATTAATCTCATTTCAAAATGCTTCTTAATGCTTTCCATATTTAAATATCTCTCATTTTTCTACATCATGCTATCAGTTTCCAGTAATTCCAACTTCATTAGCTTACAATTTAATATTCAAAGTTATTTAAAACAAAACATAAAACTAGTAAAGAATGATCTAAGTCATTGGTAGCAACAAATAAAAGTTTTAGTTTGAAAATATAACATTACGACCTGACAGTGCTTATCATGCCAGTAATAGAGCTCCGAGCAGGGTGTGTACTAAACACGCTGAGCTATCTGTGAGTATAACAGCATGTTAGCACACAGCACCACCAGGACCGGGCATGCCTCTAAGAAACACCATCAGATCCATTTCAAATGGTATCTGGAGGGTTTGGAGGTCAGATGAATGATATAAACTTCTGTGATTTGTTCTGTGTAGCAGTTTTTGTGCTGCTGAGGGAGGAAGTCAGGTGTTATGCTGGGAAGTTTGACTAGTCTGCAAAAATGTTAAGCCAAGCGATCAGGTTAACTATAAAAGTGTGTTTATGATCATTTCTATGTGGCTGCTATATTCAAAAATAGTAAAACAAATTAGTTACAAAAAAGGTACAATTTTAATTTAGTTTAGCATGAAAATATCGTACAACAACATTAAAACTATTGTTAGTAATGGCGCTATGCTAGCGGAGACTATGGATCCCATGCAGCTCTAGTTCCAGACACATACGCCACAATTCAGTAGAAACCTCCATGTAGAAACTATTTGTGGAAGCCTGGTTCAGACCAGAACCCTGCTCTGAGCTAAAAACACACTCACACAGTGCTGAGGACACTGAGAATGAGCCAAAACTAGCATGATAGCACTCACCATGGATCGTAGCTTTGCATGTGGTTGTGTGAAAACCCATTCAGTACCCTCCACCATAAGTTACATAACTATGAGCAGGAGGTGTGTTGGGCAGGAACTCCTTACTCGGACGACACAGAAAAACTGATTTTCATAACTAAGAACACTTGTGTAACTTGCAAATACATCCTGCAAACATTAACCACACTACACATATTTGTGCTGCTTGTTAGCTGCTCGGCTAACAAAGATGCCACGGCTTCATGGCACAGAGAATAACATCTTTTCACACTGCCGCTCTGCTGTCAGACATCTGCTCTGAGTCAAATTAAACTTTATTAGTTAAGCCCAGAGTACATTCCCACAGAATAATTTCTGAACAACAGAATCAGAGTACATTTATTTCTATCAAGGTAAACAAACCATGAACAAATAATTATCCAGGCTTTTGATTGAGAATGTTATGGAAATTTTAGATTAGCAAAGATGAGGAGTTTTTTTTTACAGAGTTTAATGAACAAGGAAAGAAAGATAGACAGATATACAGGAGCTGCTATTAAGGAGAATTTTGTCCAAAGATCTGCTCAGAGTAGAAGTCTGGAGCAAATTCTGACAAGCTTCTTTTATGCCCTAAAAATATACCTGAAGTGTACAGAGAGACTGTTCTTACTCTTACACCGACAGCATTGTTTATGTCAGAGAAAACATAGCAGATAAAGGATGCACACTGAGGTCTGATGGTCATTAGCTTAATAATGTACAAGATTAAAGTATGTTCAGGCCTTTCAGCAGGAAGCTGCATGATACACAAGAACATACTTAGGCTGTCACCAAAACAAATTGCTGTGCAATTAATTGTCTCAGAAATTATTGTGATAAATGATAATATCGCACTAAGCTATTAATGTCATTTTTATATATTTTTCAGCTAATAATATAATAATGCTAAACACGTCCTTTCAAAGAATAAACATTTCTAAAGAACATGTAGCTTGATTTGCAAACTAGTTTATGGTCTTCTAGGGTATCAGCAGTCTGGTCAGGAGTTCATCTTCCAGTCAGCAGTTACGTAGCATCTGCTCATATACAAGTAAATGTTTTAATTTGACCACATATTTAAGATGCCAGAATAAAACAAAATTAATGTCTGATCTTAAGTTTGTCATCTTGTAGGCAACATTGTTGACAAAGGCCTCTGAATTGCTCTTCTACACTATGATGCACCATAGTGAAACATATTGCAATACAGTCTTTGGTAAAGAGATAAAACTAAAATGATTGCACGCAGAAAACTTATTGCGCTCATTTTTTTATTTAGCGTGCAATTAACTGACTTATTGCGACAGGCCTAAACATAATGCATTCTATGATTATTTAATAAATATATATTACATTTCTACCACGACGAATAACCAGGATTCTTCACAAACTACATCCCTAAAGACTTTTATAGTCAGTACATGTGAGAGACAATATTTAGGCTTATTGTGAGAGTTGTATTGTCAGACTAATGTTGTTATTATTACCTTTCTGAATTACTGTAACAACCATCAGTTACAAAAGCAAACCTTTGAGAAAGCCCCCGGTCTCTGAATGAATCTGTGTGTTCCACTTTCTGTGTGTTGCTGATTGAGTTGTCGTAACGTCAGGCAGCAGTGATGAAACAGGAAACATGCTGCTGATTTTAGAGCAGTTGGATCCCAAAACGCTCGACTAGGTGAAGCAGATTTAATACATGAGCCCATAAAGTGTAAAAACTGGCAGTGAATCAGGTTTATATCTTATGACTAAGGACTAAAACGCTGTGTGTGTGTGTGTGTTTGTTAGCCCAGCATGGGAAACGTTTGATGGATGCAGCATTTGTGCATTTGTTAATCCGCACCGTGTTACTCACACACACGGCAG
This sequence comes from Pseudomugil tenellus, assembly GCA_037177515.1. NCBI lineage: Eukaryota > Metazoa > Chordata > Actinopteri > Atheriniformes > Pseudomugilidae > Pseudomugil > Pseudomugil tenellus. Next base: position 5,535,068 of record JBAMHX010000026.1, read on the forward strand.
CACTGCTGGTGCGTTTCTATTCGCCTTCAGCCCACTCAGTCAGTATTTAAAAAGCACGGAGTGAAAGATGCACCGAGGGCCATAAAGTCAAATAAATACACGCAAAACATCCCAAAGAGCTGCATTTCACTTATACGCTCTTGTTTCTGGGTTTCCTCCTCTTCTTCTCACTTCTACCTTCTTCTTAAGAACTTTAAGCATCATTTATTTCAGCAGATAGAAGGAAATGGATCCCATTGGTTGCCCTGACAACAGACGCGATTGTGTAGAGCCAGTCTTGCGCCTCACCGTAATCACCAATGAAGGGAGTGGAAGACGAGCAGTCAGCTCCCATTCAACAACATCCACTCCTCCCACTTTAGTCGCTCTGAATGGCCGAACAATGGCCATCAGTGTGGACTGTGTGTGTGCTTGTGTGTGTTTGTGCATGAACGTGTGTGTGTTTTACCATAAAGCTAGGTTCTGCTGTTAAAGCTGCATCTTTCAGAAAAAGCAAACATCCAGCTCTGGTCAAACCTGTTGCGATGACATTCAGGTCTTTTGTTGACGTTAAGAATATTGTGCTCATCGAAAAAAGAAAAAGGTTCAATGTTTGATCTGCACGGCTATGGATTTAATCCTAAATCTAATTTATTTTTGTATCATATCAGACCAAGAAAAGCTTAAAACTTAAAAGATAGACTGGAAAACCAGTCAACAAATTTAATCTATATAAACGATTATGCAATTTATCCACTATCAAAATGAAAGGATCCTCTATCGAGCTTATAAAGTGTTATGAAATGTTTTATACATAAAGGCCTGCAAACCAATGACAAAGCAAAGTTTAGTTTCACCTGCAAAGGAACGAAAAAGCTAAAAATCGATTTAGTTAACCATCATATACATAAAATATTATCCTCCTCATGTTAGCAGCATTTTAGACGATGTGGACTTGTGGCCTTTTCTTAAATAAAACAAGAACTAGAATAATAATTATTAAATGAATAAAAACAGCTTGAAATAAATTTATAATTTAAACCCCTTCACATTCAAATAATTTTTGGGGTTAATGTCTAATAAGTGTTTTTGTTTAACATCTTGCAGCTCAAACAGGAAGTCTTTTCTCCAGAAATAACAACAAAATTAGAGAATTAATATATATATTAAAAGGAACACTTTCCATACATCCTAATGTGAGCAATAATTCATTATTTCAGTGCATGGGGGGTGGGGGTGTGTGGCTGCCCTCTTCAAAACCAGATATTGTAACTTTGCAGGAGTGGATCCATCTCTCATGAGATCATGTGACCTGGAGCGCTTTGCTTTACAGCTCCTCCTTAATAAACGCTGATGTTTTGCTTTGTGTTACTTTTTCCTTCTCTTCCAATAAAAGTTTGTCATGTTAAACACAGTAAGGTGAAAACTGTCTGAGCAAGCCAGAAAGACTGTAAGTTAGTTTTTTGCCGTGTAAATGTATTAAAATGTGATGAACTTTTCACATCTTTTAGCATTTATTAAATACCCGATGAGCTGCAGAACGTTGCAGGATACTTCAGTCCTTTTTTATCTGTTCAGTAGAAGCTAAATGCCGCTAGTTGAAGCTAATCGGCTACAGATTAAAGCTAACGAAACTCTGCGAACATTTTACAAGTTGGGCTGGTTTGCATGCAGTAAAAATGTCTCCTTTAATTCCTGTAAATATGAAAGTAGTAACAGAACGATTAGCGACTGATCTGGTTTAGTTTGATGGTTTTCATACTGTTCAGTAAGAAGCAATACTACTGCACACGAATATAAGCTGCTTCATTGTGCGACAGTGTTGTGTGGCCTGTGGGAAGTTACAGGTTTTGCAATCCTAGTGGCTTAAAATAACACATTATTCCTTTAAAATAAAGAAGTCAAAGAATTATACATACATATTCATGGTTAATCAGATCATCTGGATTTTTTTCATGCTTTCGAAAAGCTGCGTATGATGGAGTTCACAACACAAACAAACTAAATGCATGAGCTTCAGTGCAGACCATGGTGCAGACGCATGCTATTTTTAGTTATGGTAAATAAATGCCTCCTGTGAAAGTGCTATCAAAGTGGAATTGAAGCTCTTCTTTACTGACACAATGAGTCAAACACAATGTGGTCCATAGGGAAGAGGGTCAGGAGCTCAGGGAGGAAAACAATCCACACCCCCTCCTTTCCTCTGTTCAACACCACACACACAGAGAAGGAAATCTTCCTCTTTGTAAGCGATCTCGTGAAAGTAAGAGTAACGATTGCTTGATTAATGAATTATACACCTCCCTCTCTTTCAAACACACCAGACTTCATATGTTAAAAACATCCCACATGCTTTAACTCTATAAAGCCAAATGCAAATACAGTTTCTGCGACCTGTTGCATCACTTTATGATGAAAATGTTGGTCAAAATCCTGATGCACACAATCTGATATTTGTTTCCGGGGACCTAAAGGATTCAAGGAAGCAGAAGAAAGTAGCACAATCATTCAGACCCGTCATGGTGTAATAAATAGTAAAAACACAAGAAAAAAATGTTAAAGCATTAAATAAAGACTTGAAATGAAAATTCACACTTTTCATAGGTTGGGCTTTAAAGAGTTAATATATATATATATATTTATATATATATATATATTTATATATATATATATATATATATATATATATATATAT
>JBAMHX010000026.1:5553846-5563877 GCA_037177515.1 Pseudomugil tenellus
AACATGGAGAAGCAGCATTTAGCTGTTATGCTGCAAACAAGTGGAACAAACTGCCAGTAGAGATAAAACTTTAACCAAAATGTTTGGAAATGTTTAAATCCAGGTTAAAAACGTATCTTTTCTCTTCCTGCTACAAATAAAATCTGCACTGTAACTTTTTAATTATGTTATTTTTAATGATTTTAATTTAATTTATTATTTTATTATGATTCTTGTTCTGTTTTTATTGTTTTTTTCTTTTTCAACATCTGTAATGCTTTAAATGTTTTTTTATGTAAAGCACTTTGAATTGTTGTGTACATGAAAGGTGCTATACAAATAAACTTGCCTTGCCTTTTTACAGTTTGTTTTTTTATAAAAATGTTTTTGTTTCTCTTTCCTAATTTTCATAGACTAAGAAAACCAGATCAATTGTTTCGATGAAATAATCGACAATAAGAGTTTCCAATATCTAATATAAGTCGATGCCACACAACAATCCTCAAAACTTGACTGAAAACATGCAAAATTAAGTAAAGCTGGGGAAATAAATTACAAAGAAGAGGAAAGTCTGCCTTTGTTTGCATCACAAAGCCTGTGCAGAGCAGGTGGCTTGAGGCTGCTGGCTGACTCAAGGTTATATGTTAATGAAGATGAGTAAATACGCAATCTGCTTTGAAATACACTCACATACTCACACAAGCTGCACTCTTACTTCCTGATTTAACAGGGTAGGTTATTTATTAATTAATCCTTCTATATTTTGCATAGTTTTCACACATGTGTAACGTGTGCTTGCAGTTGTAACGCTGCATGGAGTCACAACTTGATGAAATGGTTCAAGAGCTTGTTATTAAATCACTGACAGAAAGTCTGACAAGTTTATGAAGATCATCTAAAGACCTTCACAAAAAGCATTCACTGTCATGAAGCATCATTTGTTGGTTTTAATTGATTGTACAAATTGAATAATTATTCGTAGCATAAATATCTCACAGGTTTATAACAACAAAAACTGAAGTGAACTCTTCCAGTGAGACTCATCACACAGCTACATGTAAATGCTTTTATGGCGTCACGCGGTCGCAGCCCACTGGTAACCAGTACGAGGTTGCTCTGGTTTGATCTGCAGCTTGAAGGCATCATCTGCTGTCTCGCCTCCTGGTGAAGGAGTGCAGACATCAAATGCATCAATCTTACTCTTATATGATTCTTTCATTACCCCTGTAGTTCATCTTATTTTTTTCTCTTTTGTCATGTGAAATGTTCACTTTTAAATAATTGCTTTTCTAAAAAAAGATTATTTTCTAAACTGGTTTTTATCTCAGACTTGTTTTCCTTTAATCATGTCATTCTCACTTATCAGTCACATCAGTAAGGGTTGTGTAAAATATGCTGTGCATCTACTTTCTGTAGCATGCTGACATTCATTATGCACATTCCTGGAGCTGTTGTTGCCCTGCAGCAACCCGAGTGTGAGTAACTAATCACATGACAGCTACATTTTGCTTTATGGCAATCCATCGCACCATAGATACTACCAACACACTGGCCAGTTTAAATGCACAATATGGCTGATTTAGCAAAGAAACCCAAAGAGTATTTAATTTTATGTGTTCTTTTTTCAGCAGGATCTTTAGTTTGTTCAGATAAAATGTGATTTATCTGCCTGTTTGTGTTTTAGTCCACTAATCTTAGTCTCTCATAAAGAAATTCAGTATTTATTTACCCTCCTTGTCCTCAGCAGCTACTGATTTTTGTAAAGATGCCATCAGACATCTGCCTTCGGCTTTATGCCAGTTTTTTGCTACACCCGCTGCTTACATATTCTATATATTATCATAAACTCTTAGCACAGTATTTTCATGTTTCTTCCCTCAACCTGTGAAACAATTAACTGAAAACCAGCCCTTTAAAGCAACTTGTCATCAGGCAGTCAAAGCATTTAGACCATGTTCTACTTGCAAAGTACAGATTCCTTGACTTATCTGCATGAGTAAAAGATATGTTTGGTGATATTCATTTGTACCAGACAGAAATTAGAAGCCACATTGTAATACACTCGGCATACACAAGCAGTTCACATATGCTGCTGCTGCCTTTCATAAAGCAGCACATAAGAAACAGATATGACCTGTGTGTGGACGGACTTCGCTCTTACAAAGCAGTAAATGGACAAGTTGGCAAGAGGTAAGACTCCTACTTAACAGGGTGACATCATCTTGACTTTATAATGCTTGAAAAAAAAAACTGAGTGTCCAAAAGACAATTAAGCTCTTTTATATATTCAACATTAGTTCCTTTAATGTTCGATGTGGAACATAAGACGTTTTAGCCTCTCTGAGACTGCAGAGTGCTCGACAGCAGGCTAATTTTCCTCATATCAATTATCATGATGGTACAGCTGTTCTTAAAAGTACAACTGACAGAAAAATACACACAAACTGATGCACATCTATACTTGTACCATTGCTAACATTTAAGACTCACTCGCTGAACCTGGAGGCTACGTATATTTATTTCGCTAATTAATTCAGCTCCTGGCCTGGAGAGGAGTTGCAGGCAGCTGCTGGTACCAGCAGTAGTTTCTGGAGCAAGCAGTTGTGTCAGAAACACATGTAAGAAAGAAAAAATCGTAGCTACTAGAATTGTTTGATAGATTAACTGGTATGAGTCTGTTTGCACTTTTATTCTCTGGAAGATGTAATTAATGCAATCTATTAAATATGTGGTAGCAAAAATAGAAAATAATCCATCTGGCATGAAAATATCATCAATAACTGGAATAAAAGCAGCATGAAGAGGAACATATTGGTCCAGGGGCCACTCATGAAACATCTTATCTAATGCTGAACATTAGTGATATTTTTGTTCAGCTGTGTCTCATTACATTAACATTTTCCATTAACATGAGCTTTCCTATTAAAACATTATATTTGGGATTTTGTTTTATTTCAAAATCCTTTAAATTGTTCTTTGAAAATATAAATAGAATCAATGTGTTCACTTTCATTTGGTTTCAGTGCTATTTTTGTCTAATGTCTCAGTTCAGCCAGTTACACTGATGACTCATCAATGTTTATTCAAATTAAATGCTTGCTCAGGTTTAAATGTTCCTTTCCGATTATAATGCGGGTAAATAGAAATACTGGCAGTGACTATTTGAGCATGTGAATGTAGCCAATCAGAACACAGCAAGCTCTTCTGAAGGGGCGGGGCCTGCTATTTTCTCTTCCTGAAACAAAATTAGGCCTAACCAATAAAATATGTCCATATAAACGTAAAAAAAGCAGATAAGAAGGATTTTCTAATTTCAGAATGGTTTTAGTGATTGAATTAAATTAATAAATGTTTTGGGGTCATATTTGAGCTTTTATGTATGTGCAAGATAAGAAAGGTTAGAGGCAAGAAAAAAACATCTCAAACACTGTTTGACAACAATTTACAAGTATTTTTTTTAGCTAAATTCCCCTTAATAGGCATAAATTTTAGTTCTTCATCAGCAGTTTGTATCTGGGAAAAAGTCTTTTGGGCAATAATGCTGAATTTGCTTTGTTCTTTCCGTACTAAAGTCTTTTGTAAAATGCAAAAAACTTAAACATCTCTGTATTTCTCAAATTATCTCATAAAACGATATCCAGAATAACACCATCATCACGTCCTCAGCAGCATTCCTCTTGTATGAGCCTTTTGGTGCAGTTGGTAACCCGAATGGTTCAAATGGTTCATTTATCGTACACATTCCTGGAGCCACTGTTGCCCTGCAGTGTTCTGAAGCTGAAAAACCACCTTTTCTGTCACACGCCCAGGGAATCGCATGACATCTGCGATTCAGCATTCTGTTTTAAGGCATCACCAACCACACCAGCAAGCAGATTTAATCAGACTTGCTGTTTTGGACGTGCTTGGCTGATTCAGCAAAGAAACCCAAGGAGACATTTTCAGAGGAAGAGAAAAAAAAACATGACAGAGCAAGAGCTCAGGCAAGAGTCAAAGACAGACTGACTTTTACTGGCTGAACAGAGCTCAGAGAAGAGACAGGATGCAAGACGGATGCTGACTTGCTGAAGTAAGGCCCTGCTGCTTAAAGATTCAATTTATGCAAACATAATAAAAACAATAATAATAATTGAGCATAGCAATTAGATGCTCATAGAAATGTTTTTTAATCTCACAAAAATGTTTCCTTTAAAAATTAAAGGTTATATGTTGAATTCCTGACCTTTTCTAAAGACAAAGACAAAAATGTCAGAAAACTTAATGGGAAAATAAAATTTCTCATAGCTGAATAGATCATTTGGGTGATGGTTAAAAGAATCAGAGGGCATCAATACAAAAAAGAACATTTTAAAATAAACAAAGAGGAATTTGCATGAATTAATAAAACATGAAACATGAAAACTAAACCAAAGTCTTTTCAACTAACTGCAGAACTGATAGCCTGCAAAACTGTTTGACATCAAATGTATTATTCTTGAAGGTATCAATGAACTTCAGTTCAAGAAAACACTTGAAATCAAAAGAACTGAAATGCTGAAGCAACTTCTGAGATATACCGACTACCACAGGTTAAAAATACAGTTTCATCAGAGAGAACAGGGGGTAAAACCAGAGCTTAAACCAAGGTCTTGAATGCTGAGTGTGTGAGACACTGTGATGGTTACCATGGTAAATAGATGGAAGTGAGTGCAGTTAACAGTTGGAGGATATCAACAGATCTGTAGCTGTGCAGAAATACTCCCCGCAGAAGGTTTAACAACATATCGAGAGCACATAAGCTGTCGATATTCTGATCAGCACCGACTTAATCCAGAACTTTTTGCAATGCTGAGATCTCAAGAAAGATGAAAACAAAGTGAAGAGAGATAAAATCAGGCTCTCTGCTGCTTCTTTCCTCAATAATTTCCTTGTTTGTGTACTGATGTGCTGATGATGGCTTCTGGCATGACAGGAAAAGCCTCATTGTTAGAGGGGTTACATAACACTATTCTCCTGAACATATACACACTACCGCAAGCACAATGAGGACAGTCCAAAGCACAAGAGACTGTCTAGATACTGTGTCTGGGATGCTTCTCTGTTAGCCATAATTACCAGATATCTGTGATGGGAAAGCTGGGACTGGGATCAGATGTAGACAAGGAGTACACAAACATGACGTCATGTGTGTGAAGAGGCATTTCAGTGGTGAGCACGAAAGAAACAGAAAAAGGAAAAGAAGAGCCGGCTCTCTGTAATTTGAAAAGGTGTGCATGATCTGCGGTTTTCTAGCAGCATTCCTCACGTTTTTGAAGCTCCAAAAGCCAAAAACTCACACACAGGTCAAAAACACACACATGATGCAACTTGTCTGCCTCAACTATTAAAAGATCTACTTCCTTAATTTCCACTTGTTGCAAACATTTCATTATCAGAGCGACACGGTCATTGCAATTCAACAAGACGTGCTACTTAAATCAAAACAAGCCTTTCAAACAAGTCCAAAAATCACATTCCTGTTGTGTAACAAGTATTTTTAAAAGATAGTTTCTATCTCACACAAAAAGCTTCTCATGCTATGAATGTCAAGTTAAAAGAGGCAAGAATTCTGATTACATCTTGCTGTACATCTAATTTCACTTCACTTTTTTCACTTTTTCCTTCACGCAGCAGAAATAAGACAAACCAGACAGACCACAAACTCAACAACAAGAGACAAAACTAATTCAAAAGCTACCTCTGTCACATAGATGAGTGGAATAGTGCTGTAATTCTTCCTCATGCTTCTTCCTCCTCACAGCCTGAGGTCAAAGTGCATCAGGATTTGAGCAGACACCCTGTGAAGACCTCTGCACATGAGGCAGCTCTGTCAGCTTCTTTGAAATTTTAGGACTTCCCTGAAAAGGAGGAGTGTGTGCCTGTCTTTCTAGTCCTGTGTGCAACCTCCTTCTTGGGAAATCCTCTTCCTGTCGCAGCAGCAATCAAAATTAAACCTTCAACGTGCTCACATCCCTACTTGCACTTCACAACTTGTGCTCCATGCTGAGGTGTGTTCCTAAGATTTATTGCTCTCAACTTGTGCTCTCCAGGTTAAAGCTCGCCTTAAAAGGCATGCAGGACTTTTTTCTGATCCCTATCTGCCCTCCACCAGCCCAGGCACACTTTGCACACGGGTATAGCAACCTGCCAATCAGGGAGGGGAGCAGGGAGAGGATGGAGAGCTGGACACAGCCAAGTGAGGAAGGGGAGGGGGGATTAAAAGAAATGGAATTAGTGTGCGAATGTTGAGTTAAGGATTCACTCCCTGAGGGGTGATCGCTCTCCACGGGACAGAGACTCTGACGGCACTGCTAATCTGCAGAGTCAGATAACAGTGAGTGTGTGTGTGTTAGTGTGTGTTAGTGTGTGTGTGTGTGTGTGTGTGTGTGTGTGTGTGTGTGTGTGTGTGTGTTTATATGACCGTGCTGGACTCTGCACCCACTCACACTCACGCATGAGAAGGAATCAGAGAGAAGGGTAGAGAAGACATCCTATCATCCAGCCAAATTAGACAACAATAACAAACAAGCCTTATTTTCAGCATCACTTTATCTCTTTGTTAATGTTAAAAATTCCACTGAGGGATGAGATATTTAGTTGTTTACATATCTTACATGAGAAACATTTTTTTATGTTTTTTATATAAAGACTGTTTTTTTTTTTTATTAAATCTTACATAATCTAAAATATGTTGAAACCCTTTTACTTTGTGCTCTGTGGAGAAGGAGAGGATGGTGGAAGGTGTTAATCCATGAACCACGACTTCATCTGCAGGACCTTCATCTCCTCTTTCATCAACCGCTAATTCACAGACTTTCATATGAGACATTGCTCAAAACTCATCTTACTTCTCACACTTGTGATTCATAACTTTCCTCCGGGAACAGGCTTAGCAGCTGAATATGTTTTCCATGTATTCCTGACGAAACAGGAATACATGTTAAGGACCCCTGGATTATATAGTGAACATAGAGGTTCGAGTCATCTTTGCACCAACAAAGAAAGTCTCCTCTGATTCACAAGGAAAATTATTTTAACCAATATTTATCACATTTAACTTTGAGATATCTTAAAGAAAAGGTTAATATTTCAATTTAATGTATTTTATGTACAATTTCTATCCAATCTTCAATAGTTGGCCTGATTTCATTGAAACATTTTTTAGTTACTGCTTTTTTGCAGCCATATTTGTAAAAAATATTTGTCTCTCTTGTTACATTCAGTTGGTAGACAGCCAACGCTAAAGACAAGTGGCAACTGAAAACGCAATATGAACCATTTACAGTCCTTCTCTACAATTTAGTATAGGAAAATATGCAGCGAAAAACCTGCCTGAGCCATCTTTACTACCCAAACTAATTGGTGTTTTTAACACAGTTTCAAATTTAGATCATTTCACTGTCATTATTTACTTTTATTATGAACATTTAATAATTATTTTTGTCTAAAACAAATAGAAAATATGTTTCTCTGGCCTTTTCCTTAGTATAAACCATCATAATCCAGCAGCGGGACATTTTAGAACAGATTTCTCATGACATTGTCTCCTGCAGTTTGGTCATTTACTTTCTTTAAAGCTGTGAACCTGCAGTCCAAGTTTGGTTTTTCATGGGTCACAACATTAAAATGAATGATGTGTTTCCGTCTTACAGGAAACAATCATAGATTGTTAAAGTCTTTGGTTTTCAATATGGAGAATAAAAAGTTCTTCTGACACATTTCCTGGCGATTACTGGATGACAGGTTACTACATGATTCAACCCGGCATGTATCAACTGGGGAATATAAAGGAATGCATATTATTTTGCATCTGAGCGTATAAGCCAGTATTTCCTTTACCATCAGTAGTATTTAGATTTTTTTTTTAATTTAACAATAATAATGGTAATAGAACAACAACATGATGTATGTTGTTAGAATACTAAATAATATAATCAGCATTTGTAAGATTATCCTGAGTTCATCCATCTTCTCCACTAATTTGGTCATTCAGATTAACATCAGACTCATTTCCTCATCTGGTTTCTGTGGTTTTACTGTGTGGTGTTTGCGTAGATTAAATGCATTTTCTGCATCTTTTCCAAAGGCTTTTATGTTGGATTTATTCATGATTTTAAAAGCTTGGCAGGTTTATATCTGACCTTGAGAGTCCATTGTTTTGGGATTTTGATGTGGTCTTGTTTTATAAGTCTTTTTCCTCTCAGGAAGGTTTCCAGCAACAAGAAATTACTCTGATGTGTCTAAGTGGAAGTGAGTTAAGAGCTGGACGGGTTTCTGTAAGGTAAAGAGCTTCATTATTGTGTCTTTTACCACAGGAAGAATCAGCTTTTCACTTACGAAAGAAAGGAGATAGCTCCATCCGATAAATTAAATGCAACATTCATTTAACTTCACAGAGCCCCATACCTTTAAGGAAGTAAATCAAAATTAGGACAAGGGGATGGTTTTCACTTATATGGCTTTTTATTTAGTTTTTATCAACCAACTTTCTGTTTAAATACATCATGATGAGGTTCTTTTCTTAAATTCTTACTATTTTCTCAATCTTTACTTGACAAATATGTATTTCAAGAAGACCAAGAAAAATAAATGCTTAAGAGGAATCACCTCTGATCCACGAAGAGGATACAGTCCAGTTAGATCACAGATACCAAACTCTCATCGTTGTGCATGTTTTAGATGTTTTTCCTGCTGGAACACACCTGATTCATATTAAATGGATCCCAGGATGTTGCCAAGTTCTGCACAAGCTTGTTAATGACCCGTTCATTTCAATCAGTTGTGCTGCAGCAGGGAAACATTAAGATAGTGGGCCTCAAGGACCAGGGCATCTCTCCTCTAATGGGACTGTTTATCTCGAGATGGAGAAAAGGGTTAGGTTTTATGAAGCAGTATAATAAAAATAAAAGGAAGGGTGTCCAAAGTGGTAGTGAGACAGTGGCCTTGAGGAAAAAAAACAAATCTAGAAGTGGCAGAGATTCAAATTTTTAGGTTATTGTTGAGTGACAAGGATCGATAGCATCTATCAGAGGGACAACATGTGTTAGATATAATAGATAAAGTGAGATGGTTTAGTGCAGATGAGTGATATCAGTAGGAGGATGCTGAGGAAGAAAGCTTAGAGCAGGAATCGATCCTGGTGTCCTGTCGGCTTCATGGCTTTCCCTGATGCAAAACACATGAGCCAGACTTGCAGAGCTGGATATCAGGACCTGCACAAGTCTGCTAATTACCCAGTAATTCGAGTCAGAGAATGAGGACATAAAGTTAGTTGGTGTTAGAGCAGAGGATGCAGAGGACAGAGCTAGTTCGTTGTAGTGACTTCTCAAGGGAGCGGACAAAAAAGAAACAAATTAAATTAATTTAATACTGACTGAAAGAGAATGAGGTGGCGAAAACTGGCAACTGAAATGAGTTTCCTCTGTAGGGGGGCTGGAAGGGGCTCAGAGTAGAGCCACTGCTCCTCCACATCGAGACAGTTGAGGTGGCTCAGACATCTGGTTAGGAAGCCTCCTGGACGCCTCTCTGGTGAGGCGTTCCAGGCATGTCCCTCTGGGAGGAGACCCAGGACACGCTGGTGGGATTTTATCTCTCGGCTGGCCTGGGAGCGCCCCAGATCACTCCGGTGAGTTGGCACATGGGGCTGGGAGGAGGGAAGTCTGGGCTTTGATCCAACCCCAGATTAGCAACAGAAAATAGATGAATAGCTCGGTGAATTTATCTAGATTACACTGGAAATACAGGAAGATTTTTACTGTACATGAAAGCCATTTTTATTTAAATTACTGTATGATGATTTTCTGTAAATAAAAGAGAAATAAGATAAATATCATCGCTTGTTTTATGTATGTATAGCTGATCTACATCATCCCACAACCAGCTGGGGGCTTAAAAAGTGTTAAACCTTCACTGCATATAAATAAAAATAATCAGGCAGTGGTATAGACAGTGTTTATTAAAATGAATGAATGAATGAATGAATGAATGAATGAATGAATGAATGAATGAATGAATGAATGAATGAATGAATGAAT
>JBAMHX010000026.1:5567076-5578717 GCA_037177515.1 Pseudomugil tenellus
CCCCAAGCCGGGGCTCAAACCGGCGACCTGCTTGCTGTGAGGCTGCAGTGCTAACCACCTCGCCACCGTGCAGCCCTGCATCCAAGTCGTCTCCAATTAAACCCCTAAAGAACAAGATGTCCCAGATGGTTGAGAATCTACACCAACAGATTTGAAAGAACCTAAATTAAGCTCATTTGCAGGATTTAGATGCAATAATCTAAAAAAAAGTGTTATACTGTGAATGTCTTGCTATCTTCTTCCGTCTTTAATAAGGGAATATTCAGAACACATTTACTGCTCATCTGACAGTAGTATAGCAATATACAGCAACCAAAAAGGATAATGCACCTTAAGCTTATATTATATTTAATTTAAGTTGGTTTAAATTTAACAATGGAAAAAAAGAAGTCATTCATAAACACTTAAAAGGAGAAAATTTCCTTTTGCAACTTTGTGTTGTTACTAATGCAGAAACCGTTGCATTGATCCACTGTAAAACAAACTAAAACACTAAAAAGTGGTTAAAATACTTTTTCTTTACTCTGATCTGGCCAGTGTGCATGTATATTTATACGTGTGTATGCATGTATGTGAAAGCATTATATGTGCATATGTATATGTATGTGTATACATATATATATATATATATATATATATGCTTCATTTGCAATTTGCAACAACTGTTGTAACTGCTCAAAATAAAGAAATCAAATCAAATCCACAAATAGATACAGCTTACATAATGTGGACTTATTACATCTCTGATATTTACATGTAAAGACAATTGATTGCAAGATATCACCAGTCTGAGGCTGATCCAGCAGACTTTTCAGCCATTGTTGTATTTTCTAGTGCTTTTCGGGTGTTAAAGGTACAGTTAGATGACAGGCTGCAATATAATTTTGGCTTAAATATTCACATATTAATTAATCATGTTATGTCACATAAATGCTGCTCAACAAAAAGAAGAATACATCTCACAATTACACAGTAGATTGTGACATTACTGCATGTTTCTATGTATAAAATAATGATTAAAAAAGTCCTGTTTATGGTGGTTCTAATCTAAAAATTATTTTGTTCACACAAGTTCTGACTAACATAAGATTATTGTGATTTAACCTCTAACTTGCACATAACTGGCAAATTAAAAATCCACCTATAAATTGAATGTATGAGAGTAAAAAGCATTACCAGTTATCCTAGTTGAGAGCTGGGGTTTCAGCAAGTCATCTTACATGTTGCTGTATGTTCATTCGGTACAGCAGGATCTCTATAACCTCAGTGTGAAATGCAGCATGCTGCAACTTTCCCACAGCTCAGCATAATCCTGCAGTGATTAACACACACATGCAAAAGAGGCAGCGCGGTAATACTGATCACTGAGCTTAGTGAGACCTGTATTGTAATTTATAGTACCAAAACAGTACTATATCATGCTGTATTTCCCATGTTTGAAGTGAGTGAACATCTTGTTGGCTCTGCTTTTCAAACATTTTATTATTATAGTGGTTCACAAAAATTTCCAAACAACCCAGAATCTCTCATTTCAGTTGCTTTGAGACATCTGGAGAGACTGCTTCTGAAGGTCAGAGCCTCCACCATTCCTGTAAGCCCTGAACCTATAGGAAAACAGATCAGTCCAGGATTTTGCTCTAGACCTGGAACCAGTGACTGTATAAATACAGGAACACACACTCTTTCTGGACTACAGCTCAGCTTTTACAGTTTTAAGCTGGAGGATAAAGTCACCCACCTGTGATTTGATGCTGGATTTTCTTACTGGGAGACTGTGGGTGGTAGCAGTGAAGAACAGGGTATCAATACCATAGACATGTTGGGATCTCACAGGACTGTGGTGGGTATTAGTCTCAATACAAACAGCAGTAATACCAAGGAGAAAATTCTGGGCTTCTGTTAGAAAGCCCCTCTAACCCATCTGCAACCCAGAAATATTAACAATACTGTGGTGCAGTCGCGTAGTACTGCATTGTATCTCAACACTATAGTTAAATCCCTTCATCCCAAAGGGAATTTCATTTATTCAGCTGCTCACTGACACGTAAAATCAGAGCTATGAAGTAAAACAAGTAGTGCAATTGTGGGTCAAAATAAAACAATATGTCACTATAAAATCATAAAAACAACAGTCAGTGCACGTGCAAGTCTGTCCCACTCTTCTTCCCCCTTCCCTTCCCTTGGAATGCATTAAAAAAAATCTGACGGCCCTGGGTAAGAAGGTCCTCTGGAGCCTCACAAAGGAGCAGTTCATTGAGAGCAGTTCCTCTGCCTTATCACCAGCTCCTGCAGCAGATAGCTGTTATCTATTATGGAAAGCAGTTTGTGCAGTCACTGGGACCAGAGTCCTGCTGTGCACCAATAACAGAGGAAGCTTTTTTTTCGAGTTTGTCGAGTCATTGAATGTTCTTTTGCTTGGCACTGTCTCCAGAACACCATCCCCATACAACAGTACACTGCTCTGCACTTTCCAGTACAGGAAGTTACAATAAAACCAGTTTAGATTGAAGTTTAGAACAGGATTTAGTTGTTGGATGATGAAATGACGGTTCCCACAACTTTTGGTACAAAATTCCATCAGACAGAGAACAAACTACCAATTAAAAACATAAATCTAAAGAAACTGCAAACTGTTTCTAATCTACGTTTAAATGTGGATTCAATACAATAAATTTAACCATTTAATAAACTAATAATTAGGAAACGTTTCTAACCAGCTGTCATACCAGGGAAAGAAAAGAAATAATGGTTGAAATGTTTTATCTTTTTACTGTGTTGTAGAGTATTAGATTTATACTGAATTCAAAAGCTGAATATCTGCTCTGCTGCGACACAAACAAAATCCAACCTGACAATAAAGATATCACATGAAGTTACACTTCCATCACAAACTGTATAGAGATTTTATTTTGGGCATATTGTATACAGGAAAAAAAAAACAATTTACAGCATGGATAGTTAAAGATGTTCACTGGGAACCAGCTTTAGGGGGAACCCATTCGTGGATCTTCTTGTGGGTAGTGGGGTAGGGCACATACTGCTGTGGGGAGCCGCTGACATTGAACTGGTGGACCTCGGCTAGGAACTTCTTGGGCTCTGGAGGATGTGTAGTGGGAGGATCTTCTGTCATACAATGCAACCAGCGATGCCTAAAGAATAAAAAGGAAGACCTAAGCGCTTTACTGTGGCTTCTTATTAACTTTCCTGGATTACTACAGATTCAGTTCAATTCAGCTTTTTTCTTATAACAGCACTTCACAACAATGTCATCTCACGACACATCAATTCAAGCCCATTCATAATAAACAGCGTAATTAAGGAATATCAACAGATTGCATCGAATCCTGACTTTGATATTATCCCCCATCGTGAGCATGAAGGAAAGTACTCAGAGGCCATCTGCCTCGACCGGTTGGTTGAGATCTAACATACTCCTCAGATGATGTTTACATTAGGGATGACATTTACATCTCTACACTAAAAATATAACCAAGATTTCCAGAAAACACAATAATTGCCTTTAATTTAGATATAATGCATACATTTAAGGCCCAAAGTTAATCTGTCAGTTTGAAAGTTTCATAAAAACTTTTTAATTTAATTGAATGAATTATCTCCCTTGTTTGTGTCCATTTAATAAGTTAACACACCATTCAGCTGGCACCATGCTGCCGTCCACATCCCACAGCGTCCTTTTTCCATTCATCTCCGTGGTGTAGATCACCCATCGGTGACGACCTGAACATGCAAAAACACAGTAAAATTAAACAATAACCATGTAATATCAGAGTAACTAAAAATAAATATGTAAACAACACATGAATGACTGTGAACTTTATGGGAATTGCTACTAAATATATTTCTAGACATAAACAACTCACCAAAGAAGTAGTGCTTCTTGTCCTCATAGTATTTGTTTCCATATTTATCTACACCAATCAAAGTGCCTGTTTTCACGTCATTCACTCTGCACATAAAGTGAGAAGAAAGATGTTAAATACCCTTCATCACTAAAACTATCTCTATCCATCCATATTTTTTTAAAAAAATGAAAAACATATATACGACTGAGGTATATAGTTAAACTAACCAGTTATTAAAACTAAGCCCAGTTAAACTCTTGTTTTAGGAACATGTTTTTGTTTGTCATATAATTTGTTACACACATACACGTCTCAAACGCTGTCAACCTAAGATTAAAAATGGTTTAATTGATCTTACTTATATCTGTAAAGTCCGAGTCTTTTGCTAACTGACGTTAGATGTTCTTTTATATATAATCTACGGCTATTTGTCAACATGCTAACTGTTAGCTTCACCTACAGGTGAA
The DNA here is from genome assembly GCA_037177515.1 of Pseudomugil tenellus. NCBI lineage: Eukaryota > Metazoa > Chordata > Actinopteri > Atheriniformes > Pseudomugilidae > Pseudomugil > Pseudomugil tenellus. Next base: position 5,571,407 of record JBAMHX010000026.1, read on the forward strand.
CCTGAGTCGCATGTTTATAGACATACTTTCCGCCTAAACAGTTATCTCTCTATCGCCTGCTGTCACTAAACGCGGATAACCCTGATGTTAGGTTAAACTGACCTAAACAATTGAAGAAGAAAACCACGAAGTCCACCATGACCTCCTATTTGCCCCAAAGCCCTTCGAGCGATGTTCGCGTACTCCGCCATCTTTAGACGGAAGTATTACTTTGACGGACTGTTCCGCATTTTAAATGGGTCCTTAAAGAAACAGACCCAATACTTTAGGTGAGGATGAAAACTTTTTCTACTCTAAAGTAATTTAACATTTTTGATTTATCATTTAACTTTTAAGACCACAAAACAGTTTTCCATGTAGTCAGATTCCAATTTTAATGAGAAAAGATAAGTGCATTACTACCTAATGAATGATTATACAATATTTGTATAATGCTGAGGTTGTTAGATTATTTTATTTTAAGAATTTTTTGTTGTTGGATTATTTTATTTGAAAAAATGTAAGAAATAAAAGTCATAAAATTTGCCTGCCTCTTTCAGTGTGTGTAAGCCACATTTTCTTCTACAGAACTCAGCCCCCTTGGTTTAAATAATAATAATAATAATAATAATAATAATGATGATGATGATGAAGATGATGATGATGATTATTATTTTATTATTATTATGATCTTATAATAATAATAATAATCTGCATTATTATTATTATTATTATTATTATTATTATTATTATTATTATTATTATTATTACTAAACTTACTATGCTTTATGCTCGTCCTTGTTTTAACAGTGAATTTAATATATTTTCAACTATCTTTTTCCATGGTTTTAGACATGTAAACAGAAAATAAGCAGAAAAATAATTGTTCTAATACCTGTCATGTAATAGCGGTCATGCAGCAGATTAATAAATTAAATATATTTACATATATATACTGAAATATATATACATACTTTCACATACACACATACACATTATACATACATAAACACATACACATATACATACATATATAAATACATACATATACATATACATATATACACTCATAAATGCATATATACATGCACACACAACTCACAGCATACACTGGCATATATACATCATAGTCATTCACATACACTTTTATCTATAGACATATATATTTATCAAAGTGCTTCTGTCCTATATTTATCTAGAATTTTTTTTTCAGAATTCGTTTGAGTTTGTTAAGAGTTTGACATAGTTTCATTTTAGCACTTAAACTGTTCCATAGCTTGACACCTTTAGTTGTTATACAATGATATTTTGTGTTTGTTCTTGCCATGAATGTTTTATTTAATAATAATAATATTAATCATAATAACTCAAATGTTTGGTTTCATACTTGTAACTTAGAAAAAATTTGAGCTGTTTGACAACATTAAACATGTTGTGCACATGCAAGTGTGAAAATTGACCATGTGTGAGTGTCTCATTTCTTCAAACTGAAATGAGATTTTTGAGGGATTGGTGGTACAAAATCTACTTTCTCCTACCTCATTCTTAGTCGTGGTTAGTCTGACTTGACAAACATAAAAACTACAGAAAAAAATCGCCAACTGCTGGCAAGAACCTTACAAAAGCCTCAATAAAAAATGCTCGGACAAGCACATCTACACAAAGCTCTTTAGTCTTTTCTCACTTTGTTCAAAGCTGTGTGCTTGAGCACATGTGATGTATAACATGCAAAACTCTTAGTAAATAAAAACAAAAAGGTGAAAATAAACATTAGTACTGATATGAAATCATTCCCAGCCAGAAGCACATGAGCTGTCAATAATGAACAGAAAACCAGCAAGTTTCACAGTTGCTAAAAGACATTTGTCACGTTTAAACTGATGCTTTTTAACCTTCTTCCACTGGTGTGAATGGGTTTGGTTTGGTCCAGTATCACAGCTGGAGGGAACAAAGGTCAACAGAGTAGTAAAGCTCATAAAACGCTTCCAATTCACCCCTTAGCTTTGGTCAATGAATACTTGATGCACATAAATGCAAAGTCTGCAGTCTAATTAAACTGTGTCAACATCACCACATGATTCATTGCCTTTTCATATCTTGTGACAAACATAAAAATAAATCCAAGGACAAGAAATATATATATATATTTTATTAAAAACTGTTGCCTGACAGTTTGAACTTGTACAAGAGACTCTATCTCTGAAAGACTGTTTACAAATGTTAATGTACAACCACAGAGAACGTTTCAGACTTATCTTCATATCAGGCTGCAGGAGATTCTTATTCTCACAAATGCCAAAATCTGGAGTTAAAAAGAGCAAAAGAGCTCTAAATGTTTTCTACCTTCACAAAAAACAAAAGCTTCAAGGTTCCTGAGTAGAAACCTTTCCTATTATCAAGTGTTTTAGCTTTGCAAAGTATGAAGAAAGCCTATGAATGGCTGCTTTTTTAAGTAAAACCTCTTCAGTACCCTGACATAAACTTGCAAAGTGGATGATAAAATGTCAACTAAATTATTGCAGTTTATCTCAAAATATGAGATTTAAAAAATGCACAATGATTCCTTAAAGAAAATGTTTAAATAAAAACATTTTTTCTGTTTTTTTTGTGTGTTTTTTGGGGAACATAATTCATACCTTTTTCACTGTTTGCGCCATAAAAAATCCATAAAAATAATGATTCTGATTGCAATATTTTTCTAAACAAACCCTGACTTTCACAATAAGTGGCAAGCCTGCACCTTTTTAAAAAATATAACTTCCTATTTCATAAATATTAGCTCTTGGCTTAAAAAAAGGTCAATGCTGCTCTTATGTTCATATACACAATATCACCCTTTAACCATTTCTACTCTGGTTAAAAGAGGTAAAAATACAGTTTTGTATTTAGAATATATACATGACATTTCCAGTTTCTCCAGGATGTTGTCTTTTGTTAAACCATGATTATGAAACATGTTTTGGATATAAAGTTTAAAACTCTACATTTAAGATCTCTAAACCAGAGAGATGAGCCTAAATAGCAGAATATCAGCTTCCTGTTTCTGTGTTCTGATCTTCACAGTGAATTTCCACTAAACACCTCTATTTAAATGCTTCTCATGCTATCACGCTGAATATTTTGCATTGAACTTGTAGGTTTTAATACCTCTGTGCAGCCAATATAAAATCTGAATTAAGCAAAACAGCTTGTATTATTATGGTCACACAGATGTGATTCCTTCTCCCAAAACACACAAAAAAATCCTTCCGAGACCTTAAACTTCCAAAGATTTGACAGGTTTCAGCATCCAACACAAGTGTTCAGTCGCACTTCCACACACATGCTTCTGGACTTGACCGTTGACCCACAGCTGGGACTCGCTCTGCTGAAGCTGCTGAAACTGCCGCAGCGCTAAAATACGTTTAGATAAAATGACTCCAGTTCTCTCAGGGTGGAGGATTCTGGTTCTCATGTTCATGTCTGTGGTGTAGTTGCTCCACCTGGAGTCGTTCCTGAGCTGGTGAGCCCCGATCATCGATAGATCGCTGGTCGTCGTGTCGACTGATCAGTTGACTCTGGAGGATAACGTGTCTACTGTTCGAGAATCATCGCCTCCTGGAACGCTTCGATCCATCTAAAGAGAAAAAACAAAAGGTTTGATGTTAATGAAACATTAAAGTTAAATGAGGAATGTTTCAATATTGTCCCACATAGTTACTGTTGCTATGCAAATCCTGGCAGATATCCATCCTCGGCTGTCCTCTGTGCTTCTATGAAGTACTGTATTTTGATTTGAGAAATTTTGTTGGCAACCCAAATCGGATTTTCTACCTAACTGGCCAGTAAAGATCTACTCTAACTGCTCCACCGCGTTACTCCACGCTAACCCTGAACACTGCAAACCGCTTAAACCCCACTGCAGTGCTGTACCTCTGTGCTGTGGGGATGTCATCGGCTTTGAAGATGTAAAACAGTGTATTTTTATGATACAGCTTAAACTGAAGTTTCTGAGCCGGCCCGCTCTTCTCCTCCCTCAGGAAGAAACCCAGCAAGGGTTGGCTCTCCAACGCTGCCACGTCCTACACGGAGACACAACCGTTCGGTTCGTAAAGACAAAACCAGTTCAGAAAAGCGGCATTAAGGTGAGTGCGAGTACCTCGCTGGCAGCATAGGTGTACAGGACTTTATTCTTAACGACGAACCACAGCCTCTTCCACTGCTTTTTGTTGCCCTTGGACCTGTTTAAGTAGCCGCTCATGGAGGAGTTCTCTGTGTTGGCAGAAACCTAGAAAAGCAGCACAACAGAAGAAATCGTTATATTGTTTGTTCAACAAGGATTAAAAGCAGAAATCCAGTTTGGCGCATCGTCTGCACCTCTTTTAGCGCTGCGGGGATCTTCTTCTGCTTCCTGGTGAAGGAGAACGCTCCAGATTTGATGGGAGACACTGATGTGGAGGCGCAGCGGTCACCTAAAACATCACAACAAAGTCACACAGACTCAAAAACATACAGGTAGATCAGAAAATAATATAGCATGTTTTTTGTAGATCTTATTTGCTTTTTCTCTTAGTTCCTGCAGCAGATGCACGTCCTTACAACCAGGAGAGCAACAAAGAAGTGTTGAATATTTGCAGGCCAAACTGCGCTGGTACTTGTGCTACTTCTCGCGCTACGCTAAAGAATTTTCCAATATTTGCAATTTATGCTCTGAAAAAATCTGCAAATTACAGATAATATGATGAAATTCAGCCATCGTATATTTTGTTTTCCATCGACTTTCAATGTTTTAAAAAAATATATATTTCCTGCCATAACACTGTAATCTGCAAATCCTACTTTTCACTTATAGTCTTTAAATAAAACATGATTTTTAAGTTCAGATACTCTTATATACAGATATAACATATTTACTTCCTTACACAGCACGTGCAGGAGGGCAGAGACACCATCAGAGCCTGTGATACTTTTACAACGGTGTAAATAAAAAAGCTGCCATCAGATTAAATCTCCTCTAAGCTTTTCTTTTACGCTCTTCATATAAAATTTGAGTTATAAGAGGCTGAATTTGAGGAAAGAAAACAGATTAATGAAAATGAGATGAACAGCCATTGTGTTTCTTTCTATATGAAATTAAATGTTTGATGGTTTTCCTGTAATAACAAGTACAATTTTGTATTTGGATTTAGTGTATTTTGTGCAAAACATGCTTTAAAATTGTGTTAAAGTCTAAAAAAATAATAATAATAACTCAGATAAAAGAGATATGGTTTGGCTGGGAGGAAAAAAAAGATACCAAACATGGCTTTGCTCAACATTTTCTTTGTTTATATGGGATATAAAGACTAAAATAAAAGTATTTTAAACAAGTAAATAAATCTCAGACGTCTCAGGCTTATCAGTACTTTATTGAAGAGTTGTGTGACAAAATTTTGATAAACTCATTTTACAACGACGGCTCCACCATTCAGCAACAACATTCCCATTTCGAACCAGTTTTCTGTCTGAAACCTGATGGAAAAAAGTCGATCTGTGTTTAAACACCCCTCCTACCGCACATCTGCAGCTCGCACAGCTGCTGCCTGATTTTTAGAGTCACGAACACATAACAGCTGGTTTCCAGTGTATTTCAGTATTGATTATTTACTCCTGTTTATTTTTATTTCCCGTTAATGGCGCAGAGTCCTCTAACTGGAGATTTAAGGAGGGCGCCCAGAGTCCAAATGGAACCAGTGCGGGATCGCTCTGGTGCTGTTGTGGCTCTTAGATTGTGGAACAAAGTACCAAAGATGATCTTTGTCTTTTTAAATTAAAGACCTCCCTCATTTTGTTTTACTTTAGTTTTTTTTATGTTGAGCCTTTTATGCACTCATGAAGGCTCCTAATGAAGCTGCAGCACTTTCAATTGTGTTTTTATGTTTTTTTAATTCTTTTACGTTTCTAGGTATGTTTTTATGGCCCTTTGATTATTGATTGAATAAAATATGATAAAATGATAGATTGGAGCATGATCTGGTATAAAAAGATCTAAGAAATGCTGGTCTAGAGTATTTATGTTGATGATAATGAAGAATGATGTATTCTTGAGCTACAAAGTGATTCACGAGTGTGTTTCTGATGCATTTTAGACATTAAAGTTAAAAATGATCCTTGTCATGGGGATTAATTCACTTCAATTCTATCGATTAATAAGAAATAACCCATCACTTACTATTCTCTTGCAATTTGGCAAAGCAGTGGTCACACACACGAGCCGGCTGGTTCTTCAAGTACTCCAGGTAGTACTTATTGGCAGAGCACGCCTGACACACCACCTGTCACATATGTGTAACAACCATAAGAATGGCGTTATCTCAGTATAGTAAAAAAAAGTTGATGATGCAGACCTTCCCACAGGCGCGGCAGTGATGCCTCCTCCACGTGAGGGTGAACTCGCAGGTACAGATCATGCACATGGTGGCCCTCAGGTCTGGGATCCAGATGGGAGCCTTTGAACCTAAAGGAGCCCCACTGTCGACAACCCCCTCTGCCTGACGGGAGATAGATCTACAGTTACTCTGCATGCACTATGCACACAGTGCGCCTGCGCAGAGCTCCAGTTTTACCTCTTCCTGACTTCGACTTGATATGAAAGTAATTTTCTTTTTTGTGTAGTCATCTATCGCCTTGGCGATGGCCTCCAACCATTCGTCTCTCTCTGTAGCTGAGCTGCAGACAAATAGCGCATCATGAGTCGCAGCAACGACCAACAAAACTGCTTTAATTTGAGAATATTTGCAGCAGAAAGTAAAACAATCTCAATGATTGCTGACCTGGCAGACAGTATGAAGGATCGTTCCACACTTTCTATGTTTAACTCGTTCTGATAAGCCTCCTGGCTGGGTTTACTCACCTGCAAAACATGGCAGACTCTCTGAAAAATCAGCGTTAGAGGAATAAACCCATTCTGCAAGTTCAACGTGAATGAAAGCGTGGAACCCAAAGAGAGATCTGCGTTTGTGTGTCTAACCTTCATTCCAGCCAGAGAGAGAACACTGTTCAGTTTATACTGGCCAGACTGGACTGGAGTGGTGTACATGAGTGCGTCATTAAACTGTTGGAACAAACACAAGGAAACGAAATGCTCAATAATGATTAAAAACTGAGTGAATGATGTATTCTCTTTGAATAGGTTTTTTATAAGTGTGCACAGACGGTTTTACTCTAATTGTTCTTCTTAATGATTTTAATTTAATTTATTATTTTATTATGATTCTTGCTGTTTTTCTTTTCTTTATTCCTGTTTCAACATCTGTAATGCTTTTAATGTTTTTATGTAAAGCACTTTGAACTGTTGTGTACATGAAAGGTGCT
>JBAMHX010000026.1:5578757-5610170 GCA_037177515.1 Pseudomugil tenellus
TTTAATGTTTTTATGTAAAGCACTTTGAACTGTTGTGTACATGAAAGGTGCTATACAAATAAACTTGCCTTGCCTGATGTATATAAACACCTGGTTACAGAGAGAACCTGTTGCTGAATATATAAATATACTGAATTTATATACTATTCTTTTTCTTTTGTTGTTGGATGATTTTGAATGTTTAAACTGATTATTATTATTATTATTGCATGGGTGCGGGTCTTCTACATATCCTTGTGCAATATGCACAATATTCATTTACAATTATATCCATATAACATGGTAATATAAAAATAGTAGCCTGGAAATGTTTTACTTCTTTCTTTCAGACCAGAATAATTAAAAAAGTAAATAAATCAAACTTATCTTCCGTTTTTATTCTGTTTAATTTTTTCTGTTAACTTATTTGATTTTATTTTTTTATTATTATAAAATTATTTAAATATTAATATTTATATTTACTAGTAATCTTTAAATATTATATAATTTTAAATGATTTATTTATTTTCATTTCTCTACTTCTGCTCTGTTTTTACATTTTTCTTAAATCAAAAAATAAACTTAAACTTCTTAAGTTAACAGGATCATACAAGAGGCCTGTAGGCTGAAAGATGATATAACCATGCAGGGAGTAATAATTCTGCATTCTTATGTAAGCACATAACAGCTGCTACACACTGACATCAGTCCACTGTGAGCAGAAAACCACCAACAGTGTTGTGCCGAGCGATCCTCACCAGAAAAAACATGCGTGGCTGCATGACCTTCCTGGACAGCTTCATCAGAGTTCCCTCCTTTAGAAACACCTGCAGAAAAACAGGCATTGCTTTCACTGCGCTAAAGACTCAAAGCAGACCTGTAAATTCCCAATTCTGGGCAGTAACTTTGTTTTATTACACTGAAATGACTCTGACATGTTGTCACGTGAGTAATATCAGCAGTCAAACCTACACTGATGTCATTCTCTCTCTTACCCTGCCCGGCTGAACGATCTCATGGTGGCCATTGAGACTGTACTGAATCTGCATCAGCTTCTGAAAGTTATCCTGACAAAACAAGCAAAATCAGACAGATGAAGGAATTCGTGCAGCAGGACTGCATCACTTCGTTCCTGAATCATGTCTTACCCCTTGTTTCATGATGTCATTTGCATGGTTAGCCACTTCCTTTACTACGCTGAGGGCAGCTGCATGAACCACAAAGAGGAAGAACATCAATGTTTCTTCTGTAAAATTTCAAACAAACACCATAAAGGACTAGATCTAACCTTGTGTGTCTTTATAGTCCTCTGAGTCTTCTGGGAGGTTCTTCAGATAATCTGAAAGAAATAAAAAAAAGGTTTAAACGTGCAAACAGCAGAAGAAAAGCTTTAATGCAGGTCAGCTGGTCAAAAAATAAAAAAAACAACTGCTGAACACGAGCTGCTATCTATACACTGCTATACAAAATGGTCCGTTTTACCCATCAGCTTCTCTTTTCATCCACAGATCGGTTGCATCCTTGATAACTATTAGACTGCTGGTGTCAGATCTAAACTACAGATCCTTTTCATGCAGGAATAAAAGCATATTTTAACTACCCCACAAACAAATGTGGACAAAAGAGGCAACAATGGGGAGAAAATCTGGGTCAAAGCTCAGACTAAAAGGTAAAATATTCACCAGAACAAAGCGAGAAGCTACCTTTTCACTGAAATGATTGGTTTTATATTCAACATCTCTGCTAACTAACACGAAACGGGCATAAGCCATAAAAAAAAAAAAAAATCACTGGAGATAAAAATGCTCTTTTTGTCTGCATTTACTTTATCTTAAATCTACATAAATAAAACCTTTTGTCTCCAAACCAGAGACGACATAAAAGCTAAGATCTCCGATAGAAAGTGCAAACTTGCATGCAGGACGAACAGATTGCGCCTGTTGTCTTTCCATGATTTAATTGTTTACGCAATTGTCAACAGGCACAAACACCTTGTTTAAAATAGGCTTTAGCGTGTGCATGAAAAGCATAGAAGGAGAGCAAGAAAGTCTCAAAAGTAAAACGAAATTTGAAGCAATGCGGATGGAAATCTTAGTGGAAAAGACCAAAATAAATGTAGCCGAGCTCCAGCAAAGACATGTTAATGTCACCAGGACTGATATATGGAGGGGGGATATTTGCGAAAAAGTAAATGTTAATGACAATATATAAGAGGGAGAAAAAAGTAGCTAATAATAAAACTTAAGGGGAACAGAAAAGCAAGTTTTAATGGAAAAACTATGTCTAGTAAAGGGCATCTATCCCTCTCTGCAAAATATGGTGCTATCATCTTATTATCTGAGAGTGTGAATAAAGATAATAAGATTTCTTTTTTTTAGTCAAAAAACATTTGGCTTTATGACACTGTGTCCACTAGGTGGCGCTAGGCTACAACAGCACAACTAAAAAAAAAAAGCCCCAACAGTAAAACTTGACTTCAGTCCAAGTTTCATTCTCGTGGTGCCAATAAAGCAGTGCTATGATTTAATAAACCCTTGACCTGCAGCATACTAAGGCCAGACGAGGAGTAGATGTGTGTCTGTACCTGTGAGCAGCAGCTGGTACTGGGGGATCCTCTGCACGGGTTTCAGCAAGTAGTGTTTCAGAGCCAGGCTGGCACATTGCGGACTCATCTGAGACAAAACACAACATGAAAACAAACAAGTTGTTTATACACGCAGTTGGGAGTAAAACAGATACACACGGGATGTTTGATGGCTGGAGAAAGCGAGAACATTTAGATGTCTGGGTCACTATGTCGGAGCGACAGTGCATGAAACATGAGGTGGATGTAGTTACGTAGTAGCTACAACTGAGTAAGACTCTGCAGATTTTGGTTGTTTTAAGTAAGTTTTACAGATATTTTTTTAAATTATGTTAACAATAATATGTAAAATGTTGCACTTTATAGTTGATTCTGACACATTTTCATTTAAATATCTGATTAAACTCAGGAAAAAAATAATATTTTAGCTGCTTTTTGTCATTTTGTTGGGTCAGAATGCAATGCTTTATATCCATCTTGTGGTTATCCACACCCCTAGTTAAAAAATAAACTCGTACCTCAAACTCTCTGACAACAGCAGCGAACGCAGGGTTTTTCCTGCACTGCTCGTCCAGCAGAGCTACGTTGTTGTCGAACTGGCGGATGTAGGTGGAGTACATCTTCAGGTAAGGACCCTTCTGGACGAATATGTCCGACAGTCTCTGGTGGTCGCTCCTGGAAGCAGACGGGCAAAAACAATCACTTTAACGCTACTTTCTGCAGCTACAGGCGAATTAATGAAAGAAATATCAACTAATTTTACACATTTCAGCTTTTACACGTTAAATTTAGACAAAAAAAAACAAGGTTTCAGTTTTCATGTGTGTTAAAATATTTTAAGAACTTTTAAAAAACAGCGTTGTACTTTCTATGAATCAACATATGTAAGATTTTTTTTATTATTCTGACTTTAACCTGTAAATTCACCCAGATTTTCTGCTGCGAGCGTGTTGGTGTGAAAGCAGAGCGAAAATGCATCCCAGACTATATGAAACATGATAATCTCAGAGAAACATAAAAATTAATGACGATGGAAATGCTTCAATTTAAAGTCTCGTTAATAGTAATGCTCCAAAGTTGAGCATTGCATTACTCCACATCGAATAAAAAGTGTTTCTGTGTTAAATGTATATTCTTTCATGGGCTTTATAGGAATTAAAGAGCAAATATTATTTTCTTCTTGCAAGTTCATAGTAGTTTTATCTGCAAATTCATTAATTTACTAATACATTCAGGATATTAACTCAACAGAATTCAGCAAATTGAACAGAATAAAATATATTTTTAGGTTTTTCTGTCATTGTGGGCGTAGATTCTCAAAGAATGAAAAGGATCTGTAGGTATCTGTGTGAAATTACTCACCGAATTACTCAATAAATTAAGTAAATTTCCTTTAACGATACTAAAGATGCCTTATGCAATGATAATACATATAATAATGATATTAATAATTGCGAGTGTGTGTACCAGTGTGCGACCCTCTCCTCCAGCTCTCTCAGCAGGTCTTTGTTGAGCTGATACAGCTGAGGCAGGTAATACAAGATCTGACTGAGGATCCGCTCATCCAACACTGGTTTCCCGTTCTGACGAGTCGCCTTGGCAACAGCATCCCGAAAGTCCTGAGGGGAAATTGGGGGATTAATTCTGATGTTGCAATTACAGAAAAACCCACAAACAGAGCTGGACAGGGTCGGTCGAGGTGTGACGAGATTGTGTAGCAGCTGGACGGGAACACCTGGTTATCACCTCATAAACACCCTCCTGACGCGGCTGAGTCAGCACTTCCATTTTGTCCAGTGTGCCAACACACACATGCACCTGGAAGGAAGTAGGGAGGCTGTGCACGATTCCAGCTTCCGGGATAGCTTGTGCTCTCACTCTCATTGGAAAGCGCAGAACGTCTACAGCTGAAAAGCTCAGAGGTTTCATGTAACAGAAGCTAAAATCAAACTCCATGAACTCAGGATCTCACAAATGGGACGATTTAAAGCCTCTGCAGTCTTGTGGATGAACTGACAAACCAGCATCATTTAAATTCACAAAACTCAAGTCAATGTTGGCTACAAATAAACCAAAAAATAGACCAAAAACAGTGAACAGGCTGGTGGGCAACAACCCAAACACCGAACTTGCACACATACGAAGCATACTACACACACACACACACACACACAAGTTTATGGAAAGCATGTGTGTGTCTGGAGGTCGTCTACGCGGCCCGAGGAAGCAGCTGCCGAGCGGCCAGGCTGTCCACAGAGAGAAAAATGTGATCCGACCTCCTTTCTTGGACAGAGCTCCACGGCTCGCCCTCGCTTTGTCAGCCACAGGACAGTTTTTGGCTTCACCGAAGGCATGTCTGAGGTCGCCAGACAAAACGACCTTCGACCCTCATCGTAGGTTGAAAAAACCTCCTCACCTGGGATTCCCCTCAGAACACACCTGCTACTCCTTGGAGTGTCCGTGAACAAAGACGTCTCTGTTAAATCTTAAGCGGGTAAAACGACAGCAAGGAAAAAAAGAAAAAAAAAAAAAACCTGCAGAAGTCCATCCATCCCAGCAGCTGGACAGCCGGTAGATATTAACCCTCTAGCGCATCCTGGATCTCCCCCGGGCTCTCACGTGCCTCCCTAGGGAGGCGTCTAGGAGGCTCACAATCTCGTTCTTTCAATCACTACCTACAGCTCGTGGCCATAGGTGAGTGTGGGAACATTGATTGATCAGTGAATCAACAGTTTCGCCCTCTGGCTCAGTTCAACCCAACAGACCGACGCAGAGTCCACATCGCTGCAGACGCCGGACCGATCCGCCTGTCGATCTCACCCGCCTTCCTAATGAACAACTGCCGAAACGCCACGTAAATTGTTTTTGTCTGTAACTTATCCAGAATATTTCAGAAGAAGCTATAAATACACAGAGTAAGGTAATAAATCTATATTTATGAGCAGAGTCTTAACATTCTTAGCATGCTCTTCACATCAGAAGCTCTAAACCAGCATGGCATCATCACATATTGTAGTTTCTGCTTATGACACAGGATTAATATTCCTAATATTAATATTAATAATATATAAGCCAAATATTTAACTGCAATTTAATCAACTGAGATTTTAATAACTGAGGGTTTATTTTATTATCTAAGAAGAAATAAATACCAATATTTAGGGATATTGGACTGCTGGCCTGTGATGTTTCCTGATAGGATGCAGGGCATGAGCGATGCAGCGAGAAAAGAGGAAACACAGAAAACTTCTTTAAGCCAATCTACTGGGAAAAATAATCATCTAACAAAACTGAAACACGAACGAGGACACGGAAGGAATATAGAAAATCCAGTATTATGAATAAAGTGCAGCAATACAGGGTGCAAGAAATTATAATAAACATTATAATTTCCCCTCAAGGTTAATACATTTTTTCATGTCATACTTCATTGTTCAAATAATGACTCAAATAATAAATGAATAATTAAAAAACATATTTTGATATTTTATATTTTATTTATGACGAGCTTGCCATGTCTTAAAGGGCATTTATTTGGGGTGGTTCAGGTTAATTCCCCCATCAAACAGGCTTAAAAAGCTACTGAATTGTTTCAGAAATGTAAAAAATAATGTGATTAATATATTATCCTTGCAGTCACCTTATCTTGTCTCAGAGGTGCTTAATGCTAATTAAATTTTGTTCTCAAAAGTCAGATTTTCCGAGTTCCCCGTCCGGGAGCACAACATGAACGCCTTCTGATGTTCGAAATCCAACTTGGAAGGTGGGTGAAGACCCACCTACACCAAGTTTACTAGTAAAGATGGTTGCCCAGCACAACAAAATTGAATAAAACCAGGAATAAACATACATTTATGTTTAAATATACTTGTTTAATGTACATAAATTAGAGTTAAAGGTGGAGTTTTGTAACTTCTACACAGATACTAAATCCAAAAGACTAAAATAGTGATGGATGAAGTCTCTCTGCTAACATCAGGAACTGTTGCTAGCATGTTAGCCTCTGAAGTCTCAAGCAAAACAAAGAGGATTCCGGCGGCATTCATGTTGTCAACATGTTTGTCAACGTAAACGCTCTTAACTCGGTTATGACGTGACTCCAAATTTCAACTACCGAGTCACGGTACGCGGGTCAAAGAATTCAACGATTTGTTTCAGGCGTGTTAAGGAAAGGATGGAATTAAAAGTTCCAGGATAGCAGATGTGGAGGACTGGCCACGACTCGATAACCTGTCTACGTTCTGCCTGCCTTTCGCCTGCTAACTGTGATAGGCTCCAGCTTCCCCACTTCAGAGTTGAAAAATGAATGAATGAACATTTATGTGAGATTTTGGATTTCCCCACTATGATCCCATCATCCTTTACACTACCAGTCAAAAGTTTGGTGTCCCACATGTAGCGTTAAACAGACTTGAAATTAAAACATTTAAGTGCATTAAAGCTGCTCTAGTGTCACATTTTGATCTAATATCTTGCAAAGAGACACCCAACTGTAACTGTAGAGATTATAACACAACATCCAAAACAAATCTCAGCATTCAACACCTTTTTTTTCTTGCACTTAAACAAATAAACACTTATTGTGGTTCCTTTTTACCCGCCTGCTGGCACCGCTGCACAACCAAAACCCACTTAAGACGGAGCCACTTTAAAGCTTCAGCTGTGGAAACGATTCGTTATTTAGCAAAAAGCTTTGAAAACCGCCTCAGCGTCCGTGCAGCTAACAAAACACAGTGTAACATTTATCACGCTGCAGTAGGCAATCCATTTCATCCAACTGCTAAAACAAATCACGTATCATTTCTTGAATTAATTGAACACTTACTATGTGAAGAAGCTTCAGGACGTCCACAAACCTGATGAAGAAAAGTGATTAAATATCAGCCGAATGTGCATAGTTTTCAGTGATGCTGCCAGTTTGTTGTTCAGCACTCACACTTTCTCTGAGCTCATGATTTCCTGGGCAATGTGCACCACCTTCTTCCTCTTCATCTCGTCCTCTTGCTGCGAAAGCAGAAACACAAACGGTCAGGCGTCGCCACAAAACGATCACAACACACGCCAACAGCTCTGCGCACACTCACAGGCTCGCTGCAAATCACCATGATGGCTGGATTTAAACCAGCAGCTTTCTCTCAGACAACAGCTTCAATACAGAGCAGCAAACCTTCCTCCTCTCTCCATCCTCTTCCACTCTCTTTCTGGTGCTGAATGGTAATGGGGGCGGTCTCTCAGTGGCTCAATTTGGACAACGGCCTTGGCCTCTGCTGGACTGAAACCCCCCCTTGGGCCCTATCGGAGCCGTTATTAGTGATACCACTGAGCTCTGAGAGGCATCAGATACAGGCGTTGACAGCAACATGGAGGAGGTCATACAGGACGAAGAAAGGAGAAAAAGCCCTCTTACAATCATTGAGGGAGCTATTTCTGAACCCACAGCCCTTCTGTTTGCTAACCTCCCCCCCTCCTCATGCTTTTTAACACACACCCACTTGTAAAAAGCTGTCACAGGCAACTGACACACTTTAATGCATGTGTGGACACTGATAGGAGTCGTCCATTCTGACCTGAGCAATACCCTGTAATATTATCGCCTGAATCCCAGTCTGATCCCTTTGGATGAATAATTCTGTAGCATTTCCACATTGTATTTGACTAACTTTCTCTCTGCCGTGAACTGCCATGGCATAAATGACATAACTGACCCTAAAAAAGGACATATTTTAAATCAATTGGTGAGAAATGTTTGTTTAAAGTCCAACTGAGTGGAAACATAATTATCATCCAGTTCAAAATCAACAGAAATAACTCAAATATTGAACAAAATGTCATCTGATGGATAAAACTTTACCCTGTAGTCTCATAAAAAACAAAATACAGTTCTGAACATAAATAAATGTTATGAAACAATGATAAGCTGTATTTCATACTAACAAAACATTAAAAGTGTGTGATTTCAATTAGGCTGATGGATTTCCTGGAATTTTTTTCCCTCAAGAATATGACTTCTCCTCTAGTTTGGTTTGCAGTTAAAACGGATGCAAACACAGATACAGATACTTATAATTCGGCCATAAATGCTTAATAGATCCACACTTTAAAAGTACCCTTTAACTTGCTTTACGATGCATTTCTCATTAGTATTTTCTCTCATGAATTAAGGCGTCATGTAACATGACATATTACAGGAATCAACCAGATAAAAATAAGCCTATTAGCATGGAAAGCAAGTGAGAGCAACATCCACATCTGCTGCTTATATGGTTTCTGAAATGAAGTAGGTACTGATTTAAAAAGAGCATCATCGCAATGCAAAAACGCTTCACATCCGCTGCCTTGAACTAGCAGAACATCACAATTGTATAGAAACCGGCTGCGTAATGATGATGACACGTGTCTCATAGTGTCCTCTACAGCAGAGCGTCTCACGCCTGGACCTCGGGGGACTCGCTCTGTTTTAGATGTTTTCAACTCCAAAAAACATGATTCAAAACAACTGAAAAGCACTTCTGGACCATTCATTGGTGTGTTAAAAGGACAGATACATCTAAAACATTTGGACAAGAGTCTGCGAGAGCCATGATTTAGAAATGTTGTAGCTTCCCCGCAACCCTCAGTTTGATTAAGCAGTAGAGAAAATGATTGAATGTATTATGATTACTTATGATGGATGATTCCCTTTTAATTATCTGGTTGCCATATTCATTCATTTATTCAAGTCGCTGGTCTCAAGTTACAACTGGCCAATGTTTCCATCCTCACTTTAAATGTTATGTTAACAGCAAATCACACAAAACTCCAACATTTCTGTTTGAGAGTTTGCCTCTCTAAAATGCTCCCATTATACGCAGTCATGTTGCTGCTCTGTTGCTTGTTAACCTAATTATTTGTCAGATGTTCCTCCAGTTCTTTTAGATTTGTGACGGTTACTTTTCCAGCTTTTTATCGCCCTTTTCTTAACTAAAAACAGATGTTTTGCTGCCATCAAATTCAAGATGAGCTGATCTTACATCTGATATGTTGTTTAAGCTTTATTAAGGAGTAAAATGCGGATTTGAAATCACTGCATTGTTTTTATTGACATTTTAAACAGCAAACTTTTCGGGGAAATGTGGCTCTACACAGATCTATCACAATTTATGAGCAGATGTTTGGTTTATTTATTGGTTATTAATCAGTTTGAATGTCAAATCAGTGTCTTCATGTCAGATTATCTAAATGTGGGCTACTCAATTAGGCCGTATAAGGGTC
The DNA here is from genome assembly GCA_037177515.1 of Pseudomugil tenellus. Taxonomy (NCBI): domain Eukaryota; kingdom Metazoa; phylum Chordata; class Actinopteri; order Atheriniformes; family Pseudomugilidae; genus Pseudomugil; species Pseudomugil tenellus. Next base: position 5,588,572 of record JBAMHX010000026.1, read on the forward strand.
ATAATCCAGCAGGATTTCCATGTATCCCTGCTCCAACACACCTGAATCAAATAAAAATGTCGTTGTGCAGAACTGGATCAGTCCATTTAATCAGATTCAGGTGTGTTGGAGCAGGGATACATGGAAAACGTGCTGAACTGCGACCTTCCCAGTACTGAATTAAGTAGCCTTGGGATAAACAAATACATACAACTTTATTTTTTAGTTGTTTCTTTTATAGAAAATAGGGCTGTAGGAAAATATTGTTATATCGATATATCGCAATATTTTTAAGAGGCAAAATATCGATATGCAAAATCTTTTTATGAGCATATTTTACTCATGAGGCAGATTATAATTTCTTTTATTCATCTTGTACACAAAGAGTGTTTTTAAAATAAACACTCTTTATTCAGTAAGTTGGACATTTACTAGGCTGTGAGTTTTCTTTCTATTAAATTCTAGTAAAGAAAAATTCCAATTTATCGCCTTGTTTATAGCATCATAATATATCGTAATATATTGTATCGCTACGCCTTTATTGTAATACATATCGTATCGCCAGATTCTTACTGATACACACCCCTAAAGGGAAAACAAAATGTTTTTCTGAGATGTTTAACGAGATTGCACAACTTCCAGATTTAACTCCAGACTTTATGCAGTGCGTCATTAAACCACAGAGTAATGAGTGAAATCCCCATCCGCTACGGAGAGGTTTAAATTACATCACCTGTCTGTCTGTCTCGTCCAGGTGCTCCTTGCTGGAGGTGGAGCTGTTCTCTTCATCCGAACTGTGCATCTCCTCTTCCTCAGAGTGGACATCCTGATTCAGCCAGCCGCTGTTTCGCACAAACACAAACAGATGGAGCTGGTTTTTATTAACAAACAATGCTGATATCTGTGAAAGACGTTGGGGCAGAGCTGCGGAGGAGCATGTGTGCTCGTGAAAACACGCCCTGGATGAATAAAGATTAAACTAGACTTGTGCCGTTTATCCCAAGACAAACGTTACTGGAGGAGTTGTGTGAGTCAATACGAGACCGAAGCTCATTCACAGCTCTTGTGAAGTGGAATATGCTCATGATTGCTTTTGGACAGCATGTTAGGAAGTCAGCAAAACCACAAACAGGAGCGCTGAGGAGAAGTTTGATTTCCCTGGAAAAGGCTGCATGAGGAGACATTCACAGAGCAAATATGCAAAACAATCACATCCATAAACACAAGAAACAGCGAATCTAAACAGCGACGGAGGTGTTGCAGATGGTGCGACGTGGAAAGCTGTCCTCTTTTTATCTTTAAAAGCCACACCAACGACCATAAATGTTAAATGAGTTAAAATAAAAAGCTGCAGCCATGTTAAGCAAACGAACAGCTGTTTAAGTTGTCTTATCCAGTTTTTCTCCAGGCAGGGAGTTTATCAGCATTACTGCTGGCAGCGGAGCAACATGCCGACTCGGATCTTCCCACAAACACCACGTCTGCCGGCTCGCTGCAAGCACCAACATGTGTTTGTGTCGCTAATGTTTTGATCTGGCTCGCAGAATCTTTTCTGCAGCATAAAGTTGAGGCGTCATGTCTTGATTTCATCTTTTCCAACACACTCCCTGACTAGTATGGTCCAGAGCGAATGGAGGAACATTTCCTTCCACTCTCATCAGCAACAACCCTCTTGCTCCACTTCCTCGCTTTCTTACATCTCTTTTTACCTAAAACATCCCAACAAGCTAAGATTTTCTCTTTTTTTTCCCAGCTCATGCTCTGTGTGTAGTGGAACACTCCGGTATACTGGATCAGGCACAGAGCGCCACTTGTTTACAGCTCCAGGCCTACTTACATAAACTGAACAGGCTCAAATGCCTGGGAAGCACAACAGATTCCCTCGCTGCCTCTTTCTCCTCTTCAGCGCACAAACACCCGGCTCTGCACGCCAGATATAATTAAGAAGCAGAGCACATCTTAAATGTTTCAAACGGCTGGTTTCACACCGTGTACCTCAGCATCGACCTCTGACATCATCACTTGTGGCGTCCCAGCCTGAATGAAAGTCGCAGTGATGGAGTAAAATCATTAAGGCCAGTGATTTATGCAAACTGGTCCATGTTTGGATGGGGAAAAAAAACTGAAGAGATGAAGGACTATAGTCATGGGAAAAGCAAACTAAAACTCAGAGGAAGCATCTTCAAAGAGAAAAGCTCAATTATTGTCTAAATTTACCTGATTTTCCATGTTTAAATGTTGATTAATCAGCATTATTAAATATTGGAACAATGGTATTTGATAATGATGAAAATGCCTGTTTTAAAATATGATTAATGAATGTTTTATTCATTTAACAATATTCTACATTTACAAGACAGAGTATCTTAGAAAAACAGATTAATTCAACTAAAATACTGAGGATTTAATTTATTAGAAATAACAGCAAGTGTAGCATTTTCCAGATTAAGTCCAGATTAAAGTGAGTGGATTTAAAGCAAATATAGTAAAGAAAAAAACCCTCAAACTTCCCAGATTTTCTATATTTGAATGTAGAGGAAGTATGGCTGGGCGATATGGCCTAAAAGTAAAATCTCTGATTTTTATCAAACCAAATACGATTTTCCCCTTTTGTTAAAAGAAAATACAAACAACAAAAATTATTCTTTTTCAAAAAGGTTTTTTAATTTTAGACCACGTCCCTGATGGCTTTCCATCATGTCCTTCTTTTCTCAGGGGACACGGGGTGAAAATAATTTCACGTGGGGTTTTCTACGTGGTTTGAGCATGTCGATGCACAATTCCTCCCACTCCGCTGAGCGCCTGTTTCACGTGTTTAAATAAATTTGTTGTGCTTCCACCTTTGGTAGCAACAGCCCTTAAACAGATTTTCCAACGTGCCATTTATTGCTCCAAATCCATGTTCGCAAACCGAAACCAGTTCAATAAGGAGACTGGCCTTTTGTGGGAGCAAGTTCTTATTTGCTAGCTGCCATGTTGATGTATTTATGCGGATTTGCGGGAAATCAGCAGGGTATGCTGACACTATGCTGTAAGGTGGCCCAAAAGGTGCTGGGGAGGCAAAAAAATCTAGATTTTCATAAACAAAAAATCTGAATTAATCGAATAATCGCCTAGCCCTAAGAAGAAGTATTCATAAAATCTGTAATAACAGTAAATAACAATAAATCAATAAAATATCTTTAAATAAGTTACAGTCTTGTTTATAAGTATTAGCAATATTTTACCTTTACAAGCCAGGATATATATAAAAAAAAGGGTAGAATCTTAAAAAAAAAAGTGTAAAATAAATCTGTGAATACACATACATTTCCAAATCGGCTGTAACTTGAATTAAGGTCAGAAACTTGTTCATGAGGATTTATCCTCATTTTTTTCATTTTTTCTTTAATAAATCATGCTGCATAACTTTATTCACTCCTGTTTTAGTCCTAAAATGTTGCAATTCATGTGTTTGCATCTGTCAGTAGCAAACTCTAAAGCATTATTTGCTCATTTACTGGAGATAAAAACAACTCTCTCAACAGACGATGAGGTTAAGAGGAGGAGGAGGAGGAGGACGGCGGTTGCTGGAGGTTTATTTTCCCTGTTCTGGAGAGCTGTGCGGCATTTCTGCGATTCTCAGACATTTCCTGCTACGGCCACTGAAAATAACCCACAGGAAAACAGGCCGACCTGCAGCACATCAACGCTCCATTCAGATCCGATGCCACTGCTTCAAAGGTTAACTTTAGAATAGAAAAATTCTCGGATCACCTGCGCAACCTGTCGTCAGAGCTGTTCCCACACTGCATCTGTGGATCACCTGTAATTACCGGCCAGCGGGTGGAGCCGAGTGATGAACAGCCGGTCTGAATGTCAGCCTGAACCAACATCTGCACAAACAGCAGAGCCATTGTTGATGGATAAAAAGGTTTCTCTTTGATTCTGGCTTAAGCAAACACACGATCAGATGTTTCTTTTATTATTCTCTGCAATTCTTCTGTCTGATAAAAGAGAAGAAATGCTAATCAGTGGAAAGATTAACGAGAAAAACTATAATCAATAGCTGCTTCGTTATCCTCCAAATGTCACAGTACGCTTTAATTTTGTGGGTTCAGAGCGCTGCATCCTAAAAAGTGCTTTGCAATGTCTTTTTTAGTCATGTTTTTTTCATAATTAGCCTCTGTACCAATCCCATCGAGGTTAGAAGGAAACAAATGAGAAAGACATACATTTGGATTGCACATGAGCTGCTTTATGGCTGAAATGTCCATGATGTAGACAGAAATGCCAAAACTTTATTTAAATTGACCATATTTTCACATTTTACGCTTCTCCAACTGCCTCATCTTCACTTTTCATGTCATTTTAATAACAAATCACTAAAACTGTGAATTAAATATTCAAAACAAAGTCACAAACTGTGTTATCAGAGATTTCTCGAAGTGTTCCTGAACCCATGTACATGAACCCAGATTCGCCAGCTCTGAATAACATCTGGGTTATACGCAGCACCAGCCTTGTCCCTTGTGCACAAAGATTCCTCCTCATTCTTTTGGATCTTTGTTTTACAAACAATTTGTCTTAAATCAGTGAACCCCTGCCCAACTTTACACCAGAGAGGCTCTACTTCTCTTAAATGCTCCTTTTTACCACTCAAGCAGATGATCTGTTGCTGTTTAACTGAATTCGATGTTGCATGTACCTGCTTTCTCCATCCTCTGTGATTACAGTTAACATGTTCTGGGCAAAGAGATGAAAATGTTTTTCTTTTAGGAAACTGAGACATAAACACCCTGGATTTCAGCCTAAAGGCTCATTTTGATTCATTGTGTCTGGACGATGTGAAATGCAATGTTTAGATAATCAGAGTAGTAAAAATATAAGTCATGGAAGCAACCAGGCGCTAGCAAGCACCAGGTTCACTCAGACCACTTTACATACCTGCAGACATAAACCTGCACATATTTACACTAACAGTCAAAAGTTTGGACACACTTTGCAATTAAATCCAATGGGAAAGTGTGTCCAAACCTTTGACCAGTTCAATTCCCTGCCACCTCTCTAATCTAATCTCTCTCAAAAAGAATGAGCATACCTCTCATACTCGTCCTGGGATCTGTCATACGGATCCTGAACCTCATAGATGTCGGAAACCGCTGCATCCGGGTCATGTGACCAGTCAAGCCTGGCGCTATGAAACGGCAGGTTCATATACTCCGGGATCTCCTCATACAGCGGCACGTTCTCGTACTCCACTGACTCCTCCACGCCTTCTCCGCAAATATCCGCCTCCCCGATGCAGCTGCTGGGCCTCTGCAGGCTTTTCTCCCCCCCGTTTGACTCCACGCTGGTGCAGTCCAGCGACTGCCCTCCCTTGGCCAGCAGCTTTGGCAGCATCTTCACTGACAGCCGGAGCTCCAGCAGCTTACGAAAGGAGAGGCTCCTCTTCTGCGAGTTGGCCCGGGTTGCCAGGTCAGCGGCAGAGAAGGACTGCGCCCTCTGCTTGCCCCCCAGTGTCGGGACTCGGCTTTTGGGGGGCATGCTGCTCCTGGTGGGCATCTGTCGACTGAAAAACGTCACAGAAGGTCGCGTGAAACGCCAGGCGGTTTTCTCCTGAGGAGGGGCGGGCAGCTCCCTCATGGGCGTGTTGGCATGCGGCGGAGCAGGAGGGCAGATGGAAGGCGGAGGAGGCGCTGGCAGGCTGTGTCTCTGAGGTTTTCTAGGTGGCGCCCTCGGCGACTGCTGCTCCTCGGCGGAAAAGGCCTTCCTTGTGTTGACCAGGGGGGGTTGACAGCCAAGCTTAATCTGTTTGGGGAGGCTGTGGGCGATCGGGTACCGCTCAAAGTCACCGTAACCATCTTCCTCATCCTCCTCAACCTCTTCACCGCAGCTCGCTGACTCCGGGTGTGTAAGTAAATCTAAGGAGTGGGAGGTGTTCTTGTCGAGCGGAACGTGGACGGTTCTGTTTAAACGAGGCGAGAGGGAGGTTTGACGGGGAGGCGGTACAGGCGCATGCGTCTCATTATCTCCCAAACCTGAGTCTTTCAGGGGTGGGTCATCACTCTGAGTGTCCCGTTGGACCTCCTCGCTGTCTGAACTGAGAAAAAGACCAGCTAGAGTCAGTTTTCCCTCCGATTCCTGCGTCGCGCACCTTTGCTTTTGTTCTTCTACCGCCTGGTCCTGGGCACCTCCCTCCAGCCCGTCCTGCCTCACCAAAGCGGGCTTTTTGAGCTTACGTGGGTGAGGGACTGGTAGAGGCTTACTGGGAGCTGCAGGGACATGTAGATCCGGGTGAGAGCGAGTCGGAGATGCTTTACTTTCCACCTCAGATAGTTCTGCAGAGGACAGGACGTTGATGCTGCCTGCAACATCACAGGCTGACGTAGAGTCTGTTATTTGCGTGCTTTGGACTTCCACCAGCACATCTTTTGAAACAGGATCAACAGTAATTCCCAAAGTTTTCTCCTTCTGCTCCTCGGTCCTTTGCACCTCTTTGTGTCTCTGTCTTTGAGGTTTATCTCTGGGCTTCCTAGCGATACGTCCGTCTTCGCCGTTATCAACAGTTGCACCATCCTCTTGATTTTCTTTGCTCTCCAGTGGTCTCGTCCCAACAAGTCCTTCAGTGGAAAGCCCGTTCTGCGAAGGCTCTTTGTGAAAATCTCCCCCTGCTTCAGTTGCATTTCCATTTTCCAGAGGGCGACACTGGGAACAGCCCCCATGCCCACATGTGCAGGTGGGAATGATGTAATCCGATTTATGTCTGCTAGTCTCTGATAAAATCCCGTTCTTGGAGTTGAGAAGAAGAAGGTTATCATTTAAAGTCTCCTGCTGTTCCTGAGGCTGATTAAGGGATTCGGCTGGTTTGGGAGGCGGGGGTGAGACGGGGGGAGAGGAGGGGGCAGATCTGGGGATGCATGGCTTCGGGGCAACAGCCGGTTTTGCCCTCTTGAGCGTCGCAGGGGAAGGTTGGGAGATGACTGAAGACTGGGGGAGAGGGCCAGGTTTGGGTGCGATGGGTGGGGGAGAGGGTTTTGTTATGGCAGGGAGTTTAGGTTTAGGAGCTAATGGAGGTTTCTTCACACCTGCACATGAAACAACGAGACAGGAGAATTACAGAGAGGCAAACTCATTCCTCCATTAAATGAATCATTCAGCAGCTTATCAAATAAAGCCATGCTTCATCCCCCCCGCCTCCTCAAATATAAGCACAGACAGCTGCAAGCAGGAGTTTAGGTTCAAGTCAAAAGGCCAAACCGGGGGGTCAGAGGGGAACAACGTTGGATTTGAGTAATGTGTGAAATGAATTCAGACATCCACCCTCGAGCTGGATGCTTTTAACTATACAATACAGATAACTGAGCACTGGGAGCGTAGCGCCTCACTTATTACAGCAAATGCACACAAAATGGTTTAACTCAATTCAGATTAACATTTAAACATTCCAGTCCTGGAAGAGCCGGGCATGCTTGGTATGCCTGGTTCACTGCTTTTTCTTTTTTCTAAAGCTGTACAGATAAGTGATTTTGTTTCTCTAGATTTCCTCCTCATGGTCCAATTTGTCTCTTTCCAAACAATCTCTAAATAAACATAGCCCTGACAGTATGCACACCTACATTTCTACACATTAAAGTAGTCTTTATAACATTTCTAAGTGGATATCTAACCTGAAATGTTTTGTTTTTTCCTATAAACCAGGAAAAAAGTGGGAAATAACCTAGTTAGATAAATAAAGGATCAAATAAAAACAGGGGAAAAACGACCTCCCACTAATAAAATCCTGTGAATTCAGATTGTAGGCCATATTTTCCGCTCTCCTGGCTGGAACACCACGAGAAGTGGAGTCATCGAGCGGATGTTTCCGAAAAGGCCAACAAGAAAAAACCGCTCTTCCCCCTGTGCGCACCGCTGTGCCTCCGCGAAATCCGCAAAAACCTTATTAAATACAACCTTTCCCGGGTTAAAAACGCATGCACTTTCCCAGTAAGTCGGTAATTAGCATGTCATTCTGCTCGCTAAGCTTCACAGGACAGTTCGTTACAAAGTATCTGCTGGAAAATGTAACTTTCAGGCAAACTAACATCAAAACCATGGATGGCGGTGCGACAACTCCAACTTTTACAGGATAATGCTAATTTCTGTTGCTTTCACATGTCAGCAGCACCATCCAATTATTAAAACATGTCTTTTGAGATAGGCAAAACTAGATATGACCGAATATTTCTTTTAGATGAAGATGACTTGTTTGTAATTACAGTTTAACTTTATACACTAAAACTATCTCACCCGAGCAGATGTTAACTGTTTTATTTAATATGTTAAACGAGGTAGCTTGGTATAAAGTCCTTCTTGGTGCGTTAACAGCAGGACAGATGTTTCAAGACAAAGGATTTAACCCCCTCCATCTGCAACAGGGACTGTTATAAACAAGCACAAAGGACATTTTCACTGAAAACTATGATTACGTTTTCAGAGAGCAGTGAAACTGAGGTCAAAACCGTTCACTTTCGTATCTTTTGAAGGGTGTTATTAAGAAAAACTGTAATTAACTGTGGCTGGGTAAAAATAGAGGGATGCTATCGACCGTTTCCAGATTGAAAATACTATGTCTTTCTATTTACAATGCATAAACTAACACCTGTATTTGTATTAAGCTGAACTATCCGCGACAGGATCTTGCACAAGATTTTGCTAAGATAAATTAGCTCCTACACGACACAAACCTGTGCTCATGACTCCAGACTGGCTCCTTTCTCCATGAGTAGATTTACTTTCAATGGAATTGCGATAAAATCCGCCTTTTTTCCTCTTTCGATACCATTGTCAAAGCAAAAATCACTTCAAAGGGAAAACTAGGAGATCCATCGCTCTTATTCCTTATCTCTCCAGCGGATATATGGATAAAGTCTGTCCAACAGTTACTTTCCCCATTTTTCGAAGTTTTCAGCCACGGTGCTATTCCCCAGCAGTTTATGGTAAAGTTGGACACAACTAACAAGACACTTCCGGTTATTCATTCACAAATTAATATACAGCCAAAGAAGATTTGTTTTATTTATTTCCGTTATGTAAACAGTACATATGTAAGGATGTCATTAGTGATCATTTATATTTTTAATTTAATTCAGATGGAATTTATTTTTAAAAGTAAAGTATTTGCACTTTAATCTTCTCACACGCCTTGGGTGTTTTTATTTTGAAAGTAATTTCCGGTCATTTGGGTATTATTTTTGTTAACGTAATGCTCCATACTGTTCCACGGCTTTCCAAACAGTTATGCTACTGCGTCTCCTGACCACTTGAGGCGCTCTAAGCACCATTGATCACATTTCGTCCATCCGCGAATAAGTTGTAGTTGGGCGAAAGGCTTTGTGGGAATTGTAGTTTAATGTGAAGTTTTAGCATACAGCTAAGTATCAACTTCTCAACCGATGTTCCTGACTGCTGTCGCCTACAACTTCAGAATGCTAAATGGGCTGCGTATCGATGGCGGACAGCAATGACTGCAGAGTTTGACGAAGATGTGGTATTTGAGGTTTGTGTTAGAGCCATTTTTGCTATCGAAACTTATTACAGATGCTTTGTCGTGCGGCTTGAGGTTTGAGATAAATATATACATCAACAAAAGCTAGCTTAGTGAAAGCTAGCAGGCATGCTAGCGTCTCAAAATACATTGCCTGTGGCAATGCTTTGTGTCTAAAAGGAAAGAGGAGGACATACACATATTTGGCTGGTTGCTTAGTGTGTTTCTGCCAAGGAGCTTTAGTGGTCACGAGAGGGGCTGAGCTATGCTAGGGTGCGCACTGTTGTTGGTGTTTCATCATTACTAGAGTTGGGGTGGGGATGATTACGTCCTATGCGTCGGTTCTAAAAAATGACACACTCACTCAGAAACGTTGTTACATCTGGATGATGACAACATGAGCTGCTATTTCTCGTGACAATGCACGTAAGTAACGTTTATTTATTCATGGAGCAATATGGGGATGACGTTTATTATGATGGGATATCTGAGATGCAGGACCCAAACACAGAAGAGATGCTCAGAGATATTTTCCCAGCAACAGAGGATCAGCAGCTGGAGAAGAAATGGGACAGGCATCCTTTGCACAAAATCTAGCTACTAACTGACGGATTTAGCTTTGAGCTTTCTTTGCCCATGTTTATTCCTCTCTGAGAAGGCAGTTTTCTGGTTCTCAAACGGGAAAAGAGAATTAAATAAATAAAGAAGGGACTGAAGAGGGTCAGAGTATGGTTATATCTATGTCACCAATAAAAGATTCACCGAATTTCCATTAGGAATAGAAAATTTGTGTTTAAAGATATTTGGTGGAGATAGTTAGAGTCGCTTTATTTGGGTATAAAGGAAAGGAAGTTAAACATCCCAGCAAATTAGTTATGCTTTGCTTTGGAATCTGGAATTTCCCAATGTGATAAAAAATAAAGGTTTATGTCTTCTTGTCCTAAAATTATCTGTCAGATCATCTTCAGGACAAATCAGGAGTGTGGTCATCTCATCCTTAACCGGGACTAATGACCTATCATCATTCATCTGATGCTATTTTTGTCATTCTTCTACTTCTGATTCACAATTCCACCAATGCAAGTCAATGTTTCATGATCTCTCTTTTTATCTCTTGCAGAACTCTCCTCTTTTCCAGTACCTGCACGATCTAGGGCACACAGACTTTGAGGCATGTCCAACAGCGTCACAGGAGGAGGAATATGGTGGAGAAGAGGGAGACCTCGCCTCTGGTGGCGAAGATCCACAGAAAACTTCAGTGAGTTTCTATCGCCCTCTAAATAAATACCTCACATGTCTTGTCGGATAAATGAAACCTGACAGATTTAAGTAAAACATTTAGTTTTATGCTGTAAATTAGACGTTTACCAGTCTGATCAAAAGATTTTTGGTCACTAGTGACCTTTATGATACAGAAACTTGACAAGTAAAGCATTTATGTAGCAAGAGCCTCAGGCTGGGAGTCAAACCTCTAACCCTCAGGTAATTTTTACAGTAAAAGTGAATTATTTTTCATAAGACTTAAATTAAATCCAATTAAAAAAAATCTGATCAAGTTTATTTAGAAAGCATATTTAAAACAACCCTAGTTGTACAGAATTAAATCAAATTAAAATACAAATACTAACAATAACAGTAATTACCATCTGTGGTGGCCTCTGCAATAAAATACTATTAGGACAACAGGTGCACACAAAATACAGCAAATATATCATCAATAAAGAATTTATTTGCATGTCAAATGTCAGAGAAACATCAATAAATATTAATTCGGCATTCTTATTTTCTCCACCAAGTTGTTTAATTTTCAAAATAAGTAACATTTATTTATTTAACAATGATGGAAACCAGTAAATGCTTACTGGGAGGTTTCAATTGAAATGTTACTTTTTCTTTAGCAGCAGCTCCTTCTTTATTATATTATGGTTTGATTTCCTCTTCTTAACTGTTTCCTGCCGTTTTATGGACCAATGATGTATGGAGAAAATAATCTGCACATGAATACGTAAATAATCGATTATTCATGAAATGATCTGTTCACTTAACATCCCAACCCAGCGAGGTTTGATCTCTATTAGGCTTGAGTAGTCAGCTGAATCAGCTGAATTTTGTGTGTGCCATTTATGTGTGTTGCTTTGATCACACACAGTGAACACATTAATGGAAAAGGTGTGTGTGTGTGTGTGTGCGATCTCTCGATACTATCATTTATGTGACTGTTTTCAATGTTGACTTTAACTAAAGGATTAAAAGTCCTGAACTCTGAGCAGTGACTATAGGTTACGACAACCTGTGATTCGGTCAGACAGACGATGTGTCCTGAAAAGCTCCGTGTCACATGACTCAGCTTCCCGCCGTTCTGCCTCTGCTTTGCGGCTGTAAACTGTTGTGTTTGCAGGAACTTTCCATGTGTGTCATGCTTCCTCTCTGGTACGCTGTTGTTCTAAGGAGTGAAGGAGGATGAGGGATACGGTTCTGGCAGAAAAGCTTTCAGGTCGGCCCTCCGTGATCCATTCCACAGGAATGACGTCGCTGAGGCAAAAACGCCTTATTTCCAGGAAAAGGCAGATTATTAGGATCAAGAATTATTTGTAGAATTTACTTCTTAAAGTTGGCAAAAATGTAAACAATGCAGCTTTTTACATCATGCAAGTAACAATAAAAAACCTAAACTGTCATTAAACTATAATAGTTAAGTCAGCATGTCTGTAAAGCCTGAAGCAGTAATGGACCTAAGATAAGGTGAGATGTCATAAAATATCTCTGTTTATTGTATTGCATTCCTAAATTAACATGTTATATAACTGCTATATATGAACTAATCACATTTGCCTGTTTAAGTTGTGTTGTTGTTAAACTGATAAAGCAAATAAGTCTGATGCAGTCGCTTTAACCGGTCTGTCTACCTATAGTACAACTATTCTTTAAAATTCATTCCCAGCACAACCATAATTTATCGCTTTCTCCCACTGGCTACAATATGAGCCAGTACATTAAAACCACTGGTTTAATTCAATTCGATTCAGTTTTATTTGTATAGCGCCACTTCAGACACATCAGTTTGAGCCAATTCATAATAAATAGCCGAGCCAAGGAAAACCAAAAGATTGCATCAAATATTGACTTGGATCCAATCTCCCATGCTTAGCTGCATGAGGCGACAGTGGGAAGGAAAACTTCTTTACCAGGAAGGAAAAACCTTCGTCAGAACCCAGCTCAGTGAGGGCAGCCATCTGCCTTGACGTTTATCCAGGAAGACCTGCAGAAAAAGGAGAAATATGTTTATGATGTCAAGACTATCATATATTTATACATGCAGAGAAAGTAAAAAGAAAACAAAAGTGCTCTCATTATGGGACATCCTCATCGTTGTATAACTAATGGATGGCTACCTGTGTAGCAAGACCATAGACTGTATATTAAAGGTGAACAGAGCCTCCCAGTAGGTTTCTGGAGAGCAAAAACTTGTTGGGTGATTACGACCACCGCTGTAGTAGCATCACATGTGCCATCGCTTCCGGAAAAAACAAAAATGGACAAAGACGTGAAGTTGAAAGAGGCGCTGTGAGTGTGGGGGTGGGTGATTGTCATCTGTCAAACTCCTAGCTGCCTGTAGCTAAGTGCTAACTAAGCTAACTTGGATCTAATGTGAGCTAACTGGATAACAGAGGTAGGCGGGCTAAAGCTAACACTGTTAGCTTGCTAGAAATATTGCTTGTGCTACATTCCGCCTTCTTGTCAGGAAATAACGGTTACCTACCAATCAAAAAGGACACGGCCATAATTACATCTAATTTCAAGATTAAATAACGTCTAAACAATGAATGAACATCTATGGATGATTTATAAAACAATCCACCCCTTCACAGTTGAAGATAAACTAGATTTATTGAAGCTAAAAAAAATATTTTTGTATCAGTCTGTAAACATGTTTATTTCTTCTGTGAAGTTGGTTTTTATTAACATGGTAGCCTACGGAGATGTGTTCAGTTATGGAGCCCCTAGTGGATGAGGGAGGAACTGCAGGTTTTGGCCTTTCTGCATAGGGTTTACTTTATCCAAACAGAGATTGTTGCTTGAGTGAAACACATTGTTTTTTTGTAAATGTAATGCTCTTGTGGTTAGGCTTTAAGCTATGAGATGTGCTACTCCAAACTCCCCGGATAGAAACCGGATTAATGCACCGGAACAAGCTGTATTCACAGAGGCCCCTAACCCACTACCGACAGGACCTAAAGAAAAGTTCTGTTTCTCTGTCCCAGTGCCAAACACCACAGGATGCTTACAGGGGTCCCATGTTGGGCCATGGACTAAAACCTCTGGGGGAGGGAGGCTTCTCAGAGCATCATACTGTGGTCTGTTAAGAGTATTTATCTTTGGGTCGAGGACTGTGGGTTATGAATAAATCACAGTATAACAATAGAATATTTGTTTTTTTGCCTATTTCTTTCTTTATATTTTTTTAGATGCACAAATGTTTCAAGAAATAGTTCAATATACAGTTAATTCTAACTTTTAATAGAAATATAAATTTATTTCAATCCAGAAAATTAAAGAATAAATTAGGTTAAAAAGCACATGACAAAAAACATTTCTATTAAATCACAGTACAATATGATCTCTGGTGAAAGTAAAGCGGAACAAGGTACATTAGGGTGGCATCTACAGGTTGCTTATCTACACTAACCTCTTATAGTCTTGGCATTTTCATAATCAGATGTGGTTTTTTTTTAGTAAAAACCTGTAGACAGACTATTTTTCTGGATCCTTACTGATGTAACAGGACAGTTTTTGTTTCAGTATCATCTCATACTGGAGTACAGGATGTCTTCTAGGGATAAATTGCATGTGCAGCTGGTCTGAAATAAGTGTTTACTGAAACTATGGTTATGATTGTAGCCTGGAATGGTATTAAATCGTAAGACTCTTAGCTTTTCAGTGGTATGTAACACGTGGTACTTGGAAGGGAGAGTTAGTAATATACATATAATCGTGAAGTGACATGTCCTGCACAGGACATATGGGATCAGTGGGTTAAATACGAAAATATTTAGTTAATTATTGTCATATTTATTCACAAAACCTCACATGTCAGAATCTAGAGACAATACACTCAGTAGCACATTCACAGAATGTCAATATGCACGTGTGTGTCGCTGTACGATGCATCACCTCTCTGAGACTGCTAACAATCTGTTTGGAAGCTGGAGTATTCCCTGAGACGGCCGCAGAATACTGATGAGTACCAGTAAGACTAAGCCTGCTTGGTATCTGCTATGATTATTTCTTCTGATAATACAAAGAAAACCGAATGGTGTTATTTCCTACTTCAGAGACACACAGAGTGTTGCATTTATTCCCCATCTGGAGGATCAGCCTCCAATCAGAAATCAATATAACTGCAGCCTGTTGGCTAATAGCTAATAGCTGTACCCCAGCTAAAAAAAAAAAGAGGTCAGCTTGCTAGATCAGTGGATGTGCTGCACACTGTTGCACACACACTTCAAATGAAGTCTTATTTTTACCTTTTTTTTTGGATGCTATTATTTGTTTTTACCTTATTTTAATAGCTTCAGCTGTAACATGCAAAGTCTTTCAACATAAGTCCTGTTTTCAGCGTACATTTCTCTGATCCCTCTAAACACTCTGAGCAGATTAAAGTCATATAAATCCTGCTCACAATTAGCTATTGCGCTGTAACAAAAAATGCAGGCTTTCAGCGAAGGCTGAGCTTTGTTATGCATCCAAACGGGAGTGCGATGTAAAAAAAAAAAAAACAAAAAAAAAAAAACACATCTCAGTGGTGATTGTATCTCTCTGGCTGTTTACAACTGGAGCTGCCATTGCAGACTGTTAAGAAGCAAGAAGTAAAACAAGCGTGTCTGCGGCCAAAGATGTACAGACATGTTCTCTGAAAATGAAAAGAATCGATCATCTTGACCTTGTTAATGGCATTTTTGAGGGATTTAAATGAGTCTTATTGATGCAGAAAATGTAAAAGCTTAGTAATAAAATCTGTGTGGGAATTCAGCTAAATGAAGGAGCTATGTGGTATTGCACCACAGACCTGTATAAGCCTGGGGTGTGTGTGTTTCACAATCAGGCATTACACACATTGTTGTTGGCTGAAAGACTTTGTTTCCTGGGAAACTCCTTTTGAGTGTAAATGAGTGTGTTCACTTATAGCTCAGAAAATCACAGCAAACATCCGTGTGATTGATTTTTAGGATATTTTAGTTTGAACCGACCCCCTGTGTGCTTGCAGGGAGGACGCTTACGGAGACTGGCTGAGACCTTGTGGACATGGAGCCGTTTTCACCAGGCAGCTGCATCTCATAAGCTGGAGCAGCAACTGGTAAACAAGAAAAACTGTCACTAAAACCAGTTGCTTTGCTATTTTTTATTTCTTTTTAACATTTTTTGTTTTTTTTTCCTCGCCTCCTCGCAGGACGGCATGTTTGGCCAGTACTCGGTGAGATGCATCCTGGACCAAGACGTCCTGCTGCAGGAGGACGTGGAGCTCATCGAGCTGTTGGACCCAAGTCTTCTCACCTTCGGCTCATCGCCTTCTGGCTCCCCCAGCAAAGCAAACAGCCTGCCCAGGCCGAACCTCATTGCCAGGCCCTCGCTATGGTACGTAGCATTGAAATAAACACACATGGATGCAGAACAAGTAGACAAAATAATCACAACAATTTTAAATCACATTAATGCAGATTTTAATATTATTTCTTTTTTAGATCTCTTTAGTGTCTGTTTTTAGGTTGTCTCTGTCCATTTTAAGACCATATGACTGTAAAGGATCAGTCCAAACTTAATTACCCCAAGTGGTACGCGTCAAGATTTCTGTCCTGGATCTAATTTTCATGCTGCGTTTGGCAGAAATAAGTGCAGCACAGAGCAGCTTTGCTATGTGCAGTTCTTGCAGCTCTCCTTTATGTTTACATTATGCTTTCCTATATCAAAACTGAAGAGTGTCTGAAGTTCTGACACAAATATTTAGTTTATGACTGACCACATTGACTAATCTGCACTTTTCCTGTGACTGCAGTTGCTTTATTCGACCCTCGCAGCTGTGTGAGAGTCTACAGAGAGGCTCAAATAACATGGAGTGGTTTTAAAAACAGGAGAACTTTAGTCTCTGTCAAGCAAAAACCTATTTTAAAGCCACAGAAGATGTTTTATGTACTCCCCATGTCTTAATAGATGTATAATCCATAATCCTGGCTAAGATATGTGACTGTTATACCCAAGTTGTGAGAACTGTTAGGATTTTCTCCTCTCTCAGGGACGGGGCAGGGTTGGTGGTCCTGGCTGCAGTACTGCTGGGAATTTGCTCCTCATCTGAAGGCCTTTGGACACTGGCTGCTGCTCCATGGGGCTTGGCTCTGCTTGGCTGGGTGGGATTGAGGGGGATCACTTTGTGGAGACGGGGCCATATGCAGAGAGCCGTCCACAAAAGGGCCACGCAGCTCCAGACTCTGGTCCACAACAGCAAGACTTTGACTGGATTGTCTCGCAAAGCCTTGCGTCTGGTGCAGGAGACTGAGGTCATCTCCAGAGGGTTCACCCTGTAAGTGTGCTCCTTTTACACCAACCTACGCAGCGCCTCACCACACATGATTTATACCCACTTCTTTATCGATTTTCACCAATAAAGCTAGTAAAGTAGCTAGCTATCTTTGCTTTCCATAAAGGCTGGAATACTACTGGCCTGGTTTTGTCCACAAGTAACACAATCCATCAACACTTCAGTCCTTAAATGCTGCGTTCTTGCATGACTGAAGCTAAATCAGGAAACGCTGTTTTCTGTTTACAGCCTTTGAGTTAAGCTAAGCTAAAAGGCGATTAGCTCCCAGGTTCTTTTATACCTCATGCTCTTTTCGCATTTTATGTTAATGTGTCGGTGTTGTGTTCACGTCTACACGTGTTGTCTCTTGTGTTGTCTTTGTTGATGTAACGTTCAGTGTTGTGTGTGCCCCCCTGCCTCTTTGGACGTCTCCACAGTTGTATCACATTTCACTTGTCAAGTTTGCTCGACAGGGTGAGTGCGGCCAACTCCTTTAGCAGGGCGACTCCCGGGGTGGTGCCACGAGGCCAGCAGCTGATCGGACTGAGGAAGGCATTGTACCGGGCGCTCCGCTCAGCCTTCAGAGCCTCTCGGAGGGCCACCTGCCACATGCTCAAGGCATATCCTTTAATTGAATGCTCTTTTGAAAGATTTGTTAACCGCTTATGGAAAACTTTATAGTTTTCTTCATCTGTTTGTTCAGTTTTCATGTGTCACTACCACCAGATGATTATTATGTACATTTTGTATTAAATAGTAGTTAACTTTTCATCGCATCCTGTTGCACTTAAAATTCTCTCCTGTTTGCTTGTGTTATCATATCTGAATTGTGCTTAAATTTAGCTTTTTAATCATGTATGGTGCAGGTTCTGGGTGAGTCTGGAAAGCCAAAACCTCCAGTGATCTAAAGCAGCTATTCCCAACTTTTCCAAACCAGAATTCTCCTCTTGCTGATCATAACCAACATCTACTGTTTAATGATCACAAAATATCTCTAAAATATGTCCAAAAATATTGAGTTTTGTGTACTTCCATTTAAAAAAAAAGTGTTAGACATCCTAGATGAATTTATTGTCATAACTTTGGTGTTATGTATCTTTAACACCTCCTAACATTCCCCCTGAACTCTGAAATCGACAATGTGACCAACTATGTTTGCGCGGTGCCTCTGAAGGAGCTGGGGCTTGGCCTGGGGATTGAGCACCTGGGAGACGAGCAGGCTCAGGAGCTAACGGATGACTACAGCCTTCCCGCCCTGAAGGTAAGACCTGAGGCGAAAATGTGGAACTGAAGAGAATAAAGCATTTTCTCTGCTTATCTTTTTGTTCATTTAATAAATTATTGACAAGTTGTTTTGTTTCCTAAATGTTGTCAGGAGGTAAATGGAGCAAGAGCTTGCACAGAAAGTTTTTTCATGTTCTGAACACAGCTTGGATTTTGAAGCAATGAAGGCAGAAACAGCTAAAAGAGCATCAAATACAAAAAAAGGGGGAAAGAATATCAAAAAGCTGATTTTAGTTTGTTTCCCTGTAGATGCTGTACCAGCTGTGGGTGGGGCAGAGCTCCGAATGTTTCCGTCGGCTGGCTCTTCTTCTCTCGCCACACCGTATAGATGAGCCGGAGGGGGGTGGACCCAAAGGAGAGGCCTCATCTCCTGCTCCTCCGCTGTACCAGTCCATCGGCGCTGTGACTGAACCCCTCCATCACGCTCTCACCAGCTGTCTCGGTGAAGTGCAGCGCAGCTACGATTTCCATCGGCACTTTGAGATTCAGCCGAGGACAACAGGTTCTGACAGGACGGGACGGGCCAGGGAGAAATGCCGAGAACTCAACACCCTGCACACCTCCATCCGAAGCCTGCAGCTGCACCTCAAGGCGCTGCTCAGCGAGTGAGGCGACACACAAACACACTCTTGACCTCATTCCACTCATACGTGGAGATGAGTTGTTCTAGGCTCAGTAAACAAAATATTTGTAAAAACTAAAACTTTGCTCTCCATAATTAAACTTTATCTTATTTTGCTGATTAATTTAGGATGATCATTCTGGAGGATGACCTGGAGAAGCTAATGGTATCCAAAGAAGTGACCGAACTGACACTGGAAGGTTACCAGGACCTCAGCGACCGGCTGCACCAGCTGCAGCCGCACATGCAAGCCAGCAGCGGTTGCTGGGAGGACACCATCAGCCAGGTGGAGCGCATGCTGAGACGGGTCAACGCCTGTCCAGGTGAGCAGAGTTAAACCAAAATGTACATGTAAAAGTTTATCTTCTCTGTAACCTCATAGCAGTGTGTTTTATTCAATGTTTCCCAACATGCTGTTCGATGTAGAACAGAAATAGTCCCCTTAAGTAGCGCGATTGTTTCCTATGACTGAGGACATATTTTTAGCTCCAATCTTTTCCTTCCTGTAACATGACTTAAGAATATTTCCAGGCATGGAGGAAGTAGTTCCACCTTAGTGGGGGCGAAATGGACCAACCTGAGCAACGCTGTCAGTACTAAGTGGTTCAGGTCATTCTTTGTTTGTATATCACGATATAAACTTAGAAGTCTAATTACAACATATTCAATATTTTTTTTTTATATTTACAATATTTATTTTAATGCATTAAATAATGTTTTAATGACAAGAGTAAGTAGAATGTGTTCACCAACATACAAAACATTAATACTTGCTAAAATGAGGTTAAAGTAGAAGATGTGAAGGAGCTGCCTTCTGAGGTGTTTGTCAATCCTGGTCCTCAGGGACTCCCTGGTCCTCCATGATGGTTCCACTTCCAGCACACCTGATTCAGACTAATCTCACAGCTTGTCAAATTCTTTACAAGCCTGCTAAGCAGCTAACAGGAGCCAGTTCAGCTAATGGGGGCCCTGTATTCTTACCTGGGCAGATGGGTAAGGTATATGCGTGTATATAAGGGGAAACCGTTGCTGGGTCATTAGATCTTTGTCCCTGAATGACTAAGGGCTTTTGACCACATGGGTAGGAGGTAACACTGTTCGTTTGCCATGAAGATACTCTGATGCAAAGAAACAACTGATGATTGAACTGAACTGATGATCTGACAATCTGTTATTACAGACTGTACGGTGAAAAGGCACGTCCACCTTCTCCTGAGTCAATCAATCTCAGTAGCTTAGTCTAGACTTAGTCCTTTAACAGAGCATAGTGTGTTAAAGTATGGAAACATTGAAAACATACAGGGCAGAGGTCCCTGAGAACCAAAACTAGAAAATTCTGCCAAGGGAGCTAAGCCCAATGCTTCCAATTACTGCTTGAGTTACATAATTTCTCAGAAAAATGGACCTCCAATGGACTGGCGACCTGTCCAGGATGTACCTGCGTTCTCACCTGCTAATTGATTGGAATAGGCTGCAGATTCCCAGCAACCCTGAATTTGATTAATATAGAAAGTATATAAAATGGATGGATGGGTCTCCGGGATCACCATCCTCTCCGTATGCCTAATAACTATTTCAACATTAAGTTGAATTAGTTATGTGGCAGCAGGGAAACATATAAAACCTGCAGGATACTGGACTAAGAAGTACAGACTTTTATAAATTGTTTGAAGGCATAACACTTGTAAATAACTTTTATATGTAATTTGTTTGGGCTGTGATCTGCTGCATTTCATAGTGTTGCTGGATTAGTCCTGCTTGAGTATTTAAGGCCCATTTATGCTCCATTTACATATAAAAATGTCCATTTTAATCCTCATTGCTCTACAAATCTCCCCAGGAGGATTTCTTAAAAACGTTTGCGTTCTCTTGCATTACTTTTGCGTTGCCATGCAATAAATCCGACAGATGCTGATTACATGTTTGCGGGATGCGCACTGCCCGTTGAAGCCATTTTGCTCAATTTCTTTAGAGTTTCTTGTCTCCATCTGTCAGCATTAAGCCAACATAACACCACATACATTATGTCCATGTTAGCAGAGGAAGTATGTTGTTGTGCTTTAACGGATTAATTACAAGTGTAGACCAGGAGGTTTACTGTAATCAGGAACTACACCAAACATGTTGCCGCTTTACTGATTTGTTTCGTTGTGTTTAGTCAAGTTCAGTTTGAGGAAATTGAGCAAAACGGTTTAAACTCTCTCGTAGACATGTAATCAGCGTCTATCAGCGTCTATTTTACCTTGCAAGGTAAGATATTGCGATGGGGGTCAAAAGAAAGGGATTTGAACTTTTACATTGTGTCATTTTAAAATGTGGTTTGCTTGAACTCTTTTTATCAGGATGCTTTACCCTACAATTAACCGAGCCAACAGCTCTTCTTCAGCAACACGCCCCCTCCCCATCCCTAAAAGAGAAGTCCCTATAAAGCAATTCTATCATGAACTTTATCAACATAAAAGATAGTTTTACATCAACTGGTTGAGCAGCCACCCCATTTGCTTCAACTACAGCTCCTCAATCATCAGGCCCAGACTCAAATCCTGGCCTGGGGGTCTTTGTCATTCCTAGCTCCGAATGAGGAAGAAGGGAGGGGGGGGGGGGGGGGGGGGGGGGGGGGGGGGGGGGGGGGGGGGGGG
>JBAMHX010000026.1:5610270-5627982 GCA_037177515.1 Pseudomugil tenellus
AGCCACCCCCGTTGTTTCAACTAAAGCTCCCCAATCACCGTGCCCAGACCCAAATCCTGGTTTGGGGGTTTTTGTTGGTTCTAGCTCCCACGGACCCCCCCCCCCCCCCCCCCCTTCCTCTTAAACCACTGGGAAATAAAGGCCACAGCAGCTCAAAATCTTTTTTTTTTTTTTTAATGGTCTGATCTCAAGACTCATGTAAAATTAAATACATATAATTTATTTCCCAGGCCTGTGTTAACTCAGTCCCCATCTTTGCAGCTAATGCTGAGGGTCTGGAGCAGTGTGGGCCATCTGTTCCTGAGGTTCCTGCTCCTCCTCCATCATACCCTGTTATCCTTGACAGAGACCCGGTGCCAGAGGAGCTGGTAAGATCACATGTCCATCTTTCAGCTTGCATGGTATGTGGCTCAGATCAGGAGCTTCTTTTGAATATTTTCAGTCAGCTGCTCTGAAGTGAGTCCTGAATAAAAATGACTATGATTGCAGTGATTCATAGCTTTGTTGTCGGCCTGTCTGTCTGTTTCATCTGAGCAGGAATGGGAGGCCTACGTGTCCGACTCAGACTCTGACGGGGAAGGCAGGGGGTCATGGTCTGACATGTTGTCTCCAGAGGAGCGGGAACGACAGCGGAGGGAGAGGGAGGAGTCTCGCCGCGTCCTGTCAGAGCTGAAAGCTGTTCTGGGCTTCCGCGCATCCGAGGGGGAGAGGATGAAGAGGAAACAGCTGCTGTTTAGTGACCAAGGTCTGGGCTGGTGTTGCAGATATTCTTGGAATGAGGCTGATTTCTGCTGATATGTCAGGCTGTGTGTTTCTGCTCAAACTCCGGATGACAGTTCAGAACATTTGTATATTTGTTGTGGTAAATTCCTGTGAGCAGAGCAACAACGTGTGATTCTGCACAGAGAACAGATTCAGATCCACAACTGCTCCAAGTCTTTTTACACATTTAATCTTAACGGCAAGTTTAACTACAAATGCAAACATGGGTTATTGATGAAAAGCAGCCATTAGCCAGCTGCTTGTTTTTGTTAATTTAACGAATGTTCAAAGCCATGCATGAGCTGCCTTTCACATATTCATTTCAATGAGCAGGGAGGATTTCATGTTTTGAGGAATGGATGTTTTTAAGCCCTTCCCAGACTCAATTTTTGCCAGTGGCAGTAAAGGAAGACTTTAATATGATGTGGCAGAAGGTTTCCTTCAAAGAACCATCAGTCTCTGCCAAAACTGTTTGCAAAATGGGGGGGAGGGCTTTGAAGGGATTCTCAGCATGTGATTGGATGGATTATCTTTTCATTATGAGTGAACTTTAGCTGGTAAGATTAATGAAGCACAGCTCCACTCTTTTTTTTTAATTTGTATCTTAGAGATATTTTAAAGGGGGAGGGGAGCAGGCAGGGGGAGGTTATGTGACGGGCATTAAACAAAACAAATTGAGATATATTTGCTTTGGATTACATGTTAAACCCATTACAGTCAAACAAGTAAATTTTAGCTGTAGTTTACACCTGAAATGGATTATTTCTGTCAGATTTGTATTATGTGTTTGTGACTAATTAGGCAGGTCATTTAAAACTAATTTGTTATTGTTGCTGATAGTATTAATATGTAATGTTAGTAATATGCCAGGCCTTTTTTTTTACTTTGATGTTTAAAAATATTAGCAAATGATAAACCAATACTTCCTCTTTTTCCTCTTACTGGTTCATTAAATGAAATGGACTTTTTATGTATTTGGTGGGGAATCATTTCCAAATCACATGCAGAAGGGTGGCAGAGAGAGAAACCAAGAACACATGCATTACATATACACCAATTTATTTAGTTAAATCCAGGTGGTGATTTGTGACGTTTGGGTTTTTTGGTTGCTTTTGTTTTGGAGATGGACGTGTATTACCATGTTTGTACTGTGCTGTACAACAGAAATCTGAAAATAACTGTTATTACTTACAAGACCAAATCTTATTATGATCAAATAAATCTAATTATTTCCTATTACTGGAAAGCAGTGATGTTAATGATGAAGAGTGGAAACAGACTTCCACATTGATTATAGTTTAAGAAAACAATTTTGTGTTTTGTTTCTATTACAAAGTATTTCACACAGAAAAGAAAAATGTTTCTTATTTCTTATCAAAACGTAACATTATATTTAATGCTTCTTTTTTTTCCAGCTGCCGTGTCGCCTTCAGTTCTCGCTGATGGTTCTAGTCCTGCAGCAGAACCAGTAGATGCTCCAACTTCTGTGGGTGCAGCAGAAACTGGCAGCGAAGAAGAAAACCACCTATCAGAGCACTCTGCAGGAAAAGAAGGGGGGGAAGGGGAAGGAAAGGACGGCAGGGTGAGGCCTGACCTCCCCGCAGACCACGTGACGGAGTTCAGCTGCGGCTCGGAGAAAGAGGAGTCAGGAGGAACTTCCGTCTGCAGCAGAGGAGGGGGAGGAGCATCAGAGCTGCACCAGTACGACGGGGAGGAGGGGGGCGGACAGAATGGCCTGGACTGCTTCCTGAAGCCCAAAGTCCCCGCCGTCTCTCTGATGGACAGACTGACAGAGATGCACGGCTCAGAAACTCTCAGTTTCAGCTCTGCTCTTGCTGCACAGGTCGCCGCCCGTTCACACTCGCTCATCAACATGGAAGAGCAGACGTTTGGAGATGAAGAGGAGGAGGAAGAGGAGAGCAACAGAAGAATCTCTGAAACGTAAAACCTGCTGTTTTCACTGAGCAAAGACTGATAAGCTTTTATTGCTGGGTCTGCGTTACATCTAACTGCTTATTATATGGAGCTATTTTAAAACACTCTTATTACCCGTCCGTCCATGTTACCGTTGCTGTACATCAAACACAATTCTTACAACTCTTATGCTGTTGAAACTCAGGTACCAGAACCACTAACACAAGAGGGTAGTCCTCAGTTTGCCCGATGATAACTCCATAATGTAAAGTGATCACTGAAAGATGTGATCATCATCATCGTCATGACATAGATGTTGAATGATTGTTTACAAGGAAAAAACACATTTTTCTTGTTTCCGTGTGGAATGAAAAAAAAAAACCTTCAGTTTGAGTCACTGACAGGAGGGGAATTATCTGTGTTCAGACAGAAAACTGATGTCACCACAGGATTGTTTGTGTTTACCGTCTGAGGTTCATGGTCAAGCTACACAAATTATATGAGCGACCAAAACAGGCGCTTAAACCACCACAAACCAAACGATACAACAGGTGTTGTTGTCTAAAATGATGTTATTCCCACAGGTGACCACAAGGGATGGCAGACATGCCTGCTACATCCTTTTGGAACCTTTTCTATGAATCAACCCCAGAAAACACCTGGTCCCCCAAAATAATGAAAGGAAATTAAAAAAAAAATCATCAAAACTTTTTAGTTGAACCTTTTAACAAAAAGTAAAAATAAGTTGCATATATTATTAGTTAGTGATATGTAGGGCAAAGGTTATACCCCACGAGGTGGTAGACGGGTTTTTTGAGCAAAGTTTTAACCATAAAGAGATGTGATACATCTCAGAAACCTTGAATATCCATTTATTTTCTGCCGCTTATCGGGATCGGGTTGCAGGGGCATCGACCTAAGCAAGGAAGCCCAGCCACATTCACCAGCTCATCGGGGGGTCCCAAAGTGTTCCCAGGCCAACGAGAGATATAATTCTTCTGCCATATCCTGGGTCTTCCCCAGGTCTGCTCCTGCAGGGACAGAAGTGGGGAACACACGGTAGCATCCTATCCATCTCATCTGGCTCCTCTCCATGTGAAGCAGCCAGATACTTTGATTTTTTTTCTAGCAAACATTCAGAGGAGAAATAGTTTGTAAAAGACTAAAACTGAAGAAATATTTGGTGTTAAATAAAAGGAAATTCAAATATACATTATTTTATGTCTGTACCGTGAATAGCACTACCTGTAAATGTACTGCTGTTTGTACATTTTACAGTTGTATTAAAAAATATTTACATGTTTCTATCTGAACAGTAAAGCAGAAATCAGCTGATTTTTTTTTTTTTTACAGGTACGTGTGAGTGGAAGCGCTGCAGGAAAAGGAAGTTGAATGCTTTTTGTTTTGTTTTTATTTTACTGTCAGTGTTCTATTTTTGTCTGACCCCCTTTTTCTTCAGATGGGACACAATAGGGGTGGTGCAAAGCCGTACATACACTCACAGGCCTATTTCCAGAGACGTCTGATTCACCGTTGTAAGAACAATTCATAAAGTGCACAATCTCATTTTCTCAATGTCTGTGTTTACATGGGGCTTGCTCTGCAGAAAGGTTCGGACTTAATCAATGGGCTTGAATGTAATGAAATGTGAAGAATTTGAAAATTAAAATAGTGTACAGGTATGAGAATTCTTAAAAGATGGCTATGGATAGAGTATAACTATCAGATGAAGCTCCTGGCAGTCCTGATATCTGCATCCCCAACCCCCTCCACCACTTCCTGGTCTTTCTTGTCACCATGTTTGCCTTGTCTTGACCCCTCCTGCATTTTCCAGTGTGAAATAAAATACCATTCTGGAAGTGTTCAATGAAGTCTGTCCTCACGCTCATATTTCATGGGGGGTTAAGAAACTGGTTTGGTTGGTTATTTGATATGTTTTGTTGGATTTAGCTTTTGTCTGACCCACAACAGCTGCTGCTGTTAAATCTTTCCTGCCTTTCCAGGCTCACACAAACAAATGTTGCAACTCTCAGATTGGGATTTAATCTTTAACACATCGTTAAAGATTAAATCAGACGTTCCTAAACTTGAAATTAATTTAATGCAGTTTTAACCTTAATTTCTGTAAAATTCTCCAACAACCAGTCTGTTTCTGTTTGTAAATGTGATTGTAAATTCTGCTTACACATTCATAAATTAATATTAATAGTTGTTCACCTGAATATATATAAATGCACTTTCCAAGGACAGAACAACTTTGGCTAATAATAATTTACTGTTTCCAGAAACTCAGGACTCATGCCCAAAGCAGTTTAATTTAATTTAAACGGCCTTGCTTGTGTCTTTTACCATATACACAAAGAAAATTACTGTAGTCAAACATTAAAGAAATAAAAGTAAAACCAAGCTACTTGTGCAATTTTCAGTTCACAAACAGCTGAACTTCACATGAAGTTTGTTACTGCAGCTGTATTGCCACCTTGCGAGGATATGTGGCATTGCATCTAGTTATTAATTATTATTTGCAATCGTGAAATGGGAACAAAACATTTTAAATACTTTAATTATACAAATTCGTGTCTATTTAATGTTAGTTTAAAAAGTTTAGAAATAAGTACCCACTTACTTTTTTATTACATTATTACATTAGATTTGACTCGAACTCATGCCATCACATTTTCTATAAATGTTCTTTGTACAGTATATACGTTAACTATATTTAAATAACTGACTGACTCCAGGTGTTGCCTATTTAAGGCTCCTGCTCAGTTTATTTTCAGCTGATTCGGCATGTTTTTTTAAGCGTGACGTTCAAATGCTCATAAAAAGTTCAGATTTTAACTACGTATATTATAAGTGCCATTATTATGGATGTCTAAAATACATTAACATACAATCGTAGATTTTATGATATAAGACACGTAGGATACATGTAATTATTTTATAAATACACTAACATGTTGATTTTTAAACAGCAATATTCATACATAAAATTAATAACACCAGCTATACCGAGTATCCCTGAAGGTATCATTACACACAGCAACTCCCACAATTCATTGCGCTTCCTTTTCCAGCAGCGCCTGCGATCATGGCGGACGTTGTAGCGGAGCAGGTAGGGGACCAGAAACCAGTTAAGGACCGAGAGCTTAACGGGGAAACCGAGGATAGGGAAGGAGTCGATCCTGTAGAGGAAACTGCAAAGAAGAAGAAGAAAAAGAAGAAGAAGAACAAATCTGCATCGACAGGTTTGATTGCCCCTCACTACTTTAATGCTAACAGGCTCCCAGAGCTAATGTTGCTTATTGGAGCAGCGTCAAGTCAGCGTAATTAAAACCGGAAATATATGCATGTTGCCTTCAAAATCACATTTTTAAAATGAGGTATTGTTATGGTTGTCATCATCAGGTACATTTTTCTGGCAATTGAACTTTGATTTTATTTGGTTTCAATATTGTGGGTAATAATAGATCTATATTAAAAAAATACAATGTTATTCTCAGAAATATATGGCAAGTCTGTTTAGGAAAATAAGACATCACACTCAGCTGTATAGTTGATATAAGACATTTGAATTATTTCTGTTTTAATGTGCTGTGTTGTGTTTGTATTTTCGATTTATCTTTTGAATACGTCTGGTGATTTTATTTTGGCAGTCAAACCGGAAGGTGCGCTGTTGAATAGCTTTAACATGCCACTCCTCATTAGCCATGCGGATTCAGAGCTTTGGCCAGTGTGGCGCCTATTGGGCCTCATGAAACGCACCGGGTCGTGGCCAGAACCTAATCCAGGATCAGTGACATGAACTGCAGCTGTAGTGAAATTATTTTTGCAATTATTTCCAGGGTAAACACTGCCATCTGCTACGTTCACCGTTTCTTTTCATAGTTGTTTTCCCTGCTAACTGCTGAGCTCAGCCAAGTTTTCCTGTTTCGTAAGTCTCTTTGTCAGAATAATTATGTAAGAAAAAAGACTTTTTCATTATCAATCAACCTCTCCTTAAACCAGAATTCATTAAATTAGTTGCAAAAAAATAAATATTTCCCTAATTCCAATTAAAAGATTATGTAAGATCTAAACTGGATGATCAGAATTTCATCAGATATTTATTGGTGAGGTTGCACTGCGTGGTGGTGTGCTGCACCATTCAGGAAAAAACGCCAGATGTCCTTTTTATAATAGTTTGTCATAAACACCTATTACAAATTTTCTTTCTTAAAGTCGGGTGAGTCGAAATTCTTCAGGGGTCACTTCCTTGCACGTTTTTGAGGTCTTCCTGCTCCAACACACCTGACTCATTAAATGGATCCAACAGCTTATTAACACAAAAAATGACTCATTAATTTGGGTTTGGTGTGTTGGATAGAGATGCATGTAATACCTGCTGGATTATAACTGGAACTGGACTGGAAATGGACATCCCAACTTTAAGGTCTATAAAGATATTTTAAAGGTCCCTGTTTATGTTTGTACTGATGTTTTCAGTAGTAGCTCCTCTGTACGGCTATAATTTTTAGGTTTCAGACTTGCTGCTTGTATTTACGACCAGTAATTACGAGGCTACCTCATATGGGCAGATCCCCAGTGATATGCTTTGGGTTAAGAGATCCAAGCTGACAGTTTCTTTATCTGCATTCAGATCATTAATTTTATCCATATTTCTTCTGTGTTGTACTGACGCGAACATTAAATGGGGAAATTTCTCTGCCATCCTGTCACTTGATTGTCACCAGTTTCGCTGTTGTCAGGACAACACAGCAGCTGAACTTTCACTTAATTCCGAAGTGCTTAATGTAGGGCTTTTTAGTGATTCCCTGATCATAATATCTCCTTCCCTCCTCATTTCTTCTTCACTTTTATTCTATCCTTTGCTTTTCATCTCTTCCTACCTTTTTCACCTCATCTCTCCTTTCCTCCCTCATTTCTCCTTTGCATTTAAACTCGCCTTCCCTCCTCATCTCCGCCTCTGTCTTCGATTTTTTTTTTTTTCCCCTCCATGTATTTGGTAACAGTCTAATGTTGTCATGAGAAACCGTGTGAATAGAAAGAGAACATCAAGAGTTTTTATTTGGATGCTATTGTGATAAGACCTTGGTAAAATACATGTTTATTTAATTTTATGGTAATAAAAACAAGTGGCACACTATCATTCAAAAGGAGAATAAGCAGATCTTTCAGCTTCCAAAAAAACATTTTTATAACAAAGAAATAATCCACCAAACATAAATTTACCTACTTTTGTGCAAAGTTTATTGAACATGAAAGACTTTTATCATGAAGTCAGCCATGCATCCTGAGTGCGGTTATCAGTCCAGTCAGCTGGTCATTAAATCATCAAGGAGGTGTGTCGATATTATGTCTAAACTGGACCCGAGATGCAGTTTTCTATGAAAACATTAAAAACTCAGCTGCTGACTGGTTGTTTTTTGCTTTAACTTGATAACCATGCAACGTGAGTCAAAAGGGCAGACCTATCCATCTTTCTTTCTGTCATGTCACATCTTCTGCAACTGTTGTACAGTAAATTATTTAACATAAATGGTATATTTATGTATATTAAATATATTTATTTATTTGAACAGCTTGTAAAATTGTTCAGTGCTTTTGACGTTTAACACATTCTAAAGGGCTTTCGTTGGACCTAAAAGCATTTTTTTTTATATAGTGACAGTTTAAGGCCTGAAGAATAAAGCCATTAATCACAACTCATGATTATTTCTAATTGGACATTAAAATGATTATTAAAAACCTGTTTTCTGCTGCAGCTGTTGAGGCTGAGGTGGATGGAGTGGCGGAGGTGACCAAACAGCTGGAGAAGCAGGCCATCGAGGACAAAGAGGAGGATGGCGAAGAAGGTAATAACACCATCTAACTTTTTCATTAGCGGTTGCTTTTGACTGTGTGTATCGATATGTTTGACTTTATTGCTGGTGTAACAATCGTGTCTTTACTCACACAGAGGGAGATGAAGGCGAAAACGCAGCAGGAAAAAAGAAGAAGAAGAAAAAGAAGAAGAAAGGACGTAAGCTAATCATATTTTTGGTTTATGCAGGATCATGTAAAGCAGATTTCTGCCTCATTCCAGGACAATCAAAAACTTATTGATAAAGAGCTTTATTGGCTTTTTTTATTTGTGTTTTTAATCTTTTAGCCAAAACTCAAACTGATCCTCCATCTGTGCCCATCTGTGAATTATTCACAAGTGGAGTGTTCCCCATCGGACAGGAGTGTGAATATCCCACCCTCCAGGATGGGTAAGCATTTAAAAACACACTGCTTCATCCTCAGTTAAATGATCGTCACACAAGCTACGGGATAAACCGACACGTCCCATCATGGCTCTAATAGGCGGCCATATCTATCGAGTAAAAAAAGCAAATTACATCACCTGATATCCGAACCATGAATGAAGTCAGTCTCGTATCCAATATTGGATTAGATCAGAATATGTATGGCGAGCCTTTTTTCAAGACCATATTAGATTTATCAGTAGGTTGTTGTTCTATATATTCTCATCATTTGTGTCTGTATCTAATTTTTAAGAGCTACTGTGGGAAGAATTTATTTTGTGGAGACGAACTCACTCATCTTGGTTCAGGATTTGTTGTGTTGCAACCTGCAGTGTCAAGATGTTTATTTCCATTTGTAATTGTTCTTTTCTGATAACTTGAGTTCCAGCTAAGCAGCACTGAGCTTCGACACCCTTAATGAGAACCTGTTTGTCCAACAGTCGCAGTGCAGTGTGGCGAATGACCGCCGAGGAGAAGCGGGTGCTGGATAAAGCTAATGAGGAGATGTGGAATGACTTCCGGCAGGCGGCTGAGGCCCATAGACAGGTCCGCCAGCACGTCCGCAGCTTCCTGAAACCCGGCATGACCATGATTGAAATCTGGTGAGAATGCTTTTCTCACTGCAGCCCACTTCACATGTTTGTGCTGTTTGAGAGACTACAAGTTTCTGTCTGAAATGGAACAGTTTCTTCTTTTTTCCTAAAACTATGCTACAGATGACATAAATGACCAGATGTTATGTTTTCTCAGCTCAGTTTAGCTCAGTTAAAACTGCAGCTACCATGGATAGGACATGCTTTCCTATCCAACATAATAAACTGGGTGTACATAAAAATACAATTTTTAAATTATTTAGAAACAAATAAATGAACTATTGAGAGACAATAAATATGAATCTGATTTTACAGGAGAGGAGGAAGACTGGTGATTAGCTGAAACCAGGTACACTCTGTTGACAACCAGTTGTGTGGTTGTGGATGGCGCTCTATAAACATTTTGTGGAATCTAAATTATACCAAGAACTAATTCTCATTTGCAATGACAACCTGGGTCAGAAGCATCAATAAAACGCACATTAAAACTTTCAGAATACAACTGATGAAATGACTAAATATTAAATGCAACATAAACAATTTGGAGTGAAAAAAAATCCACAGAGTTTTAAATTAACGCTAATGTCCATCAGGAGCTGCCAAAGACCAACAAGTGTTAGAAAGATTTATTTTCGTTTGGGAAATAAAAAATTAATGATCCTCTATGGCTGGAAAAAAAAGGCAGAACAATGATTTTAGAAAAACAAGTTGAGTGGTTTAGTGAGGATTTCAGATAAATATTAAATACCTGCAAATGGTTAAAAAAAAACACCTTGTATATATATAATTGTATGTTTCTGTCACTGCAGCGAATAATAGATGAGAAAAGCTTGGTCAATGTTGATCTGTGTGACCTATAACCTGCAGAACCCTCATTTTACATCTGCTTCCTCCCCAGTGAGTGCTTGGAGGATTGTTCTCGTAAGCTGATAAAGGAGAATGGGCTCAACGCCGGCCTGGCCTTCCCCACTGGCTGCTCCCTGAACCATTGTGCTGCCCACTACACTCCCAACGCCGGAGACACCACCGTCCTGCAGTATGACGACGTCTGCAAGATCGACTTCGGCACACACATCAACGGTACCGCTGGAATTTATTTCCGTCAATTTGTGCTGCTTTGAAGAAGCAGAGCGTTTAAGTCCTACTCGGCAGCTGTGATTGATAGTTAGAGCAGCTGCTCCTGTCAGCAAACCGTAATTAAATGAAGAACACTGAGCGTAAATTGATCCTATGCACTCGTGCTCAGATTGAGTCTTATAATAGATCACAAACAGATCCTAAAGGACTCTTTGACCGTGGTGTCGTGTCTCCAGGGCGAATCATTGACTGTGCCTTCACTGTCACGTTTAACCCAAAGTACGATAAGCTGCTGGAGGCTGTTAGAGACGCCACCAATACTGGAATAAAAGTAAGAACTTGGCACACAAACGCACCTTTCCTGTTTGGTTTGTGCTTTCCTTGAAGCTGATGCTCTTCCTGTTGGTTTGCAGAACGCTGGCATCGATGTGCGTCTTTGTGATGTTGGCGAGGCAATTCAGGAGGTGATGGAGTCCTACGAGGTCGAGCTTGATGGCAAAACATACCAGGGTATGTGCAAACATGAAGACGGTGCTTGATCAGAGACTGCAGAGCCATGATTTTGAATACACTCAACAAAATCACTAACTTGTCTCCAGTAAATGGAAGCAAAGAGCAATGGGAAAATAATTTTACTTTATGCCCAGATTTATAAGAGTCACGTCAGGAACTAATCAGCTATGGGTTACGTTTATCCGCAGTGTGAACATAGCCTAAAACAGAAGAAGAATGCTACAATTACAAATAAAATATCTAAAAACTGTAATAAGCACAGATTTAAATCTAAGTGCTTTAAAAATGTTTCTAAATGATTTTTAAAGGAAAGAGGGGGTCTTGCAATCAGGGAGCTCTTTCCACAGCAGAGACGCCTAAAGAGTAGCTGTATATCGGTGTGTAGTGGTTGTGTGTGATCAAAACCTTTCCACTTATCACATTTTACTGTTTGTTCCAGTAAAACCAATCCGAAACCTGAACGGTCATTCCATTGGTCAGTACAGGATACACGCTGGAAAGACGGTGCCCATTGTTAAAGGAGGGGAAGCAACGAGAATGGAGGTGAGTTCGGAAATTTTTCCTTTCAATGTCACTTTATTTATGGTGCTTTTCACCAAAACTGGACATGCCCTCAACATCTGTTTTCTTCCTCCAGGAAGGAGAGGTTTATGCCATCGAAACATTTGGGAGCACGGGTAAAGGTGTTGTCCACGATGACATGGAGTGCTCTCACTATATGAAAAACTTTGATGTCGGCCATGTTCCCATCAGGTGAGCGTCCGACTGGATCCTCAACGCAGCATGAAGGTCACTCACAAAGGCCATATTCTGGCTTGTCCATGCAGCATGCAAAAGTTTGATTACCCTTGTTTAAAATCGAAAGTGATGAAATGACTTCCAGAAGACATAAAGTTAGAGATGAGAGACTCACTTTAAATGTTAATCGGAATCCATTTTGGGGTATTGTAAATGCACAAACAAATTCTGGTTCTTATCAAAGACAGTCTGTTTGTTTCAAGCGCACCAAATACAGGAAGCAGACGGAACAAAATGCATTGTTGGTTCAGCACACGACATCTCAAGTAAACGTGAGGTGATAGGCGGCTGGTTGGGGGGGAAATCGCTCACGTTTAGACGTGGAAGAATTTGGTAAAAATTCTGATTAAAAATCTGACATCAGTATCTGATGCAAAACAGTTAAATAAAGCCAAACACAGATCACCTCAATCTGTTTTAAAGGAAAATGATTAATGGTAAATGGACTTGTACTTGTATATCGCTTTTCTAGTCATGTTGACCGCTCAAAGCGCTTTACACTACATAGTACACATTCACCCATTCACACTCACACCCCGATAGGCACATGGGGGGGGCAGCTTAGGGTTCAGTGTCTTGCCCAAGGACAGTTCGACATGTAGTCAGGCGAAGCCTGGAATCGATCTCACAACTATCTGGTTGAAAGACGACTGCTCTTCCACCTGAGCTACAGCCGCATTTTCCTCCATCGTGACTCAAACTGCGTTAAACAGACGTTTCCTTCCCACCGTTTCTCCAGGCTGCCGCGAGCAAAGCACCTGCTAAATGTCATCAACGAGAACTTCGGCACGCTGGCGTTCTGCCGACGCTGGCTGGACCGCCTGGGCGAGAGCAAGTATCTGATGGCTCTGAAGAACCTTTGCGACCTGGGAATCGTGGACCCCTACCCTCCACTCTGCGACACCAAGGGCTGCTACACCGCTCAGTTCGAGCACACCATCCTGCTCAGACCCACCTGCAAGGAGGTTGTGAGCCGGGGAGATGACTACTGACACCCCTACCCCAGCTTCCAACCAAATCTCTCACCACCTCACACCACCTCCAGACCCTGTTGGAGAACAAGCAAAGGCGTGGTTGACTCAGAGTAGCCGCCATTGATGCCAAATGTCACCTTCTTTATCTAAAATCTGCCCGTCGCCGCTGTAAATGGAGGAGGTGTGGCCTTCTGAGTTTTCCATCACCAACGACGGCTAAAGAAATCAAACAAGCCACCAGCCAACACCTCTCTGTTGGCTTCAGTATCCTTTGGACCTCTTTGAGCAAATTCTGGTAATGTTAACAGCTAAGCAGCTAAAGCTAAAGCTGCCACTGAGTTCATTGTAACCCCAGTGTTCAAACATAAGGTGAGCATTGGAAACATCTTTTTATTTCTTCTTCATTTTGGTTTTTCTGGGTCCTCTCTGAGCCTCCAGTACTTTGGCTTACTGAGGGGTCTAAGAAGAGCTCAAGTCGATGCATGGTCAGCAATCTCTGCATACAGACAATTCTTAACATTCAAAGCTTGGGGTGTTGTAATAGATGCAATGTTCATACAGACACCGTGCACCTGCAGCTCTGTCCGGCTTCTGTCGCTACAGGAGGGAACTTTGCACTCTGGCCCTCCAGTTTTTCATTTCTTTGATATTTGTATAATATCTCTGAAATGGCTGCTGCCACTGTATGTTCCCAGTTAAAATGCTAAATTGTGAACTCTCCCTGAAAATTTTTTTGTAAGAAAAAAAAACAGATTAAATAATTTTTGCTCACTGTGTGCTGTCTCTGTTATCTTTAACTGTGTGTAACTTGACCTTATATCAGGGTGTTAAACGTATGATCCGGGGTGCAAAACCTGCCAACGTAAAGGTCGATCCAGACCTGCTTCTCTTCCTAACTCTAATGGGGAGCCCGACCCTTCGGAGGCCACCAATATTTGCTCTTTCATTCTTTCGGTTACTACCCGTAAGCTCATGACCACAGGTGAGGGCAGGAATGTAAATAAACTAGCAAAAAGAGTTTTGCCTTCTGGCTCCACTCCTTAAATATTCACTTTTTTTCAATTTTGTCAATTTGTATGGTAATGATTGATAAATGTGGAAATGTACATTAAAATGTAACTTCTAGCTCTTGACAAGTTATTCTAATTAAATATTTCATTTCTTAGATTCCGATATGAGATGTAGTGATTTTTTTTATTTTGTATATCCACTGTGTTTGTAAACTAATACAAAACTGGGAGTAACTGAGTGCTTAACATTTGAAACAAAATGTAAATGGAGTATAAAATTGATCATAGATATAAAATAAAAACACATAAATCATTAAATAATAGCCTACTTATGCAGCTGAGACTATTATTCATTAACTGTAAATATTCTGATGATTATTTCTTGGTCTGAAAAAAAGGAAAAATCTGACCTCTTTACTAATAAGTTATACTAATATTTTCCGGGTCCGGCCAACTTCAGATAAAACATCGGATCTATATGGACCTGAGACCAGAATGATTTTGATACTTTCACACTAGATTGAGGTAATTTGACAGTTTACCTGCACACATTGCAGGAAGCAGATTCGACCCATTCTGACCTCATCTGGGTGTTCATCAGATTTAGTTCCTTATTGACATTATACAGTAAAATCTCCTGTTTCAACACACTCCAAAGCTGCTCTGTTGTTTGAGATCTGATGCCTGGATGCGTGTGGACCTTTGAAATAACAACAGGAAGCTTAAGCTCTTTTTAAAAAAAAAAACGATTGGAGGTGATTTAATCTTTGTTGCATGCTGCAGGGTCATCGTTATCCTGCTGAAAGCTGCCATTGGTAAATGGCACACTGGTCATCAAGGAATAGACATAGCAACAATATTCAACAAGGCTGTGAAGTTTTAACTGTTTAATTGGTACGAATATCACCCAAACTATTACACCAGCAGTCTGAAACATTTACGCAAAGCAGGATGAATTCATGCTTCCATGGAAAGACTTAAGAGTTCCTTTTATCTGAACATGCAGCTGAGGTGGAAACTCATCTGATTAGGTAATGTTTTTATATCTTCCACTGTCCAGTTTGTCCAGAGTGTGTTAATTGTGACAGGAATGGTATCTAACCAATTTGGTTGGACATGAGTATTCAGATATACTTTGGTTTCAAGTATTTATGTTACTATTGGTGAAAACGCGTCCGATCATCATCAGGTTTACATCAAGAGCAGCAAAAGATCTGTCATGGAAACATGCCAAGAAGAGTATCTTTCTGCTTAATCAAGGCTTGAGATTCAAGGAAGATCTCACCGCAGCTGACAAAGCAGCAAGAATGTGGAGAAAGTAAGAAAAGAAGGCAGGACGGCTTTCTTCAGAGGGGGGAGAGCCTTCATCATGGTAACGAGATCTGTCCTGAGAAATGAACTGACATACAACTTTTCTGTTTTGGTCCTTGTTAATATACTTAAATGGGAATATTAATGTAAATCTACTAAAGAAAAGAAAAGAAAATCAGTTTATATGCAATGTTCCTGTTGAACTCTTAAGTTTGTGATTTTTTTCTATTCTTTATATGCGTCTTTCCATTTTTTAAGTAAATGCCAGAGGCTTGCGTGACCTACACGGAAGAAAAGCTTTATTTTTGTATTGAAGAGGAAGAAATGCTGATTTTTATTTTATTGTTTGTTTTTTTTTTTTTACAAGAAACCCAAAATGTGCAGCAAATGTGTCTTTTTGGAAAAATGGGACTAATTGATCTGCAGGTGTCGCCATCCTGAAAGGTCATTTTAAAGGTTGTATCATTTGTTTAGAAAAGGATGCTGCTGGACGACTTATTTTTCTAGTGTGAGTTTCAGCAGGAATGTTGGAAACTAACAAGAAATGCAAAGTTTTACAATAAATTAGGTTTTCAACAGGTGTAGCACATTTGTCGCAGCAAGTTAAAAAACACAAAATAATTATTGGTAACATAGTGTGCACTAAACACTTCAATGGAAACACCTGCATAAATTGTAGTTTATACAAACTTTACAAATATCGCTTTTATTTTGCAAAAAACTTTCTTTGCTTAAGGGCCAAATTTACTAAGATCTCATTTTGCGTTTACTAATTAGCGTCTGGTATCTAGAATTTAGCGTGTGGGCGGGGTCGTGATTAGTCTACTAAGATTGCTCACGCAAATGACAGCGGGTGCAAAGTGTTGGAGACACGCCTATTTAAATGAGGATTTAGTGTGTCACTGTTTTCATGATGACAACTTTACAAAACCGCAAGTGAAAATACAAGTTTGATCCGATGGAATTACAGGTGTTGGTGGAAGAATCCAATAAAATATCCAAAGAGCTGCAGCTGTTATGCCCTGCTCCGGACTCTACCAGCCCAATCACCATCACCTGCCACCAGACTCCTTATCCCCTATCATCTGCACCTGTTCCTGATTCACTCACAGCTTTATATCCCTCAGCTCCCAGTCTTTCCTTCGTCAGACATTGAATGAATGTGTCAACACCCATGCCTGTTCCTGCTGCTCCTGGCTTCCGTGGTCTACTGGAAATCCTGCCTTCCTGCTCCTCGTCCCTACATACCTCCTGGACTCCTCCACCTTTCCTACAGGTTCAGTTAATCCCGCATTATCTTCCAATAAATCCTGTTAACCTTCCTTTTGGCTCCGGCTCCCTCCATCCTTAGTACAGCAAATAAATCTGACAGCAGCTAAAAAAAAACCGCACTACACATTCAATGAATATTTGTTTTCGGTTTCTGTATATATGCTCAGAGTTTGCGGGAGGCACAAGCTGCACGTGAGTGTAGTCAATTGCTCCTATAACACCGGGGAATCCAGCCACCAAAAAAAAAAAAAAAACCTTTTGTCTTATTCAAAGAATCTCGAGACCTTGGAAACCTAATAAACGTAGGGATCCGGAGCAACATTGCATTTTGGAATTCAGT
Source organism: Pseudomugil tenellus (assembly GCA_037177515.1). NCBI lineage: Eukaryota > Metazoa > Chordata > Actinopteri > Atheriniformes > Pseudomugilidae > Pseudomugil > Pseudomugil tenellus. The sequence continues at coordinate 5,627,125 of JBAMHX010000026.1, forward strand.
CAACACATAAAAGACGTGACTGAGAGATGGCTACTGTAGTACGCTGGAATGAACCAGATGCAAAAAACTCTAGACTTGCCAGGAGTTTATTTATTGCAGGTATGCATGACTCCTTCTTGTGTCTGTCTCCAAATCTGCGCTGAGTTCCTCCAACAGCTCCAAAACAGCAAGGCTGGATAGGTGATATGTTTTAATAATTAGTTCCTCTCTCATTCCAAACATGTTAACATGAGGAGGAAATAGGCGTTCTCTCCGTCGTATTTGATTATTTCTATGTCTTCGTATTTCAACATGTGACTGCCCCAGCACCTTAATTGCTTTCAGGTGCCATCTGGTTAGTGGCATGAGTTGCACCTGGGCCTGCCCCGGTGTACTCTGCCACCTTTCATAAGCTCTTCCCAGTAGGAGCTCAGTGTGTCTCCCAGGATGGGGCTGGGAGATCACCTAAGCAGGCCTGATGCTTTTTTGGTTTCTTTAAAATAAATGGTTATTTTATATCAGACCACTTGTGCCTGCTTCCCCTGATTTTGTTACAGCCATTGAGCCAGTTTGTAACAATCACTGCAGTCATGTGTGCGCAATTACGCATTGCCCCCGTTTGCACGTTCTTTTGAAACGTGCTAAATATTGGCAGTTTTCTACCAGGTTTGATAAATCGCTTTGTGTGTGCTAAAATAATATATTTACATGTTCTCCTCCGACTCCACGCAAAATTCGGTGTTCACACGTGTGAACGCCCCAATTTACATATTGAAGAATTAAATTCCTGATGTACCTTTTTAAATATCAGAAGGAGCAATGTTGGTTTAATTCAGCATTATAAGAAAAGAGACAAACACCAGAGTTATTGTTTTTTCA
>JBAMHX010000026.1:5628082-5645042 GCA_037177515.1 Pseudomugil tenellus
ATTGGCCGATCTCTGTGAAGTGCCTTGAGACGACATTGTCGTGAAATGGCGCTATACAAATAAAGTTGAATTGAATTTAATTGAATAGTCCGTCTGTTTCGTTCTCCATGTTTCAGCTGCTTTTCCGCTGCTCAGCATCAATGATCAGACCTGAACCGAGTCTCCGTCATGATGAAGATCCACTAAAAGCACTGAAAGGAGTCAGATTGAAGATGCTGCTAACTTTTGGAAAGAAGAAGCTGCTTTACTGATGTGAGACAGCAATGTTTTCTGTTCATTTCATGTCTCAAATAATAATTTGTCTACAATAACATGACAAGTTTAAAAGAAATCAGTCGCTTCTGTTCAGAGTCCAGCCTGCAGTTCTGAGAAACGCTGCCCTCTGCTGGTCACAGGAGGAAACGAATCTTCCAGCTTCTACCTGCAGGTTAACACGTGATGGAGGATTTCACACACCTGGGGGCTCTTTTACAAACCATTCATCTCGTGCAATGAACATTATTAGATGTGTCATGTTGCCCCTCCTAATCATAAACAGAGAGAGCTCAAATATGACACATTTATAGATAAATTAAATAGAACTTGTTCCACAAAACCCAGCAGGGTGAAGCGCACCGCAGTACTCTGATTCACGACTTCTGATGTTCACACATGTCACTCCATTGCTTTATTGGACACTTGACTACATTACAGCAAGCTTGCTTTATAAAGTTGTATTTATGAAATAAAGCAGAGTTTCAGAACCAATGATGAGACAAAAAGCTGGTAAGCATGAATCAGAACCAAACTAACTCATGCACTGTCTCATTGGCTCAAGTTCAATCTGTTTTCTGAAACTAATTCTTTTTTATCAAATTCATTTAACTTAATAAAGCAAGTACAGGTACATCTCAGGAAATTAGAATGTTATGAAAAAGTTTAATATTCTTTTATTTCAGAATGTGAAACCAATATATCATATAGATTCATTACACAAAGTAAAACATTTCAACAATTTATTTCTTGAAATATTGATAATTGTTACTTATAGATAATAAAAACTAAAATGCAATGTCTCAAATGACATACGAACACTTTAAAAAATGATATTTTAAACAGAAATGTCAGGCTTCTGAAAAGTATGTTCTTTTCTATACACTTATTCAATACTTGGTAGGGCCCCCTTTTGCATGAATTACTGCATCAATGCGGCGTCGCACGGAAGCAATCAGTGTGTGAACCTGCTGTGGTGTGATGGAAGCCCAGGTTACTTTGATAGCAGCCTTCAGGTCATCTACATTGTTGGGTCTGGTGTCTCTCATCTTCCTCTTGACAATACCCCACAGATTCTCTACACGATTCAGATCAGGTGAGTTTGCTGGCCAATCAAGCACAGTAACACCATGGTCACTGAAGCAGCTTTTGGTTCCTTTGGCAGTGGGTGCAGGTGCCAAGTCCTGCTGGAAAATGAAATGGGCATCTCCATAGAGCTTGTCAGCAGAAGGTAGCATGAAGTGCTCTAAAATGTCCTGGTAGATGGCTGTGTTGACTGTGCACGTCAGAAAACAGAGTGGACCAACACCAGCAGATGACATGGCTCCCCAAATCATCACTGACTGGAAACTTCACATTCTGTGCCTCTCCACTCTTCCTCCAGACTCTGGGACCTTGATTTCCAAATGAAATGCAGAATTTGCTTTCATCTGAAAAGAGGACTTTGGACCACTGAGCAACAGTCCAGTTCTTTTTCTCCTTAGCCCAGATAAGTCGCTTCTGACGTTGTCTCTGGTTCAGGAGTGGCTTGACACGAGGAATGCGACTTTTGTAGCCCATATCTAGGAGTCGTATGTGCGTAGTGGCTCTTGATGCGCTGAGTCCAGCTTCAGTCCACTCCATGTGAAGCTCCCCCAAATTCTTGAATGGATGTCACTTGACAATCCTCTCAAGGCTGCGTTCATCCCTTCTGATGGTGCACCTTTTCCCACTACACTTTTTCCTTCCACTCAACCTTCCATTAATATGCTTGCAGCATTTGGTCAACAACCAACTTTTTTAGCAATTGCCTTTTATGACATTCCCTCCTTGTGGATGGAATGAACAATGATTGTCTATTGGACATCTGTCAAGTCAGCAGTCTTCCCCATGAGTGTGTATCCATCTGAACCAGACTGAGAGCATTTAAAGGCTCGGGATACCTTTGCAGGTGTTTTGAGTTAATTAGTTGATCAAGGTCTGGCACTATGGCTCTCTAACATTTAAGTTTTTACAATATTCTACACTGCATATTAGTTTTTTTCATCTATAAGCCACAATTATCAATATTTCAAGGAACGAATGGTTGAAATGTTTGACTCTATGTGTAATAAATCTATGTGATATATAGGTTTTTAAAATCTGAAATGACTTAAAAAGAATATTATACCTTTTCATAATATTCTAATTTCCTGAGATGTACCTGTATAGTGGATGTGTAATGATGCTAAGTAACGTGGAGCTGAAACAGACAGGATGAAATGAGAAAATGTGGGATCCAATCCGAGAGGAGAACGTTTTCCTCCGGCAGCAGTGGCTGTGGTGTACCAGGGAGAGGAGGAGGGAAGGCTCTGCTTCTCGAAGCTTCTTCTGCCTTTAGTTGCGATCTTCAGTGAAGAAAAGTGTCCATTACAAGCAGCAAGGATCTATCTAATGTGTGCTAAATGTAGGCTAACTGTAGTTACTTGTTAGCATAGATGTTACCACGTAGTTTGGAGGTTTGTCAGACTTATTCTGAGAATCTGATTTCTGTTTAAAGAAATGAGCCGAACTGATGGAGAAAAGTGTTGTTGTGATGGATGTGAGCAAAGTAGATAATGATGATGTGATGAAGGAGCAGAGAATTGGATGAAAGGAGAAGCTCTATGTGCAGAAGCATCTGCAATGTGATTCAATGAAAAAAGCTTCTCTGCTGTGCAGGAAGGACTGATTGTTGTGGATTTACATCTCTCACTTAAGACTGTATTACATATGTTGGGAGAAAAACTACCTTGCAACAGTATTTATGGCAGTACTTTTAAAAGAGTAACTCAACTTTTCACAGTCAATCAAAAGATAACAGTTACTTTTTGAATGAATTAACTAGTAACTGTAACAAGTAACTTTTCCCAGTAACTATGGCAACACAGATGAGTTTTTACAAGGTGTGCAGTAGGTAGTATGACTACAGAGTAAATATATAAATACTGTAGTAACTTGTGTGTAATACTTCACAGTGGAGGCGCTGCCATCATTTGAAGATTACACCAACAGCAGAGTCATGACTGGCTGGACTGGGACCTGTGTTAGACCAGTCCACCCAGCAGAAGCGTGTAATCCCAGTACATCTGCAGCTGCTGACCAGTCTCAGGTTTGTGGCAAGCGGCTCATTCGGGTGGGAATTATCCGGCAGGTTAATGAGCCAAACTGTCTCCTTTCAGCCACATGGATAGACACCAGTAATAGGGGAGGTGCAGACTGGTTTTTCATGACTTTGTTGATGGTTTCAGTAGGACCCACATGTATTTGCAGTGCCGTAACAATAACAGGACATCTTCTGTGCTGGAACTGCAACGCAAACAGCACCCCGACACCGCCATGGAGAAAGTGTCATTTAAGTTCCGCACATCGCCTTTTTGAACACCAGTATTTATTTATTGGTACCAATAAATAAATATGAATCAGTAGGTCTACAAAACATAAATATACATTGAGAAACCACGTGGCTTACTGTAATGCTGCACTCATCAGCTATTTTAATTAAATAACTATTTGATTAAAACATAACATATTTGAATTTGCAAGGGTTATTTGAAAAGCAAAACTGCCAATCACGCTGCGTGCTGAAAAGAATACCGGATTTAACAGAAAAATCTATTTTTACAACACACCCACAGCACAAATACAAAACAACAAAACAAAAATACACTTGCTCAAAGGTCAAAATATTACAACCCTGGAAGGCTGTTACAGGCCCAGCAGCCTGTGCTGAGCTCCAGGGCCTGGGAGGCTTTTCCAGACCCAGCAGGCTACACTGAGCTCCAGGGCCTGGGAGGCTTTTCCAGACCCAGCAGGCTACACTGAGCTCCAGGGCCTGGGAGGCTTAGTCAGTTCCAGCAGCCTGGAAGCCCTAGCTGAGCTCCAGGCCCTGGAAGGCTGTTACAGGACCAACAGCCTGAGCTTAACTCCAGGACTTTATAAAAATAAAGTGAAATGAGTGAAACATATGTAGCAGATGTATTGGAAGGTCAAAATCAGGTTCAAATGTAATGAAACTTAGTGTAAGTTGAACTAAAAGAGAGGTGAGGTTGTTTCACCGTGATGAGCAGAAGACATTCAGCTACACAGGGATATGAGTTATTCTTATTAAACCCTGACGAGCTAAACACAATGAAGCCAGGCTGCTCTGAGGTGCTGAACTCAGTTATAATGTAACTCAATGTGACAAATAGTGGTGTTCATGCCGGTTGGAGGGCCATAGCTCAAAATCTGTAAGTTACAGCTTTTTCAGCAATGGCTTGAGTTGAAGCCAAGAAGATTTGCAACGGTTTGATGTATAATATGTGTCTGTAGGACAAAAACTAAAGAGGTTATAAGAAGAAGTTGCTCGAAGTTTTTCAGAAAAAATGAAAAGTTAGAGTGGGGCTAGAGTGAGGGAGCAGAAGGGAGAATCTGAAGATTTTCATTATTTTAAAACTGCCATAATTCGAAATTGGTAAAAGATATGAACATGAAAAGTCATTCCAGAATAGCTGAATCCTTTGTGACTTGTTTAATGTTTGAATGGTGTTTCTAGCTGACAGCATGCTGAAGTTGTAATCGCTCGAAGGAGTAGAAGTTTTTCAAGAAGAAAGAAACCAGGAGAAGCTTTCTCCATTCATTTCAATGGCGAAAAATTAAAGATTTAAAGTTAAATATTTTATTATATTATACTAAAATATTATAAAAACTATAAAAGTTACTGTATAAAGTTGAAACTCCCAAGCAGTCATCTCCTGAACGAGCGGAACTTTTGATACCAAAATTGTAGAAATCGGAAAGAAGCTAGCTGAAGTTATTGCGCGCTGAAAAACGGCAGAAGAATAATAATAAAAAAACAGGATCTCAAGGAATCTGGTTTTCAGAAAAGGAGAGAGAGAAAGGAGCGAGATGTAAGACTAAAGAGAGGGTGCTAATATGTGACCCCTTTTCTCACCTGGAAAGGTGAGGTTGAGATAAACCAATTGCTCATAAGCTAGCTACATACAGGATCATTTAATCTGCTCCCTCTGAGGTCAGAAGCATCATCTGATGATGGACAATGCCTAATATGCGCGAGCTGTCAAAATTTATGATAAAAACATCTTGTGTCTGTGCATCTTTTGTTTCTTTAATTAAATCAAGGCTCTTCAGCCTTTATAATAATCCAGAGGGTGAGTAGCATATTTATTCCAAAAACCTGAGTTGACACTTTACAAACTTTTACAACAAGACATAAATATTCTACATATTCTATGAAATAAAAACAGCCTGTAGGCTAATTGTTTGACTGTTTACTGGACAGTTGTTTGAAAACAGAGTATCCTACAGATGCCTGTATTAAAGTGAGACAATATTAAAATAGCTTAAATAGTTAAGTGTGTGCCTTGAGATTTAAACACAGGCATTAAAATATCAAAATACATCAACAGATCCTTTTATTCCCTGGAAAGTTGCAGCTGCAGTAAAAACATCTAAGCACTCAAGAAGTACTGAAACCTGTAAGATGTTAGCTCTCGGGGACTGGAGTTGAAGACTCCTGATATAATGTTTCCAAATAAGTGATTATTAAATGATTATTTCTTGCTCTGAAACAAAGGAAAAATCTGACCTTTTTACTAATAAGTTATGCTAATATTTTTCGGGTCCGGCCCACTTCAGATAAAATATCGATCTATATGGACCTGAGACCAGAATGATTTTGATACTTCCGCACTAGATTGAGGTAATTTGACACATTGCAGGAAGCAGATGTGACCCATTCTTACCTCATCTGGGTGTTCATCAGATTTACTTCCATATTGACATGAAGCATTATATAAAATCTCCTGTTTCAGCACATTCCAAAGCTGCTCTGTTGTTTGAGATCTGTTCCCTGGATGCGTGTGGACCTTTGAAGTAACATCAGTAGGCTCATGTTTTTATATCTTCCACTGTGCAGTTTGGATGAGTGTGTTAATTGTGACAGGAGTGGTATCTAATCAATTTGGCTGGACATGAGTATTCAGATATTCTACACACTTTGGTTTCAACAAGTATTTATATTACTGTTGGTGAAACCACGTCTGATCATCGTCAGGTTTACATGGAGAGCAGCTAAAGATCTGACATGGAAACACGCCAAGGATAGCATATTTCAGCTCAATCCTTGAGATTTAAGGAAGATCTCACCGCAGCTGACAAAGCAGCAGTAAGTCTTCTTTGTCCTGCGGTGGAAAAAGAAGAAAAGAAGGCAGGATGGCTTTCTTCAGAGGGGGAGAGAACTTCATCATGATAAAGAGATGTGTCCTGAGAAATGAACTGACATACTACTTTTCTGTTTTGGACCTTGCTAATATACTTAAATGAGAATATTATTGTTGGGTATAAAATACAATACTATGTTGAATGTAAATCTACTAAAGAAAAGGAAAAAATATGATCAGTTTGTATGCAATGTTCCTGTTGCTGTTAGGAAAAGTTAAACTTTTAAGTTAGTGATTTTTTATATGCGTCTTTCCATTTTTTCTGTTAATGCCAGAGGCTTGCGTGACTTACTCAGAAGAGTAAGCTTTATTTTAGTATTATAGAGGAAGAAATGCTGATTTTTATCTTATTGTTTTTTACAAAAAACCCATAAATGTGCCGCAAATGTGTCATTTTGGAAAAATGGAACTAATCGATTTGCAGTTGTCGCCATCCTGAAAGGTAATTTTAAAGGTTGTATCATTTGTTTAGAAAATGATGCTGCAGGACAACTTATTTTTCTAGTGTGTGAGTTTCAGCAGGTGCCATTTATAGTGATGAGTATTTATGCAATCTATAGATTTTCTGATGATGGAATAGACCGATGGCCTCCAAGAAAAGTAAATACAAGTTGTGAACTTAAAAATGTAATTTTAAGATTAGTGCTCATTGATATTTGGCAAGGAAAAAAATCCAGAAATCAGCTGATGTATAGCAACAAAATCTTTCCTACATAGATTTTTGTTTATTTAAAATATTATTATTGAAGCAGCCATCCTAACAGATCATAAAGCAATGTTTATTTAAATCAAACGGAATTATTGCAGCAATCACAAATTTATATCAGGATATAGGTAAACTTCATATTAAATTACTTAAACCTTTGGATCTGAAATGGTGTTATAGACTTTGGAGAGAGGCATGTGACTGGTGGACCATTTTGCAGTAAACTTGTTTTGCATGGAAGTTAATTGTAGTTTAGTTGTTGTACTGAGTTTTCTGTTCTTTTTTAGAGGAAAATCCACTTTTGTGATTTCACACCATGATGATCTGGAGCCAGCTTAATGATTGCAATGAAATTCTAATAAATATATCAGAATAATTCCATTGAACCGTACAATACTTCACCTATTTTACTTGTGTTTTGCTGAAATGAAAAATAAATTCAAATAAACTGCAAACCAACACCAAGAAAACCAAGATCATCATCGACCTCAGGAGGCACAGCACAGACCCAGAACCCCTCTACATAAACGCTGGCCGACATCTCCTGGTCAGAGAATATTAAGTCAATCACTAAGAAGGCTCAGCAGCGGCTACACTTCCTGAGAAACTGAACTCCAACCTGCTGCTGACCTTCTAACGTTCATCCATCGAGAGCCTGCTGACATACTGCATCATAATTTGGTACGGTATGCAGCAGACAGAGAGAGGCTACAGAGAGTTGTAAAAACAGCAGAAAAGATCATTAGCTGCCCTCTGCCCCCTGATGGACATTTACACCTTTCTTGGACTTTATTCTTTTTTATAAGAATTTCTTGCACTGACAGGCAATGCAGCGCCATTTTAAATGTCACGTGACGTAACCATGTGACGTCATGTCCAGTACGCGTTAATTTTGCGATAAACTTCTATATCGACAGGTTTTTAGCAATAATTCTGGCAATAATTTTCTAAAAAAGGAAAACAACTGGATCACTATAGCAACTAACCCACCCCCCAACCCCATTTGCGCAAAACGGCGCAAATACGTCCCGGTGGAAACGTAAGTAAACAATATTTTTCTATTTTATTAGCAGGTTTTTGTTCATTATGAGGAAAGTAAATAAAACTTTACTTTACTGATAGTTAGCTGTTTGCTACCGTTAGCCTTGAATTTACAGGTGTAGTGCCAAAAAAAGCACCTGTCTCACGGAGCGCCTTTAGCCTACCACGCGTATCGATACTTGTATTTCTGTGTGACCATTTAATCATTTCTTTATTATTTACCTTCTATTATTTCTGTATATAAATATATTTCAGCAGTTTAGTACGGGGTAATAGTTAATAAACGCCCTGTACCGGCGAAATGCTTCTTTTCAAGCGAGGATTCTCTTTTCGGCAGGACACCTATCGCAATATATGATTCTTAATCAATCAAACAAATAAAACAAATCGACTTCTTCTGTTTAAAAAAAATGAAAAAATATTCTCATTTATTGAGGTAATTTTTTCTATGAAAAAAAAAACGAATTGAGGTAACAACTTGCATAGTATAACTTCCATAAAATTTACACACGCACACATATACACACACCCATGGAGTAGTAACCAAAAATGCCAACAAATAACAGTGAAGGAAAAACATGAAGTGTGCTTTGATTCTCCTGTCTTGGACAAATCAAAAGGAAAATGAACAGTAAAAACAGTAATAACTGCTGGTGGTGTTGAACAATCAGAACAAGTGGTTGTATAAAACTTTTTCAATACTCTGTAACCTTGTTTGTAGAAATCTCTCAGGATTGTATAAAAATACATTCAGAATGTAAATGCTGGTTTATGTGGAAATTGCATTTTTCACATTCCACTTATGATGAAATGATATGTACTTTTAAAAATAGATCTGCTTTTTCAAGAAAAGGGCACATTTTCCTTTGTGGTCATTATTGTGGGATTGTTTACACACTGAAGACAGTTCCATTCTGGAAAAGAAAGATGGTGGAATTGAGATGAAAATTATCCCTTTGGAAACTTTAATCCCTCCAAGCAGAAGAGGGAAGAAAACATAAACACGATTTTTGGAAATGCAGAGTTTTGTCCAAACTCTTCCCCTTTGGCTCGAGTACTTGAGCAGAAAAAAAAAATTCTTGTCACTTTTGTTTACAGTTTTCTAAACGCCAACAAATAGACGACCTGTTCTGTAGAAATTAGTGCATTTCTGGCAGGAAAAGGGCCAAAGTTTGGCCACGGCATTAAAATCTATCAAGTGCAGGAAAGCCATTCCTACTGACAGAGTCACATTACAACCCTACATCCAGTTCTGTGTCAACTATCTAAAGTGACTGAGAAACATTTCAGCTGATTTTAACAAACAAACAGCATTTACAATCAATTAGCCAGCAGACGCAGGTGGGCACACCTGTAAAGGGCACTGACGTATGCTTGTGTCCGGCTGGTCTGCTAGCTGCTACTGAGACACATCTTGACTGATACGCTCATAATAATAAAATACAAATAAATCACTTCACAATTCTTTGCTTTTAAAATACCTACATATAAACACCATATACAATAATTTCACAAAGCAGAACCGGGTTTTACAAAGGAGTCTTTCCACTTTTTTTTTGTCTTTTACCTTTATCTTAGAAAAAATATACTAAAAAGTCCCAACCTCCCAGGTTAACAAAAGAAAAAGAGATAAAGAGAAATGCGATGAGGGCTGTGCTGCTGTTCTCTCGCTGAGTGGTCAGGATACAGCGGAGGTGGAGAAGGATTTTAAAATGTGTGATACTATAGCGGCCGGTCTTTATCCTGAGTTACTCGCTGTGTGTAGAAGAGGATGTAGGCCTGAGCTCGGCAGACCTCGTCTACTGAACACACATTCAGCTTAGAGTCATTACAGTGAACCCAGAAGCCTGAAGAAGATGAAGAAAAGAGAAATTTAACAGAAACTGTTCTTTTCATTCATTCTACTGGCTATAAAAACAGATGACAAAAGCATCTAATTACCTCCTTGTGTGTTATAGCAGTAGGCAGTGTAGTGTCCAGACCCGAAGCCCTTCCCATGATGCATCACCACAGCGGAGAGTTCGTAGAGGAAGTGCTGTGGTCGTGGCGAGCCTGGAGAACTGGGGCTGCTGGGGGAACAGGGGATGCCTTTGGGTGAGGGCTCTCTGCAGCAGTAGGGCTCCATATTGAGAAGTTGGTCGAAACTGACGTGGACTCCGATTTTCTCGCGGTGATTCCGCCCAGACCACCTGACAACCAATCACAACCCAGAAAACAAAGTCAGACAGCTAACTTGTTTACAATCGTTACACACTGTCCGTTCATTCCACTAAAAGCCTTTTTTCCATCATAATTATAGACTCGGGTGCAGCGACATCTTACCTGAAGCGTTTAAGGTGGAGTCTGAGGACCTGAGGCAGTTTGTGGACCATCAGCTGTTTCTGTGCTTCGGTCAGGATGAGGGGTTTGGACGAGGTCCGACGTCTGGCAGCTGCAAACACAAAGACAGGAGAGATGAAAAAAAATGTTATTCACTGCACTCGAGACTAGTGCGGTGAATGATCAACACTCCTCAGTAAGACAAGCAGTCACGGGAGAGCCAAAACCAGAGAAAAAGATACATTCAATATGTTTTATACATTTTTCCATCTATTATTATTTTCTTGTTTGTTGGATTTGACTTCAAAACCAAGTTATTCAATATGTCATGACATAATTATGATGTAGCAATTAGAAAAACTGCAAAAAAGGACACCAAGTTACTGTGTGGATGCAGTGTTTTTTAGTTTAACAATAACTACTAATTATTTGTGTTTAATAACTGCCTAAAGTACAGAAAATTATAGTTTGATTAAAATACTATTTATTAATCTAATCTTTTTAAATATATGCAAAGCTACCTCAAAGAAGAGGCATCAATATTGCAGCTAAATGGCATAATAGCAAAGCAAATTAACTTAAATGTAAATATGAGAAGAATAAAACGATTGAGGAGAAGAATCATGTTAATCTGCTGTATAAATGTCTCACAATAAGCACTAAATTACTGTGATCACTTCACTCACAGTTACACTGGTCACAAGCGTAGATGTTTCCCTCCAGCGCTTCAGTTTCCGTGAACTTCGCCAGCATCTCTGTCAAGTGGCATGAAGCCTGAGCGGCTGACTCCCTGCTGTTACTGTGATATCGCTCAGGAAACTCCAGAGACAAATCCCAGAAAGGCTCCACAGTGTTGGAACGATGGTCACATGCCAGACATGTCACCTGCGTGTGTGAGGAAAATAACGTTAAAGCGCTGTTGTGGATGTTCACGTGCAAACTGTGAAGACATAAGCCATCTGAATCGGTGCTGAGGCGAATGCTTGCAGAGCTTTAAACTGCCAAAACAGATACAAACATGGCCTTCTGTTCAGCAAGAGCAGGTGCTCCAGTGTGTGAGCTGCCTCCACAAGTAGGAATTAATCTCTCGTCCTCATTCTAACTCTGCTCACTAGCTACATAAAGCTGCTTATCATTTATAAAATCTAGTGGAGCTGTAAGACATCTTATCTCATATTAAAGCTGATAAAACCAGTTTAGTCATAAATCTTTAAGCACTATTTAATGAAAAAGTGTTCAGTAGGAACTCATGCTAGCAGTAAAATGCATGTTGATGAGTCAGACTATGACCAGTAATTAAATGTGTGTGTTTCTTACCTGGCTGAGGAGCTGACCATGAAAGATGGTGTTGACCACGCTGAGGACCTGCTTGATGAGTCGCTTCTGCGTCTGTGGGACACCTGCAGTGGTTGTGTGCTTGCCGGTGCTTTCCAGTTCATGCTGCACTTTATCCAACAGCTCACACAGGAACTCCTGAGCGTCCTGCTGAGCATATCCTCTGAAGGCAGGGATCAGCTGCCACACCGAGTGAAGCATGGCAAAAGGCGATACCAGCGCCCATTTGCCAGACCACATAACCTGGAACAAGGTGTGTAGCTCATGGCAGAGAGAGATGTGCTTTGAGCTGGGCTCTTTGGGTTGTATGAGCTCCATGCTGCGGGCCCGTGAAGCCCCGCCGCTCAGCCCTGCACCAGAGCCCGAGTTGGTCTGCAGTCCCTTCCTCTGAGATAGCGGGGAGAGCGAGGAGACCTTTCCTACCAGCTGCCCGTGGACGGCAGATGCCAGTAGCTCCAGTGCCTGCGTCAGGTCCAGACGCAGAAAGCACTCCCTGAAAACATGAAGATGACTCAGCACCTGCAGGATGGAGTTCATATAACAAGTGTTTCCTAAATTCCTTAAGCCAGTCACTCCAGGAGTGACCGTGGGACGCCGTTTGAAGGGTGAGCCATCCTGTTTGGTATTCTGCTTGCGACGCACAGGGGTTTGGGTAATCCGAGGAGGTGCTGAGCGTGTTTTACGCCTTGGTTTGGTAGCGGAGGAACGGCTCCGAGGTTTGGAAGCTGGTTGGGATATTTTTGTTTGTTTGGCTCGCTTTGAGGTTTCAGTAACACGGTGTCGAATCCGTGAGCTGGGGGTTCGAGGAGGGGGCAGACGAGGTTTGGTCTTTCTGCGTGGCTGTTTAAAGGTTGGTGTGGTGATTGCCTTATCCGCAACTTTCTGGCTTTTCTGACGCAACCGACGACTCTTCCTGAGAGGAGCGTTCTCCAGCTCCTCCTGCAGCTGCCTCTTCAGAGCACACCTCCTCTCCCTGGCTTCCCTTTTCTGTTGCTCTTCTACTTCCTTCTTTCTCTCTTCTTCTTCTCTCTTTTTTCCACAATCAGTCAGGCCAAACCAAAGTCGGAAGATACGTCCCATAAGTGCCCTGCGCCGGTGCCACAAGGCGGTAAACATCCTGTCCTCATCCCGGAGCTGCAACTCGCTGGCGCCGCACGGAATGAGGGTATCCGATGCGGCGCTGGAAGAGCGGAGAGTGCGCCCGCTGCGGGTCGTGACCTCATAGTTCTGACTCTGGATAGCGCTGAGCGTGCTCCGAAGCAGCTTGAGGTCGCCGGTGGTGTTATCGTTCAGAACATAGTCATCACACAAATAACAAAACACATACAGTTCGTTAACCTCCATAGCCAGCGGGTGGCGCTGCTGCTGGAAGTGCTGGAGGGCGTGTTCCTCGATGTAGCGGCCACACGCCACGTGTGCACAGCCCAAACAGGCCCATACTGACTCGGTGGTGTTGCAGTCAGCACAGTGCCACTTCTGGGGGTTGAGGATGGAGTGGTCCGGGGCTAGCCGCAGCCGCCCCACATGCTTACACCTGTCCATCACACGCACCTGCCGGCCGAGTTGGCTGGCTGGCTGCGTCAGTCAACAACTGACCGCGTGTGCATGTAAGGCTAAATGTGTCTGTTAACGTTTAACACTGGCTTCATATCACCATGGTAACCACGGTGAGGCTTGAAACAGGACCCTTCCAGGGCATGTTGGTGTTTTCTGGAGGGAACAGAAAAACAAGATCAGATGGAAAGAAGAAATAATTAAAAAAGCAGGATAAGAAACATTAACATCTACTCATAAAATTGTCTTTTAGTCCTTAACATTACAAATGAGTAGTTTAAAATAAGAAAAAGCACATCCAATGTATTTTTTCCATCATGCCAGTGAGCTTTTATGCTGCAAATGCATCAAACCAGACTACAAAACTCTTAACTCAAAGCTGCTGACCTCCACTGACTCTTTTACAAGCCACACATAGTTAACTGAGGTGAACTAAAAGCTGGCAGTCAGATTTAAACCTTTTACAGGAAGCAACATGGTTCGTGAGTAAAATAACTAGTTAATAAATATAATTATGCAAAGAATATCCCTCATATTTAATCTGTTTACAACAGCTAAAAACTTTAAAATCTAAAAAAAAACAAACACATCTGATCAAGATTAAAACTTAGGAGCAATAATCATAGTCAACATGGATTATTAAATCCATGGATTATTGTTTAGGGAAATGCTTTTATCATTAATAAAAGCTCATTTTTAATGGGATTGATAACTTCAAAGAAGCATTAATGAAGTGTCCTCAACAAATCTCCCAAATGTAATGTACACATTTTAACCACAATGCTTAAAGGTCGAGAAGTTTGAAAATCTGTATGATAACCTTTTTAAATACAGTCAAAACAACATGGTGTCATTTAGATTAAATAAAGAATGACAATTATATTCTTCTTCGAAAAAATATAGCTAGGGGAGTAAAGAGATTTCTTCACATGTTGAGCTAAAACATTGTTTCGTGGTACTTAAACTATACTTGAAAATGTCCATTCTCTGTTAATTTATATACTCTATGTAATTTCCAAATAAACAGTTCAATTTTATGCTTTATTACTTCTGTTTATGATAATTAGTGACTATATAAAGGTCTTGCAAAATGGAAATAATAGTGTGCTTTAAAATAAAACCAACATATCAAATGGATGAAATCTGAAAAAAATCGGCTTCATCCAGGTTTTAGATTAAGCGCTACCTCTCAAAATCAGATTTAAATAAAGACAAGACCATACAAAAAAATGAGAAGGTATGGCTAAATTTTGCTTTCACCTTCTGTAATATCTCATTATCTTACAAACAGCATAGATTATTCTGGAGTCAATGTGTTCTGCATTATTATTCTGTTTGTCTATTGATAAGCAAGTATTTCTTATCAAAATGATTACCTGTATAATCATCTGAGGAGCCACATCAATAATAGGTTAAAAAACTATGTGAGGATAAATAAGTTTTCCACTTTTTGTTGTAAAAATTTTTAATTACTCTTCATAACCCTCATTTAATAACCTAAATATAAACAATCTAAAGTTTCAAGTCAGAACAAGACAAGCTTGTTTAGCAGTTCTAGTAAAGGAGTGGGCGTGTTAATTCAATAACAATCAGCAGATCTTGCAGCAGCTGTGATATGAATACGATCTGTTTGCTGTCAAGTATCCAAGACTGATCGTGTGGAGGTGTTAAGCTCTTACAGAGCCTAATCTTAAAATCGCTCCGCATTGAACCTTCCACTATCATGTTGAGCAATAGACATGCATGAAAACGTGGCACAGAAACAAATCTAAAACTTATCCCATACTGTTAATTAATAGCAACCTGTAAAATAGTTGTGTGTAATAAATTAAAGACAGAAATAAGTCTTGGTAGGATTGTTTCGGGGCTTCTAATGTCAACCAAGTTTTATCAGCAAGTAAGCGCGCTTTGCTTGGTTTGTCCTTGTGGCTGCATGGTCTTACATGGCTGGATATCACTCATCCTTGCGTTAACTTTGGGTTAATGAGCCACAACAACACACAAACAGAACGGAAAGTGAGCCAACGGACTGCATAACACATAAGCGGAAGGACATACGCTGTATTTGTCTATCTAAAGTCATAATAATGTTCTCTTCACGGCTAACGTCTGCTAGCTACAAACTAACTCGTTAGAAATAGCTGAGGATGATCAAATACTGAATTATTAAAAAAATATAATAATCCTCTCCATATATTTCGTGGGATAACCGTTTAAAACAAACAAAACTACTAATAGATTACACGCAAGCCTGTGCATGTTATGCCTTTTCTACTATTTTAATGTGTTGATTCTAGATTAATGAGCCGTTCTTGCTGCTAACATTAGCCTAACGGGCTAACTAGCAGTAGCCTACTAGGCTAACACCGATAATCCCAACAAGTTCATGCATTCGCCGGAGGAAGGATTTAAGCTTCGGACACCCACAGCCGGGGCGTATTTCAACGAGACTAATTGTAGATTCCATTACACTAAAATAGACATGCAATGGAAATTAATCGTTAAAGAAACCAGCATACCAAGCCTCTTCTTCACGGCAGTAGCTCCTCTGTTTTAAAATGATCGCCATCTTGTCAGCCCTTGTCGCGTGGTGCTGGCTGTAGCGCGACCTCGATGCGTGACGTTGTTGTTGTTGTTATTGTTATTGTTTATCATAAAACTCAATGTGTTGATAATCTTTCGATTTAAATATTTCTTTGATAGCAACAGTTATATTAATTCTCTACTTTACCCTTTCCTATTCTGTCTGCGTACATGATTTTATTTTCAGAAAAAATACCACTAGTAGATAAATCTATTACAAGTAGATTATTAAACTGACTCATTTATGGAATCATTGACTTTGGGATATTGTTACTGCATTAGACATGCATTTGGCTATTTTATACAAATAATCTATAATTAAGGAACTATACTGGCCACATCGTAAGCATACATTGCAAAAAGGGAAATACCAGAAGCTATTCATGTTTGTATTTTATAAAACAAAAATATCACTATGATTAGTTATTCTGAACCGCACTTTTCTTCTTTTTCACACAGCAAGTAAGAGAAAATAATCCAAATAAGATGAAATCACTGCATTGCACTTAAAACCAAATTAGAGGCAGGGTTTCTTTTCTCCACTAGAGGGAAGAGTGGCACCATCCATTTTCCAGTATCACCTGATCATTACCAGTATGGAGCCTGCAATCATCCTCTCAAGGCTCTTTAATGCAAACTACATTTACTCAAATGTAAATGTAATGTTCTTGCTGTATGATAGCTGGAATAAGTCTATTCACCTGAACAGGAAGAAGCATGTACAAAAGATTAATCAGTTAAAGTTGGATTTTTATTCAAATTTGCTTTATACTTCTACTGTACAATATTTCCGATATGAATATTGTACCCTTTTACAGTGTCAATGAGTTGGCAAAGTCTGATATTGATGAATGATATTATAATTGCATCTTATAGTCTCTTTAACTGTTTTTTCCAAACAGTTGGATAAACTGAAGGTTTAAATGTATTTTAACTAAAAATTATATAA
>JBAMHX010000026.1:5654710-5667321 GCA_037177515.1 Pseudomugil tenellus
GATAGAGAATCTTCACCGTATGCATTTCTTTCTAACACCTGGAGCTCATAAAGGTAAAAATAAACACACACACACGCACACACATTGTAAAAACATGCAGCTTTACAACATGTTTTCACAGTTTTCACTGGTGGATAATTTCAGTGAAAGGCCGCCATTCCGGTGGTTTCATGGTGGTGTTAACGCAGCTGGATACGCTGTTGGATTTGTGGTGGGTGAAAACACAGGTGCAGGTGAAGCCGGAGGAAATGCTTTGCAGCCTGTAAACAAACACGCCTCCTGTAATTGCTGCTCCTAAGATTTTCCTCCGACCTGCTCGGCTTGGTAAAGCTGGGTGTTAGCATTGGCTGCTTGACAACATATGATGTGTAATAGTTTTTTATTCCAGCTTGACATAAATATCTGTTCTTTTCCTTCAAAATTTTTCTGTCATCACGTTGATCTATGGGTTGGTCCATAATGACTCGATGACATCAGCACCTTGTTTGCGTGGCTGTAAAATAATCAGCAGTAGCGTCTTGATCACTCTGCTATGTCAACATCATCCTCCTTGTTCTGGCTTGCTCATCATGAGGAGAAGCATTCCTGATCCCTGTCTGCATTCATCTTCGTGTTTTTTTTTCACATGCAATTAAGTAAAAACCACAGAGTGTGGATGATTTGTGAGGACAATGCAGAACATTTTTACTTGAACTACCCCATTGATTTAGTTTTGAACAGGTTTCTGATGCCTAAATCTTCTCATTTCCTCTGTAAGAGAATTACAACTGATGGGATAATACTGAACACATGACTCACTTATCCAGCACACATTTCCTTTGACTATAAAGTTGAGAGGAAATCCATTCTTAAAATATTTTCTCCTCCTCATGTTCTTTGACAAATGCCAATTTCACAAGCTGGATGTAAGTTTGAACTTGAAAAGGATTGTTACGATATTAAAGCAAATTTCATCATACAGGCTTGGTAGCGCATGAAAGCTTGTTGATTTTTGTAGAGTTTCTCTTCGTCTGAAACATTTTTCTAACATAAGCCCTAAAAGTAAATGAAGAGAACTCGGATACACCTATCAAGTCAAAATATTCAGCTCCACCATTGATTTATCTATCTAACATTAAGCAACTGTTAGATGTTTTAACTGCATGTTTTGAGACGCCCTGTCATTTCCACGTAGAATTTGCTTCTGTAATTCATAACTCATTGATCCTTAAATGATGGCAATCCGCCCAGACCCAGATGCAGTAAAATAAGATCCATGATACTACCACTATCATGTTTCAAAGCAACGACAAAAATATTTTGCTAAAACACAATTTTGTAACTAGTTTTAAATAATTAGTATGTTTTTATTTTCTTCTTGAAAACCTGCCATGCATACCACTGTTCTCTAAATGATTGACTCACAAAATTAACGTCACTGGACATGAGTGAGGCCTTTTCATTGTTTAGAAGTTACCTTGTGTTTCTATTCAGACCTCACAGACAATTAAGCTACGTATATATGGTGCAGATTCTCTTATGAATGTAAAAAGTGGCTGGTTCTGTGGTCTGGAGAGATTTTCTGCACAACCTTTCAAAACCAGATATGCTACAGTTGTGGCATTTGTGCATGATTTTCTGCTGTTGTTCCTGCTGAGTCGTGTCATTTGAAAAGAAGCGATCTGATTTTTAGGGTGAAAGCAGGGAATCTTGTGCACCTCAAGCAGGTGGAAACAGTTATGGCCATGTTGTTGCAACTTTTCTCAGTTTGGGAATTAAACATCACTTTAGATTTATTTAATTTCTTCCACTTGTACACAGTCTCGGTCGGTATACAGTCTGTGCTGACTTCCAGCTCAATTAAGGTGGTGAGGTGGTGGTTAGTACCGGAGCCTTGCAGGTTCAAATCTCTGCTGGGATCTTTGTGTATGGAACATTTTTTTAAGCCCTGAGCCTTTATGGATTTGATCCAATTACTCCATATTCCTCCCAAAGCTCCAAAACATTAGGTTAGCTGGTGATTTTACAGTAAATTGAAGGCAACTATGACTGTCAGCATGTTGGTTGTGTTAGTCCTTTCATTAACTGGTGATGGACTTGGAGGACACCCCAGAAAGAATACACACAATCTGACTTTGGATTGATAAATTTCATGTCTTCAGGGATGATTTAATAAACTTTTTCTTCCAGTCTCCATAAATAATTTCTTCTTAGCTCTATAAAAACACTTGCACTAACAAGTAATGTGAGACGCATAATGTCCCATGATGCCTGCTTTGTAAGTGTCATCCTACTTATCAAAAACACCAGACTCTAAGCTTTACTATCATGCTAATTGCTAATCTGGATGTTAATTTCCCAGTTACTGAACTGGAAGGCTAAAAAAAGAGTAAATAATCTCAGATCTTTGTATTGGTAAAGATTTTTAAATCGTATTGGATCAATAATTGAAAACAGGCTTTAAAATAAAAGTTTAGAGCATCTAGTTTGGAATATTTGCAAATAACTGATGCAACCCGGTCCACTGCATTTTAATATATCCAGGATCACTGTGAACTGGTTGCTGTGTAACACCCATAACGGGCCAGTTTTGGGGCATCCGCTTCAGGGTGATGGGTGCTACCGAAGAGGAGCATTGTGACTCCCAGTAAGAGGAAAGAAAGGTGGGGGAGGTTATTGTCCCTGAGTCTGCGGGAGCTGCCATACACTCTGGGGCCAATAGCAACACAAGAATGCTGGCAGGACAAAGGCCATAACTCCATTCTATAGCAACACAAGAGAAGCATTGTGTTCATACAGGCGGACACACATGCATGTATTTGCAGTTACTACAATAACACACTCACACATAAACTATACTGGAGCAAACTATGCATCTGTGCAAAGCATGCCAAACGCTCATTCATCAACTAGGTTCCCACACCATGCAACCCCCTGCAGGACATCTCCATCACAGGCTGAGAATGGCCAGTCAATCCTGGGACAATGAGAGACTGAGCGAGCATCAGAGAGACGGAGTGAGGGAGTGAGAGAGGAGGTCCGTGGCTCAGATGCAGTAGTTCATGTGTATGTGGCATCCTGTTGTGTCTACGCTTCAAGGCCAGTTCCCACAAACACCTCCTCTGGGTTAATCTGAAGCTCTGCCCTGGGTGGGATTGGGAAATGCAATCTGGGCTTCAAGACATGTGAAAGTACTCTTTAAATTTAGTGTTTTGATTCAGGTAATGTTGTAAACATAAATCCACTTAAATGAATTTGAACTCCAATTGCTTGATAGTCTTGGACAACATATATATATATAAGTATGTATATATGTGCTGGCTCCACTGTGACAGAGCCCTCTCAGCTCTACCTTTTCATTCATTTTGGGATTTTCCGATAATGACGAAACACCAAGATGCCGACGGTAGGACCCGCCTATTGGTCTCAAATGCGCTCTTCAGAAACCTGTGGGAAACGTGACGTACATGCTGTCCAGTACTTTATACAGTCACTGGTGCTCAGATCACCCTACAGATGTTTGATGGGATTCATCTCTGGACTCTGGCTGGGCCATTTCAAAGCCTCAGTCTTATTGTAGTGAAGCAATTATTTTGTTTATTTAGATGTGTGCGTTGGTCACTGTGCTGAAATATGAAATTCTTCTTCATCAAAGATTTTGTTTCAACACAGACTGGTATTTGGAACTTTTCATAATTCCTTCCACTCTGACTAAGGCCCAGTTCCAACTGAAGAATAACAACATCCAATGCATGATGTTGCCACCATCTTGCTTCATTGTAGGTTTAGTGTTATTTTGATGATGTGCAGAGTTGCTTTTTCAGACACATTTTCCAGTACGTGTTTAGAAGATTTCACATATCTTTTTGCAAAACTATGCCATGCTTGGATGTTTGTCTTTGTAAGATAAGGCTTCCGTCTTGCTACCCTACCACATATCACATGTACTACACACCGAGCACTTGCCAGAAATTCCTGCAGCTCCTTCAGTGATGCTTTCAGCCTCTTGTCAGCCCCCCCTCTTCTCATCTTATAGTTTATTTTGGACGGACGTCCTGTTCTTGGTAATGTCATTGTTGTGCCATATTTTCTCCACTTGATGATGAAGGTCTTCACTGTGTTCCACTGTATATTTATTTACTGGGAAATTCTTTGGTAGACTTCAGCTGAATTATGAGATCACTCTGATGCTTTGGAAGCTCCCCGCTGGCGCTCAAAGATGTGGCTACAAAAGTGTCAGGTGAACTTTATTTGGGGTTGTTCAGAGGTACTTTAATTCGTGACAGGTATGTGCTGACTCCAATTTAACATGAGTTTGAACGTAATACAAGTTATAAAAGGGTGTGGACACTTTTGCAATCACATTATCTAAGTTTTTTATTTTTACTTCACCTCCCTGAAAGATTAGTTTGTTTTTCAGTTGCGTTTTATAGGTTATAGGTCACATGAAAGGTAGAAAAAGTTGTAAAAATATTTATCTTGATGGCATTTTTTTACACCATGAAAACCTAACATTTTGACAGGGATGTGTAGACTTTTCAAATCCACTATATATATATATATATATATATATATATTTGTGCTATAATTTTGTCCATATTGTCCATATATAGTAGAAATATTTTATCATTTTTTTTTGTTCATCCATTTGAAAAGACATTTATTTAACCCCTAAAATTACTAATGTAGCCCATCATGAATACCTGTCATTGATTCTTATTCTACACTCTTAATATTTATTTGTAACTATTATTTAATCATATTTCCATCTAAAGATTCTCCTAAATGATCAACTATAATCATTAAATGTAAAGTGTAAAGGGTCGTACTTCCAGTTTAGAAATAAATGTAGTTAAGTATAATTGTAAAGTAACATCGTTTTGTCCCAGTGGCACTAATGACAGTCCTCTTCGCGTACGCACTCATTCACCCTTTTCTACTGTCTGGAAACAGCTCAGGGAAACCATGAGGGGCTGCAACCCCTCTGCTACAAATCTGTGAATGAGTCCAGAATGATGAAATGTGGGTACAAGAGGCCATCAGACTTCGGCTGTGTGAAAAAATCCACTCCCACTCACCTCTTGTCTGTGAGACGAAGCCAGCAGACAGGTGAGAGACCTTTGACCCGGCATGCTGTGGAGCTTTGCTAGACACGCCAGGAATGTGTCCACACCTTTTGCCCAACCACGTCATCACAAATGGAAAACACGCAACTTGTCTAAACCCAAACAGAGTGTATGCGGTCGTCTGTTCCTGTCTGTTATGGTCTACATTCTGGGGCTTTGTGTGAATGTACAGCAGTGTTATGGGAGCGAGAGTGATGGATGACCTAATCTGAAGAAACAAAGAGGAACAAAAGTTGTGTGTGTGAGAGAATGCAGGGTGATAAGGATATTTTTTTCTAATTTATGTGAAGTATTTCAAGGCCTGAGTAGTAATATCAACTGTTGTTGAGTTGGTGTTTTATGTGTGCCCGGGGTCAGCTCTGCTCAGCCATAAGATTTCAGCTATAAAAATAGATTGCTCACTCCGACTGGAGCTTACGTTTCGCACTTTATTTCTATAAAGTTGTAGAAATTTAGTTTTTAGTTTCTGACAAAAGGGAAATAGAAATATTTAACAAGCAAAACGGCTGGTTAGAATGACAAGCAATAAGACAGATTCTTTGAGTCAAATAATCTTATTATGTTAAAAGTGAAAGTGACATGGTAAAATTACTATACAAGCTTCGCATTAATAAACTATTACAA
This sequence comes from Pseudomugil tenellus, assembly GCA_037177515.1. Classification (NCBI taxonomy): domain Eukaryota; kingdom Metazoa; phylum Chordata; class Actinopteri; order Atheriniformes; family Pseudomugilidae; genus Pseudomugil; species Pseudomugil tenellus. The sequence goes on from JBAMHX010000026.1 coordinate 5,660,440, forward strand.
TCCTGCAACACCCACTAACATAGCCTCAGGGGTTAAAAACCAGTATGAAAGGAATAATTAATAAGATGATCTGTACTGATGTCCAAGACTATATTTTATGTGTTCAAAAAAGTAAAAAGAAACCAGAACATGAATATTCTTATGTGGACTACAAACAGGACAACAAATGGAAACAAAATCTTGTTCAATAAGCACAAATTTGAAATATTTCAAATTGTGTAACTTTCTGGCCTTAAAACTCTGGCTTTCTGACTTATATCATGACACAGCGACTTTTATTATGTGCATTTATGGAGTCGTTATTGCCCAAAAGAGTCTGACAATACCGCGTGACATTGTAGCTAAGTTTCACTTTGCACACTGCATCACATGATAGAAAGCTGATATAAACACACTGTGGGCGTGTCACTATGAAAATAGCAAAAGTCTTGCAATGCATTTTTACTGACTGTTTATTTGCAGGTTTCTGCATAACTATTAATGAAAATTATTCTACAACCCTTTGCTAATAGCAGCACATTTATGGATCTATGGGAATAAAAGCTGTCTGAGGTCATGCACCCCAGCAAGAAAATCTCTGCAATGATCACTTAATCTAAACATACACAACTCAAGACACTTATCTTAAAACAAGAAACATCTAAATATATGCATCTAAGTATTGTCTGCATGCAAAACTTTTCTTTGCAAACAGATTGTGAAAAACAACTAAGTATGTATTTTTAAAAACATTTTTTGTCCTTTTAGCGTTCATCATTGTTATTTCTGTTGTCATCAGTAAAAACCAGAGTATGAGTTATTAACAGAGCTAATACTAATCCGTGTGATATTGTGAGAGTTAAAATATCATTTTGACGGGACCACATTCGCTTTTTAATTTAAAAAAAATATTTTTAAGGTTTTAAAAAATTAGTTTAATGCTATTTTTTAAAATGTGTTTGTTTTTTGTGATAGTATTCCTCTAACGCTGTAAAAATATAAACTTTTGCAGAGTCAGTCTGGTTTGTTAACCCCCTCTAAATGTTTTGATGCACAATTTTTATGTGTAACACACAGAATGAATTTTAAGAGATTTGCGTGACTCAGAAGCTGATATTAGTATACTCTGTCACAGTCCATAGTGGAAAGGTGTAGGACCTGAAAACTGGACCTGTAAGCAAGCAGTTCAATTCGCCTTTATTAGACTTCATTTTAAAAACAGGAAAAATTGCTGACAAGGAAGGATGAATAGAACAATAAACTAATAAAATTAATGGAGTAAACACATGATGGGCAGACCAATGAAAAAATAAAAATATGAATAAATACACAGGGGTCTTTTTTCTCACTGGATTAGGGTTTATATATCTCTGTCCATAATTGGAAATCTCTGAAAATCCCACCTTGTTCAATTGTAATTTCATATTGAACCTTAATTTCACAGAGGAAGTTAACTTCAAACTGATCAACCTTCATGTCAAAGAATGTTGCAAGTGAACAGTGTTGGATGCATGGCTACCATCAAGAGACTATACCCAGAAACAAGAGCGTGTTCTTTTTTAAAAAACATACTTCACAAATACATCTGTCCAGATCACACTGTCAATGCCAAGTTCTGCCTGCACACCCTACGTTAGTAGGTAGAACATTCCTTTATTACAACTTAAACTGTGGTGCATGAAGAATCTGGACTAATGCCATTTAAAATACAGTGGCAGAAGATTACTCAACACATCTTCAAATCAGTGGGTGATAAGAGCTAACTGTGTTTAAGGGAGATTTTGAGATAACTTTAATCATAAAATAATTCTTATTTATATGACAGATATAGTTATGTCTTATATTTATCGTTAAAGGTTTTAGCTTCAAATGATGTAATCTGATTCAACTTTTGGCTTTTAAGCTCTGTTTATTAAAGAAATCAGAGTTTTGGTGTGATGAACCAAAACTTTTAATTACATGGATTCATCCTTTAATATTGCCATGAACAAAAACAAACATAGATAAAGATGAGCAATAATATTTATATAGATATATACAAATAACACTGTACATGAGCACAAAGGGAGGAATAAAAAAAATGTTCTTAGTTCAGCTGTGGAGTGTAAATATGAAAGTAATCAATACACATAACGTTTCATAAACATTGGATCGGTTCAAATCTACAGAGAAGCTTAAGAGCTAAGCTGAATCTGGACTGTGCTCGATTATACCGTTGTTTTCAACCAGTCTATCTCCCGCATACGTGAGATAGACTGACACACAGTCAGGCAAATACATTCATGTTCAGGGTGAAAGCCATTCACTCTGATTTCAACACAGGCACACCTGGACTGGCTAAGATTGAACCACCTGTAGTGGCTTGTATGGCTTCTTTAGCGTCACTCTGGGTGATTTGCATATTGTGTGTGCAGCATACACTCTGAGTGTGGGCATCCATTTTCAAGGTGGTATGTCCACAATCCAAATTGGGGGGTGTTTTGTCAGTGTATTTTTAATCCTCCTTTTTTGTGCATCCATGCTTTCTCAGTTTATCTCAGGCTAAAGTGCTGCAAAGGAGAAAGTAGAGTTTTCTGCCTTGTATTGCATGTAGATGGTTCGGGTCTCGTTCGGGTCTCGTTCAGGTTCTTGAACACAGTTGAATTCTTCAGTTTTTTTTAGATGCAGCAGTGAAGGAATATTTTGCTCCAATACAAATATGTGTCTTAATAAAATGAGGTCCAATGTGCTTTTAGCTTGTGTAGTTTCCCACCAGCTTCAGATAAATGGAGTAATTTAGAAATCCACATCTGGGGGGCAGGAGAAGGAAAATCCCTGGTGTTGTCTTATCAGAAACAGTCTCATCTGTTATGTCACCTGTCCCTCCAGTATTTTTTTTTTATTCTTTTACTGTCCGTCTACCAGTTGCAGTCTTTCTTAAGCAGTGTGAGGACTTTTCGACCCAAGCTGGCTTTCCAGGGTTTCACAAAACTCTTCATGTTGACCAGTAGGCGACCATGTTTACGGTCCGTGTGACCCGCTACCAGATACTCCATGTCTGAAATTGAGTACAGTGATATTCTGAATTTAATTTCTGAAGTATTTTCCAAACTTATAACCAAAATAATCACACAAACAAATCAGATGTAGGAAAACTATCATGGCTAACACTTCTCATCTAGTTCTGCTTCAGTGCAGAATGATGCGTATAAAGTACGCTCCATTCCACATTTACTGTCGGTCTTGAGCTGGTAAGATATACTTTACCTCTTTTTTCATGTATTACGATTATTTTGTTCTTTGGTTTCAGTATTGACATTGGTTTATCAATTTTGATTGAGAAAACATGTTTGAGTGTGTGTATGTGTGTTCTGACCTGGGTTAAGGATGGGGCATGTACAGCCCCGTAACGTCCAGGACTCGGGGTAAAGAGTAACCCGACCACGCTGTATCCTCGGTTTGGTATTCTGACTGAGCACCTTCTGAACTTTGACCTCCACCTCGGCGTGGGAGCCTTTATCATAGGCTGACAGAACTTTCACCTTCAGCACTAAAGGTCAAGAAGGAAGACACAATGTTACAGCGGAAATACAAATTTAAGTAATTTCTATATTAAGATGTCTTCTTAAACACCAGATTTGATTGTTTTCTGTATTAAAATCTAAAGTAAAGATTTTGGCAGCTGTGTTTGGGGGCTGGAAAAACTTTACAGCTTTATCTCATCATGGACATTTATCATGAAATTGAAATCAGTTTAATTTTCGCCAGGGGGTTTGGACCTGAACTGATTATTGGTCTTTTTTGCCAATATTTTGCATATGTTCAAACTTGATGAGTCCTTCCTTCTCTTATATTTTAACTTTTCTACAAGTACATGGATGATGTCCGGATAGGTGCTTTTAAACTAAATAATTCAATAACTATTACACTGATTGGTTAAAGCTTTGGGACCATTTCCAAAGAAATTTGAGTCAATCATTTTAAGAGATAAGTTTTTAACAGAAAACATTCAAGACAGTTGCCAATCGTAAAAGAGCAGCAAGTTAACCTAAATGTCAGAGCATACAATTCTCAGAAAAACTGAGTCAGATTCTACAGGCTTTAGTTAGTATGTTAAATTTTAAAGTCCATGATGGTACAATTACGACTGAAAAAGTATGGCTTGGTCAATACAGACAAGTCAAACTGGTCCTAAACCACCGCAGCACATATGGAGAAAAAATAATTGAGGCAAATTAGCACAAACTCCTCACACCAACTGCCAAGTACGGTGGTGGAGGGCTGATGATTTGGGCTTTTTTATCGCTGCAAGATCTCAACACCCTGCAGTCCAAGTCTACAGCTACAGGCCATCTGCCTGATGGCTAAAACTAGGTACAAATTAGCTCATGAAACTGGACAATGATCCCAATTACAGCCGCAAATGTACAACAAAATGACTGTTAAGTAAAATAATGAAGGTATTCTAGACATGAATAAAATACTGTGGTGAGGCATTACAACTTTCATGCATGCATTAATAAAAAGCAATGCCGTATAGTTTTTAAATACTTTATTTACTTATTATTAGTAGCTAAAAATTATTTTTATTTTACCTATTTAAATGTATTCTTTGAAATATTTATATAGAATCGTTTATTTAAATAATTTTGTTCTCTAAATATTTTATAAAAACATCACTACTTATCCTACTTATCATTAAGGAAAACTTGGGTAATTAAAAGTATACATTTATGGTTATATTTATATTATAAATATTACATTTATATTTATTTATTCTTCAGGGAGTGTAGTTTATTAAATGACTTACTATTGTCCACAGAAGTGGTTCATTTATGAATATATAACAATTTCACTCATAATAATGTAAATAGCTGTCCGCTGTAGTGACCTCTATACATGAAAGGGTTAAGAGAGCTGTGCAGAAACAAATACTCAAGCAATGTTGTAAAAAAAAAATAGTATAAAATTATTTAACAAGATGTAAGAAACTGATCATTATTTCAAGTTATTGCTACTAAAATCTCCATCAAAAGCTATTGGGATTATTTTTTGTTTGTTTTAAAACATTGATATGTAAAACTAGAATTAAGAGGGTGTATTTTGTATTTGACATCGCTACAGAATGGAAAAACTGAGCAGTGTCTTCAGGAATTTTGACTTGGAATTAATCTCCCAGGTCACAGAATCCACCAACGAGGAGCAGAAATGGTTTGAGTGTTGAGTCAAACCAGTAAAATGTTTATTAGTGACATGTAACAAAAGTTGTTCACTTTTATTTTGTTTTCATTTAAAAATTTCTCATCAGTAATTTCTCTGTAAACAAGAGCACTAACTAATGGAGCTATATGAGTAGTTTAAAAGGAAACACCAAACACTTTCACTCCAGCAAATCTCAGATTATCAGGCAGACTAAAGTTTTTGAAATACTGCTACGTTTGGACTAGTTGTTTCTCCAAATCTGCATATTTTGGATGTGGTCTAACTCTCCTTGGTTTCCTTAGATGCAGTTAGGTTTGGTTGTTGTTTTGGGTCGGATCCATATTTTTTTGCTTTTACCTCAAAAGACCTCTGGACGTCTGGTTGCAATAACCAAAATCATCCATAACTAGTTAAATATGTAAAACAAGGAAATGCACTTTTTTCAGATGTTCCTTCTGAAGAGATAGCGTGTGTAGATGAGATCTTACCATATGCATAATTCATGGTGCAGAAGAGTTTACTGTTGGTCAGGGTTTGCTCTTTGCACTCACATTTCTCTGCAGGTGAAAGACACAAGCACAGATTTGCAACATAAATAATTGTGTGTGTGGTCTCAGATGCTGTATCCATGCAAGTAAAGTGCATGGATCCAGTAAGGAATGTGCTTTTGAAAGCTGCAGCTCCAGGGAGGTGGTGGTGGATGGAGGCTAGCAGAGAAAACACTAACAATGCACTTATAAAGACACACAAGCACACACATGTCCACTTGTGCCTCATTTTATTCCGAGGCCTTATCAATATCTTAATTACCTAAACATTAATGTTTGGTGATATGGAGGTGGATGAATAACACATATGAACTCAGACATACACAGTGTTGCTGTATCTCACCTGAGTAGTGGAGAGCAGAGAAGAGCTCGTGAGTTCTAAAGATCCTGACTGGGTCACTGGAGTTTCCCTCCAGGTTGTACAGGTCCAGATCAGAGCTATAACGTGACAAAACACAATCATATGTTAAATACTAATACAATTGTATTTACAAATAAAGTTGGGATGCTCTACATGATTTAGGGACAATAGAATGCAGTTATTCAGAAATCTTGTATTGTAAATGTAAAACAATTATACATAGACAGATATTAAATGTTCAAATTGATCATCTTTCATGAGATGAATATGTTTAAGAAAAGTCTGGACTAATGATGTTGATACAAAAAGATAAGCATAGAGCAGCAGTCTGAGAAGTAAAGAGTGGCACAACTTCAGCAATTTCCTAAAAACTGGTCCAAAACATTGTGGAGCAGCCTCTAAATAATGTTCCTCAGTATATTTATACCACAACAAATATCATAGAAAGATTAAAAGAATCTGGAGAAGTGTGTGTGTATGGGACGTAGAGGCGCTTATGTAGTCCGGTATTAAAACAGGGACAAACGCACAAACACGCGAAAACAGAGCTTCCAGCACTGGGCAAAAGCTAATTTAAAATGGCCTGAACATGTAAAACTGTGCTGTGGTTGGATAAAAGCTGAAATCTGTTTTAGGAAACAAGGCCTATTCTATTAGAAGGCCTTGTTTTCAGCTAGGGCTAGGGGTATACCGCGAATGCCCCCAATCCACGGATAGGCACAATAAAATAATATAGTGGACTTGTACTTATACAGCGCTTTTCCAGTCATGTTGACCGCTCAAAGCGCTTTACAATACATAGTACACATTCAC
>JBAMHX010000026.1:5679421-5691329 GCA_037177515.1 Pseudomugil tenellus
ACCGGTCGTACAAGGACCGGACAGCTCGTACAAGTCTTGGGGTACCGGACCCCCTTGTACGAGCTGTCCGGTCCTTGTACGACCGGTGTCAGAGCTTGGTCCGCATTGTGTTTTTTATTAATTGCAATATCAATGCTGGAAATAATGTAATGCCCTCTAATGGACTGGTGACCTGTACTGGTGTACTTGGGATCTAGATTTCTCGCGGCCCTGAACTGGATTAAATGGAACAAAAAATTAATTAAAAATTGTTTAATTTTGAGTTCTGACGTATCACAACTCAAAATGTTTGGAAGTGTTACTGTCTCCGAGGTTTTTGAATGCAGCAATACTCAGACGCAAAGGAGGAAAGCCGAGTCTGAAAGGACCTGTTTACTAAAACTAACCACACTAACATCATAAGAAAGCAGAAAGAAACACATCTATTTACATCCTGAGGGGACTAATTGCAGCAAAAGCTTCAGAAACAGGCCCTGGCTGTTATTACATACATGTTGGCTTTGTGGTTGACTAACAGACAGTGTAATCATCAAGAACCACAAAACCTCTGTGGAGGGACAACAAACAAACTGTCGCTTTCGTCTTACAGCGCCTGGGCAGTAATGGCCATCAGGACCACTTTCTCTGCTGATTACTACACAAACACACGCACGCTTAGAGCAGACAAAACACAGCATGCCAAAGACAGAATACACACCTTTTACATGTGGTAGACCAAACATGTGGATGTGTAAGGACGAGAAAAGTATAAAGTAATGCATTATGTTTAACATATAGAAAGAAAGAGGTGGGATCTCTGAAATAAGAATCCCAAATATGCATAACCAACCACACACACACGCATATACCGTGCGCCCTTTCCTTCCCTGAGTGGCTCATAATCTTTTCCTTCATCTTGTGCTGCTCTGCTTGTTTGGGTTTTGCAAAAACAGCAGCTCTAACTTTATACAGAGACACAAAGGAAACTTTTCATTGGAGGGAAAAGGTTATATAACTTTTACCAAATGCTCCCGCATGGCACACGGTACAATGACAGTCCAATGAACTGAAGTAATGTTTTGAGGACAGTTAAGAAGGATTTACTGTTAAAATGTAAAGTTTTTTATACAGATTGTAAAATATTTGTTGAAAGGATGGTCCCCACCATTAAAGGAGTTATTATTTTTAATATTATTACGTTGGTATGCAGAAGAGGGCTTTAGAGTGTTATGGTTTAAAGACTGTTTCAGAGGATTTTCTCCCCTCAAAGGAAGGAAATCCTCGTGAAAAACAGTAGAGTTATTTGGAATTTCTTGGCATGGAAATAGTCAGTTTTTAAGATGTAAAGAGCTGTGTCCAGTGAGTCAAATATCAGCCATTTTAATATAAAAAAACAGGGATCAGCAGAGAACGCACATAAAAAGTCTCCTTTCATTATTATGCAAAATGCCAAAAACAATGTTATCATGTCAAATTAAATATCACATTTTTTAACTGCTTTGTCTTAAAATGTTGGATTTTTAATTAGGTCTTTTTATAGTTTAATTTAATAAATGACATACCACTTGAGTTGCAAAGTGAAGGGAGAAACATAGTCACCTTTACATGAGAGATTGAATTCTTTAATTCGCAGTTTCTCTCTCGTGTTTACCGCTCAAACTCAACGCGAAGCTCCAGATATCCGAAGACATAAACTAATCACAAGGAAGTACTCATGCACGACTGCGCTGCAAGCGGAGGTGCATGTCAGGTCTGGTAGTGGTACGTGTGGGGCCTCCGCAGATATATGCAGACCACACGGCAGTGATGCAGTAACCTACACCAAGCAACTGCATCTACCTTGTGCATGTTGCTGGCATGCTAATGTCAAAGCTAATAAGAAAGCTAATAGGGTTCTTAAATGTTTATGTTTGCTTGTTTTTGCACACACAAAAACACAAACTTGCAGATTTAAGGTGCTTTTCAAAGAAACAATTACAAAAAAAAAGTTTTCCCATTAGACCTGATAAGTTTGTGTTTTTTAGTTAAGAACAACAGACAAGAGAATAAAGACATGGGTGCTAAATTGCTGTATTTTCCACCAATTCTTTAAAATATGTATCTCAGTGCAGGATATAATTTAATGAGGTCATATTGTTTATTTTTCTAAATGTCTTTGCTTATAGTCTGTAAAGGAAACCCTCACTTTCCTGTTGAGCTTCACTGATTACAGCAGAACAGGCGTTTAGTTTCATAGCATTTTTGTTTGTGGAGATGGTTGTGATAGTAGTCCAAGTGTGAAACACTTATGGTTGATCTTCAGCAAAAACATTGTTAGTTTACACCTTTATCACCACCCACACACACACACACACACACATCAACACCCCTATAAAAACACAAGTTAAAATCTCTATCCCCTCAGTTTGGCTTAAGCAGAAAAGCAGATGTTTATCTGACCGAAGGAAGCAGAAAAGAGCGAAAGGTGACTCCATCTATGGTTTGTTATAAACACAGCTGCCAACACAAAGTAGACAAGCAATTTAGTTTGAAAATATCAAGAGTTAAAATCTTGATTTCACAAGAACAGTGAAAAAATTAGCCCATGGGATGCGATTTCTGCATGACTATCAGAACAAGTGAGACTGGAAAAAGATATCAAGACTGTCAAAACAAGGAAAAAGGGTGATGCAGTTAGCATCACAGCTGAAAACAAGTTTGTTTGCACTGCAAATATAATTACCACAAAATAATGTAAATAGTTTATGCATTAAAGACAGGATCAGACAAAAATTCTAACTTGATTTAAACTTTCTAGTTAGTTTATGCAGAGATTAGAGATTAGCTGTTTTTCACACCAGAGCTCCTCTGTACGTCAAAACTGTTTACTGTGCTTATTGCTTTCCCCTAACCCTTGCATATGTGATAAAAAACAACATGATTAAATTGATGTTCTAGTTATAGTGAAATTGGATCATGTGATGCACTTATGGGCAGTGGATGTCAGTGGGAAGTAATGGGAACTTTGCCTGGTTTAATAAACAGCTACTCAGATCAGAGTCTAAGATCTATCTGAAAAAAATCCATGTTGCTATGCAACATTGCATGCAAGGTGGCTGCCTGATATGTCCCATCGTGGATCAGCTGTGATAGCACTATTCTGCCAGCCTGGAAATTAATCTTTTAAATCTATGCAGAAGTAATGCACAGTAACTATCCAACAAATCTGAAGGAGACCACAGAATAACTAGAGGTTCTGATTCAAAAGTAACTACAATATCCAACAAAATCTGAAATTTCCCTCACTGTTTGATAAATAAATTCATGTTTTCAGTAAATACACTTACCACGTGGTTGGTTCGGTCTCTCATGGGCTTGTATCCTGGTGCAGGAATGCAATGCTCGGCGTGGCCATTACAGAAGCAGCTTCCCTTCACTATCAGGTCATAGATGGCAAAGTACTGAGTAGGAACGTCCTTGTTTGCAGAGATGAGGTCTTTGGCCTGGCAAGGGCATTCCTGATGCTTCAGCAGCCGGATTCGGATATTTGTCACCCTCAGCTGCTGCTGGCCCTCCACTCCAAATGGATCCAGGGACTTCCACTTCGGGAGGGTTCGGTAGATCACCTGACAGACAGAGGCAACCATTAATTCAGATAGTGAAGATTATAACTTGTCTCAAAAACGTGTAATCTGTGTTTCACAAATGTAAGGAACCAGTTTAAGCAATTTACTGGCAGAATCTTCTCATTTGTTTTATATTACAATCAATGTAAAGATTTTTTTCTGGGGAATGAGTGATTGGGTTCGTTTTCCTACATGCAAGTGATGCATATTTTTTATTTGTAATCTCATCTGACTTTTTAAATTATTTTGATTTATTCAATATGAATAGTTATTAAAAAGTTTATTTATCTTTTATTAATATTCTTTAAGCAAATGGCTGCATAGATTTCCTGTCCTGTTCATCACTGAGACAAACCTAATATTAAGCTTTAAATATCTTACAATGTGGTAAACGGCAAAATAATCTGTCTGTCTTTTCTTTGCAGCTTCATGATTTAGAGTAACTAGACAGTGATATTTAGTGACACAATCTGGCTTATTGATGCGTCTCATGTCACTACATCGAACATGTTAATGGGGGATTGTTTGGGATCATTTGTGCACTAAACTATGACCTTGCACCTCAACATCATTGCTTGTGTGCTCACGTGACCACAAGGGTGCTAGCTATCCATATATGAGGGCACTCCCCCTTCTCTACCCTTCTCTCTCCTCTGTCTGGTCCCTGGACATCCTTCAAATCGAAGATCCCTTTATAGGCTACCATCACCATGGCTACTGCTACCATTAGCAACCAGCCCCACTGCTGTTGTTGAGGTGAAAAAGTTGGTTCCTATCCCAACTCTTGGTGTGAAAGAAATATTTGTTGTGTGTCTATAAACAAGTGTGTGTTCTTGTCTCTGATATCATTGCTGGGATTTCATTTAAAAAAAAAATGTTTGAAAAGCGAGAAAGGGCCCCATCCTTTTGCCTGATTGGCTGGATGACTGGCTGGGAGTGTGATGGGAGGAGCACTATAAAATTCCCTGTTGTTGGAAAAGGTTACAGGGTCACAGCATTGTGGTCAGCAATTAAGAGAACACGACAAATAGGATGAGGGGCGCCGGTCCACGGGAGAGCACGGAGCGCAGGGCTAGACAAAGACTGGAATGAAGATGCAGCTCCACATAACTCAGAACCGGACAAAAGCCTGAGAGAAAGCGAGGCAACACCTAAGCAACATCAGCACACCCACAAACCCACACTGGCATGCACGCAAATACGTACACTTACAAATCACACCAGTGTTCTTGTATTTCTTTACACAACAAAGTTCCACAAGAGGCCTTCGTGGGATTTTATACAGCATCAGATTTTAGTTTCTGTTGTTATTAAAACTATCTAGTTAAAATAGTCATCATTCAGATATGCTGATGACACCTAAGTTTGGCTACAACAGGGTCCTTAAACATTTGTTGTGAGGGAAACTACATAAATAAAATAAACGAGCAGCAGAGGGAGCCTAAAAACCTAGTTTACTCACTTTCTTGTGTCATTCTTTAGCTTTTCTGAAAGAATCCAAAGCCATTCAGCTGACTTGCCTTGGTTAATCACTAAAGGTAGAGGCCCAGGAAACACTCTGAAATGCATAACTCTGAATGTGGCGATAGAGCAGATATACTTTGAGCTTCTTCTGTATTTCCAAACTTCTCTTCCTATATTGAATGTCATATCAATAAGCTTTCTTTAGCCAAGCTATTTGTGCTTAGAATGCTGTTTTAGGATTATAATACTGAATTCAGAACTTTTCAGTTGTTTATAGGCCATTGAAATGACTGATACAAGTACTTATACAAGTTTTAGAAGGCAAGTAATCAACATTTACTTTATTATATTACTGAATAATATCAAGCTGTGTTAGCTGAAAGACGACACTGTTTACTGTAAATAGTATTTATATTAACAGAAAACATGACTTCTAAATACACGAGATGCATCAAATCTAGGTGAAATTTGCACTATGATTTATGACGCTGTTTGAAACTTTGATTCTTGTTTGTTACACATTCATAGCAATGGTTTTGTATTATTCTAACATGGTGGGTTCCTGTTTATGGAAATGCAGGAATGGGCTCGTATAAGGCTGGAAACTGAAGACTAACACGATTTACTCGAGTGCCCGCGGCGTTCTGTTGAGGATATTAAACATTAATATTGTTACATAGACGGTAAAGATCAGAGACCAAATGGATCTGCTGTGCAGAAAGCACATAATGGAGGTGGAAGTTTCACACCTGCCATTAAAATATGCACCATGGGCCTGTGCTGATGGGTTCACTGTGGGCCACCGAATATCTCTCTTCCTGTTCCAGGCTGAAAAATAAAGTAAGTCCAGCTTTAACAGGCCTAATTCCATCAAAGCACTGTGGACTGTAATCTGGTAAACAGGCACAATAGGCATTGATGGAAGGAGAAATACAGAGAGGAAAACACGGAGGGGGGATGGGTGTCTAGCCAACAGTACCAACATCCATCAGAACTACAGCACTTCCTTCCCAGCAGACAGATGGAGAGCTGACTGTAATTGTTTATCTGAGATGGCATGGATGAGTGTGTGTTTGAAGAACTACAGAAATAGGGGAGAACAAGTGTGTGTGTGTGTGTGTGTGTGTGTGTGTGTGTGTGTGTGTGTGTGTGTGTGTGTGTGTGTGTGTGTGTGTGTGTGTACTAGACTGGTCTGCCTCCTTCTCTTCCCTAAGGAGGTCAGTCTCTGTTACAAACACTCACATTCTTCCAGCCCAGCTGACCTCATAAATAAGACAAGGAGCTCTAAATACTTTCTCTCTCACACACATACACACACACACACACACATACACACACCACACCTTTTCTCCACTTCACAGGTGAACACAAAAAGCTTTCAGCACATGAGATGACATGCTTTTATGTTTGCCGGAGAAAAAGGAGCAGTAGAAAGCTGAGAATACCTGCCGTCTGAAATCGCTTCCAGCTATGACCCCCTCCCATTTCCAAATGCCCACCCCTACACCTGATCACAGACACTCTGACACATGTTTTGATACATGCAAAAGAAATGCATCAAAACGTACTGTGTTTTATATATACATATAAAAAACACTTTAATTTAGCATAATGTTGTTACAAGTAGAGTCATCTTTCTTCCGATAATTTATGTCCAGTTCCCCCCACCCCCCTTCCCAGTTCTCTCATGCACATGGCTTATTTATCATAAAAAGATTATTCTTTGAACATAAAGTTATTTCAAAACAACGATACAGTCTGGTTTCTACTTGAGTTTATCACTGGGGATAAAGTTTAGCTGGAAAACCATGTTTGTGTTTTTATTTGATCCGTAATGATGAAAATTAATGGCAAAATAATGATTGAAGCCACATTATGGAGCTGAAATAATATCTGTATTATAATAATTCTTTAACTGACCGGAAACTGATAATAATACTAAACAAGTACTAAACTAAACTAAACTAGTATTGCACATTGTTGAAATTCCTGATTAATCACCTTTACAATGAAGTTTAATGTGTATGGATTGGAGAAAGATTCATGGAAAGATATGATGTAATGCCATTCTGTAGCCAGTGAAAATCCTGTAACTCCAGAATCTGGTACCTAACTCCAGGTTGTCCTCAGAAAACAACTCCGTCATTTTGGAGTGAATATGATGGGATGACCTGCCCTGAGTCTAGACCTCATCTGAATTCTTCTTGGTTTAGCTTAGTACATATACTTGAGTGACTAACATGATCACACTGGTTGACCCTCAACAATTCCTGGCTGTGGGATGGGATGCCATCCCACAGCTGGGATGGCATCCCACAAATGAGACCAGAATGAGGAGAGGCCAAGCTATTGCGGCTGCTTGTGGATTTTCCACACTACTGAGGTTCCTGATGGTGTAAAATAAAAATTGCAGATATTTCTTGTTTTTCCTGATTGCTGTGGGTGAGAGGGATCATCTCATCCACTAACAGACTCTGCTTGCCAGTTCTTTAATCTCAAAACAAGAGTGAACACCAACAGAAGAATATTGTATTATAGTATATATTGCATCAACAAGTTTATCTGTGTCGCTAATTCCACAAAAAATTATCCTTTTCGGATACACCTTGTTTTAAAAGTAACTAATTAGGTTTTCCAACACTGCACCAACTGGGGTTATTAAAGAGGAGACATAATAACATAAAATACATTACTATTTGTGCTACCTTCACATTTATGGCATAATAATAATAAAAACAACAACAATAATAATAATAATAATTTATAAATAAATAAAAACACCATAATATAAAGAACTTTAAGAAACCAAAATAACATTATTTTGTTCTTATTTGTTTTTGGTTTTTTTAGTTTATTAGCATTATTATTTTAACAATATTCAAGCCAAGGATGAATAAAGGATTTCTGGATTCATATCCAGACTTTATTATATCATTAAGTGAATTAAAGCCAAGTTGTGTCATGGCCAACATTTAGCTCTGGATCATGCAACTAATTTCTAAGACAAAGTTAACAAACTTAACCAATTCTATGAACCCTTCGGATCAAATACATCAATGAAGCTTCATCTGTGCTACACGGTGTAAAGCTTTGTTTTTCTGGCTTCGTGTGTGCTTTTTGAAGGACATTTTGTAAATGATGTATATTCACAGAGACAAAGAACAGCTGAGAAGCAGGTGTAAACACCTCGTCTGTCAGAGTCTTTTCACCCCAGGGTCATAAGTTGAGAGGTTGGAGGCTGAAGTTCACACTCTTTGCACAGGTGTTTCATGCTGACATCAAGTCAAAGAGAAAAATAAAAACAATCCTATTTTCACAAAATCATGCACAAAAAGAAAGGAACAGAAAGCCACGCACTAACATAATTACACACAAACAAGCAGAAAAAAGCAGAAAATGTGCTTAACTGCTGTCAGAAATTCTCAAAAGTGGTCTTCGCACATTGCATATTAGTCCACAGCAAGGATCCCAGAGCAACACCACGACTGGCGTGTTCCTCCACACGCATCTGCAGCGCAGCTACGAACACACACTGTTTTAATTAAACATCAATAGACTTCAGGAAGCTCTCTCCTGCGACAGTCAAAGCATGCCTATTAAACACTCAATCATGCACTCACAACACTCTCCAGATGACTTTCCTTTCATTCTGCTCTGCGTGCTAATCACACTAGTTGGATATTGCGTGACTTTACTCCACATAGCCTTGAGTTAGTTGCAGTAAAAGGGCAAACGGCATCAGCATAGTAAAATCAGTTGTTTTGTACCATGAGTTATCTGTCAAACACAGCATGTAAAATATGACATCATTAGCACTTCATTTACAGTGGAGAAAAAAAACTGCACAGTTACCAGGAAGCCCTGTCACCCCTCCAGCATTTCACTGCAGGTGCGAATCCACCCTCCTTTCCACATGCTCTCTGAGCAAGCTGGCTGTGTTTGGACTGAAAGAAACTGTGGGAATTCAGCACCTGAGACAAGTCCAAAGCATTAAAACTGTTTCTAGAAAAAAGACCAGAGTGCTGGAAGAGAGAAGCTGAGGAAAGTGTGGATTGTTATGGAAGATAAAGTACATTTATTAACTTTAGTTTAATAATTATGTCTGTGGAGCATCATTAGTGTAAATACTGAACGTCTGGGCCAAGAATTCCTGTTCTGTGATGTAGTCGTTGAATGAATTTAGATAATACAGAAGTTAGAGTCATGCAGAAGCCGACTCGAATATGACTGAATGAATAAAAATCAGCAAAAAGGAAGGAAAAGGCATTTGATAGCGTATCTGTATGGGCACATTTACATCTCCTGATTTCATGAGATTTCTCTAGAACAGGTCGTTTTATGCTTTGGGGGTTTTCCCCTCCCATTAGCATACAAAGCCCAAACTCCACAGCAATGGGAGTTGTTATGACTGTCAAATACATTTCCATAATGCATGCGTAGTATTTAGCACAACTTATAACAGTCACACAGTCATCTGCCTCACACGCTGACATTTTTGACCAGTCAGCTGACCAATTGGAGCAACGAGTTATTCGGTACTACTTCTGTTTAAACGCTGCTGCATTCAAAAACTTCTATGTCAATCCGAAAATGGAAAATTCTATACTTTAAAAGTATGTGACCTTTTACTCTCACAGAAGGGAGGCACGCTGAACAATACACAGAATAGTGTAATCTAATTAAAATGTTTGCTTGAACTGTTAAAGAACTGATTAAATTAGGTTTAGGGCCACAACTAATTAGTTTAGTCACAATTATTTAGGCGATTAGTAAAAAGAAAGCTTAACTCATTGATGACGTTAATGTTAGCAGCTAACTAGCTTGTTAGCATACTGTGATGACAAATGTGCCTCCACGCATGCATGTCAAAGACAGAAAGGCAGCTGTTTTCAGAGAGAAAAAAATAAAAAATAAATAAAATAAAAAAAAAATAACATTAGTTGATTATCAAATAAGTATTAGTCATTGATAATTAAACCGTGACAGCTTATTCAGCATCCAACATTTAGAAGTAGTTGGGGTGGGTTTTGCTTCCTGCACTGCCCACTGAACTCATAGTGCCAACTTTTACATTTAAACTGAACCTAACATCCCAACAAAATGTAAACGCAACACGAAATGTTAAATTACTGCAAAATAGGAATTTCCCATGAGCTTTTGCGGTCTTGGTGCACTTGGTACTACAGATCTCTGAATTTGAAAGAAAATGTCTTTGTTAAGATACTAAAACTATGTGAAATTTAATTGTTAGACAGTGAAGGAGAGAAAGTAATTTAAAATGACCCACTAACTCAGGACTTCATGTGTGTTTAAGTTTGAGAAGAATTCTTGTTCCCAGTCTGAAATGTGTAGATTTAAAAAAAAAAAGTACTGAGAAAACTACTGTGAAAAGTTCTAAATGAACATTTTACAGACATTTCTAAAGTTTTGTTTATGCATATAGACTTTTTTTTTAATCTGAAGAGACGTTTTATCTGCTAGAAACTCCAAACATGGAGATAAAAAATCAGGAATTGTACAGCTTTGATAGTATTATATGTGATGTGGTCCGATAATCTCAGCACAACACACACAAATTGATTGAGTCCCAGAGACCATCTAGATAGTCCCCCAAGTCATAAATATATGATCAAACAGGATCTTTTTCCATGTATTCTTACTTCAGCATGTCTGAATAAATTTACATGGATCTAAAAGATTACCAGGATCTGGATAATGACTCCGTCATTTGAGTCAGTTGTTCATTTCTGTGAACATGCATAAAATAAATAAAATGCATTGAATTATTTCACAACATTAAAGTCTCAAAACAACATGGAGGTGTAAATAGGCCGTCCCCAAAAACCAGCATGTCTTCCAGCAGCAGTAATGTTATAGATGTACAGAGGCATGCAAGAATTTTAGAACATGTTTTAATTCTCCCATCGGAGCGACAATCTGCACTGATTGTGTGATCAGATCAGAATTTTCTGGTTTATGTTTGTTTGTTTATTTCAAATACACTTTTCATCCATATTCTATATCAACACGGCTATTGATTTATATCCGATTATTGTCCCAGTAGACGAGAGGGGACACGAAACAAATGACCATTTGCAGAAGAAGAGTCAGAAAAACCAAACAAAGTCCACATCCCATAAAGTTACAAACTGTAACTTTGTTGTATGTTTTGGTTCTGCTAACATTCTCCAATTGTTCTCTTTAAAATGGGAATCTTGGGATAAAGTTTGTAAAACATTCCCACTTTGTGTATTTTAACATATTCTACATGGTTAGATACAATTACATCATAATTAAAAAGCTGTAGCTACATCCACGAGGCCACATGCAAAGCTAATTATATCTGTCAGCTACGTCTACATGGAGATTGAACAAATTTATTTTAGTAAAAATTTCCTGCAAAGACAGAATTGTCAAAAAAGAAAAAAAACAAAACATTTTAACTATTCGCCAGGACAGTAAGTGGTGATGTAACGCTGCCTGCAATAAAAGCAGAATAAAACTGCATGAAGAGTAGTCCAGAGCTGAAGATTTAATATATGTCATATCATGTTCATTAGCTTCTGTAGCATCAATGCAAAACTGTAAAATGCTGTTGTGCTAGCTGCTGTGTGCATGCGTGTGAAGCAGGTGTCTAGTGTTGGTTCTGAATCAGCACCTGAATCAGATTGATGGACCAACCTGATTGGACAGAAGTTAACAACGATGTAATATATTAGCATCAGGTGTGTTGGATCAGGCATAAGCTGCAGGATTGCAGCCCTAGGACCAGAGCTGGACATTTGGTGTAGGGCGTCATCAGTTCAGAAAAGATGTGTGGAAAACAGAAACCGAATTTTCAAACATATTGAAATTGGGAT
>JBAMHX010000026.1:5724607-5744078 GCA_037177515.1 Pseudomugil tenellus
TGGGAGTCTGAATACATTCATGTAAAAGGTGTAATCCATTATATTTAAACTAGAAGAGCCAAAATGATGGAGTTACAGTTTTATTTTGTTTCCATTGTAAAAATGTAAAATACAAGCAGAATACTGTGGCTTGTAACAAAAAATGTTTAAAAGCAAATATACCATAAGTGCCGTCTGAGTGGGTTCCAAGTGGGCAGGGCAGGCAGGTGGAGTCATTGCTGTTGTAGTAGCCGGGGTTGCAGGGAGGGCAGGGCTCTTTCTGCCCTGTTGGAGGCAGCTCCATGGCCCCGGTGACGTTCTCCACACAGATCTTTGGCTCCATCCAACGATACATCACCTGCGTCTGTAACAATATCAGGTTAATATAAGTGGGGGGTAAGGGGGTTTTACTCAGCTGAAATGTTCCTCCTCTACACATTCACAACAGGCCAATGTCATGGACGACTGCCAGGGAAGTTGATTATGAATGTGATGGCATATGAAGTGTTTAGTAAGCGATTTATTTCTTGCTTTATCATCACATTGGAAGACCTCTCTGGTTTCTAATGCAGAACACTGAGTCCTGATAGTCATATTCAATCCCTCTGCATCAACCTCTCTGGGATGTTGATGTAAATGCAACATCCCCTACCCTTATATCAAGTGAAATAGCTGTGCAAAATGGTGAATGTAATGATCATTAAATATAAACTATTATACACAAAACAAAATATGTGTCTGTATTTTGTTCCAAGTTAAAAAAAAATACACATCTTCATTAAAATCATCATTGTTTGCTGAGTGTATTCGTCCTGCTGGAGGTAAAAAGGTCAGTGTTTGTGTGTGAAATATGAAACGTGGACGCGCTGACCTTCCCCTCGCTGTCGCAGGCTGTGTGGATCTGGAAGTAATCCCTGTCTGAACATGGCGGTCTCACTTTACATTCTGCCCATCCCTCATCTAAAGAGGAGTCAAACAGAGACACAATGAGCGAGCTTGCAGTGATACACACACAAAGAACACACGTCATGAACAGCCCTGAATGGTAATGATCTGCGATGTGGTCATTGCTAGCAAACTGTTAACCTTTTTCAGGCTGCAAGCCTCTGTTTCAGCAGGCTCCTTTTGTTTTGGTTTGTCTCCACAGGGGCATTATAGACAAGCCTGATTAAGCTTAACAAATGTAGTGTGGTTGACTTCTGATCGGAGGGTCATGGGTTTGGTTCCTGCTCTGTCTGAAGCCTGCATGTCGAAATGTCCTTGAGTAAGACACTGAACCCCCACTTGCTCCTGGTGGCCAGACTAGCGCCTGTGTGTATGGCAGCTCTGCGGCCATCAGTGTGTGAATGGGTGAATAGCAGGATCTGTAAAGTGCTTTGGTGATCGAGAGATAAAAATAAAGCGCTATATAAGTGACCAGTTACCATAATGTTCATAATGGTGCTTCAGGTGGCCACATTTATAGCTTTGTCCTTTAAAAATGAAAGCTGATAACAATTAAAAACATTAATGCAATCAATATGACCAATAAGAGTGTAAAAGATTCACTGTTAGCAATGCGGCTAGTACTTACGTGAGTAGTGGTGTTCAGGGCAGGGTGTACAGGAGGAGGCTCCCTTCATAGAGTAAGTGTTACTGGAGCATGGCTCACAGGAGGAGGAACCAGGCATCGGGCTGAACCAACCGGGTCGACAGGGAAAGCACTCTGATGTGTAGGCGACACCTGGACATGTACACACACATGTACCATCAACAGTCAAACACTGAGCATAATCCATCTGATGTTGCTTATTTCTTAACTTTCAGTTCATTCCTTGTAAATTCATTGCTCTGCTGTTCAGTTTAGAGCGCCTCATTGCGAGTGTACGCTGCTTTAGTTTTACCTTCTATTTGGATGTTTTTTAGGAGGACAGGTTTGACCATCTTCCCACCCACCAGTATCCCAGTTGTTCTCCAGTAGAGGATGTTTGTACCAGACTTCAGGCTCACCTGAAAAGATTAGGCACACACAGTGATGCAAATGGGTCTTAAACCAAGACAAACAGGCAGAGCCATGTACTCACTGTATGTGTATCCCATTCTCCATTATTGGTGACTTTAATCCACTTCTGATCATCACTTTGGGCCATTTCCTGGCACTGCTCATTCTGGACCTGAACAAATAAGTCATAAATCTTTATTTTCCAAATTATTAAAACAAAATATTTACACTCATTCAGTTGGTACACAGTAACATGTGATTAATGAGCTGTTACTTACATAGAACTCAAAGAAAATGTTGTTGTCTGGGTACTGGTAGGTGAAGGAGACAGATCCCTGTTTCTCCAGATGCACAGCATAAACCAGAGACACAGTGCACTCATCACGGTTTGACTCCAGGTATACACCCTGTGGCGTCCATGATGAGCTGGAACAAAAGAAAAAGATACTGTGGTTATATCCTCCATTGTGGGTCTATGATAAATCTGTGGTGTCCATGTCACCTGTTGCAGGTCTGAATGTCCTCTCCATTCGGTCCGGGATCCAGGAAGCTGGCCAGGCTGGTGAAGCCTGCAGGGATGGCATCCCATTGGTCAAACCGTAAACCACTGCCCAGAGAGTAAGAACCAGCCACACATGGCGTGCACTGCTGTGTGGACATCTCCAAAAACATTCCAGCTGGACAGGAGAAGGCTGGAGGAAAAAGATGCGCTCATATATGTTCACATGTGAATATTTATGTAAGATAAGAGGTATGAAGACAATCACACTCTGGATGGACTTACAGCAGTCTGTTCCTCTCGTTGGGGGTGGAAGGTCTAAGCAGGAGCCTGGACTGAGGGGGATGGCAACCCTCCATCGCGACCCTGTGCTGTCACACTCTGTGTACTGGTAGTAGTAGTCTCTCTGCAGAACACATGCGAATAAAGACAACCAGATCAATAAACTGTCCAGCAATGCAGCTCTGTGGGTGGACATGCTGCTTAGCCAGCCCACCGTTTTGGTCCAGTCTACAGGATTTAAAGATGGCTGGACTGTGCAAAATCTTCATCATATGAGAGTGTTTCTAACCAGGAATGTGATGCTAAACTGCAGTGTTTGGAAACAAGAATGAATTAGCATAGATGCAACCACAGCATCGGTTTTAACAGAGATGATTCTCAGTGTTTGTACAACATAATTTTTAAGAAGAACAAAGAAAAACTTTTTTTCTGACTGGATTTTCATTTACTAATCAGATTCACTGTTTGTCAGTCTGACTGGTAGACTTAAGTATTTGCACTATTGGATATGTTCACTCCACACACACTTCAGAGATTTCACACAGAGTGAGTGCAGGACTTCTGAACCAACAGACCATACAGTCAGAATCCACACCACCCCCTCCTCTCCCATCAGCCTGACGTACAACAGCTCTGCCTGGAACTCACGGTGTCATTTCGTGCAGTTTATGGACGGCCGAGCAATAGGGAGAACTACAGTAGCGTGGACCTGTCATCCCAGTTAAAAAATTGGAACCTTATCATGTTATAACGTGATAGTTTAATTGTAAAAAGGTGAATTTCTTTAAGACCTGCATAATAATATGATACATTTTGTGGTGAAAAGTTTGAAAATAAATAGTTTATGAATGAGGAAACTGTGCTGCAGTGGATCAGAGAAATGTCTACATTAGACATAAGTCTAGGATGATGCTTGGAGTGATTTTGGTCAAGTTAGAGATATTTACTGATTTTCTGCAACAATAACTCATTAATGAAACATTGCTTCTATAAAGCAGACACCTCAATGCAATTATATCAAGTTAGACTGTGATGTAAAATAATATTTTACTCAAATCAAACTGTCTTCTGCGCTGGGAGACTTCTGTGTAGCTCTCTGCACAGCCAGCTGATAACATCCCAACCCAGGAACCGTCGGAGAATTGCAATAGAAAGAAAAGCAACCAGAGACTTGTTGAATTCAGGAAGAGGAAACAAAGACCACCTTTATCCTAAAAACTCATTCTGCACAGGTGTGCCCCTTCTTCCTTCAGGAAGATGGCATCAGGAGCAGGACAACAAGATGGCTAGCTGTGAAACTTCGGAACTCCATCTGTCTGTATTGACAATTGCAACACTGTGTAGCATAATCACTGCATGCAACAGCGGTTCACTTTGCACATCATGGAACCATTGTTCATTTTTGTCTTTTTACTGCCTGTTGCCATTTTATTTCAAATTTTAATGACTAAATTACTAATTAATTTAATTGCTAGCATATTTATATATAGTGAGCATCATTTAATCGTTTTCTTTACATTTTATTTGTCTAATATTGAGTCCTCAGTCACCAGTTTAACCCCTTTCTCATGTAAGTGCAGACTGAAATGACAGTAAACCCATTTAACTCTATCTACCTGTGATAAATGGATAATTTGATCTGCTTGGTATTTCTATAATAATAGTGGCAAAAAAAGAAACCCAGGTATTTAACTGGGGTTGAATATAACCAGTGATCATAGCACAGGGAGGTTTTTGTAGGCTGTATGAAGCCAACTGTGATAGCATTGTTTGGTATTGACACAGCATCGCTTGATAAAAGAAAGGGTGGGGTTTTCAGGTTACGAGTGGTAGCTGACCCCAATCGCCATGGTAACCAATGGCTGTAAGACTAATGGGTCTATTAAGAGCATGGCAGCAGGTCATCTGTCTTTACGCTTATTCAAACAGACTCAACATTTATTATTTGATGATGATGAAACTTATGAGAGCTTTTATTCAACGGATAAGTGCAGAGCTCATGGTTTTCTTTTCATATTTACTATCTTAATGCAATAACATGGATTTTTAGTAATTGATTTCTTATCTTAGCTGGAGTTCCTGTATGTATATGTATGTAAGAATCTGCAGGTTGTCAGTGAGACAAAGCAAGGAGGAAAATATAAGGGCATTTAAGGGAGTCCGAATCCTCATCTCCTCCCCCGCCCTGCTGTTCACTGACAGATAAATCAGCACAGGCAACTGGCTGCTGCAGAGCATTGACCAACATCTAAGTAGCAGTTAATTAAACTGAAACAATGGCAGAAATAAACAGTGTTGGTGCTCCATGCAGGCTATATATGAATGTGTGTGTATGTGTGTGTGTGTGCGTGTGGTTGTAGAGAAGCCAGCATTTTCTTAAATGACTAATAGCTTCCCTGCATCAACAAATGTGGTCATTCATGCTGCACTGCCCCCCTTTCCAAGCGCGCAAACAAACAAGACAAGCTGTGGATTTGCCACGTGAGCCACAGAAGTCAGGAAAGCACTTCATTAACGTGTAGCTGTGATTCACCTGCCGTCTGCTTCTGTGAGGCAAAAAAAGAGGTTGTGCTAATGAGCTGACTGTGGGGAAAAGGTGAGACTGATAAAAAAAAAGACACATGTTAATGTGTTGCACCCGTTTCCAGGGTGACTTGAGCTTGTTGTCATGGAGACTGAAAGGAGGAAGCGAGAGAGGACAGGGAATAAAATTCAGCTTCTCGAAAACCAGTTAGGAGGCTTTAGGATTTTTCCGGATGCAAGCATCTTTAATGGTTAAAAACATGATCAAATATAAAGAAAATGACAAATATACTCATTTTATTCTCTTGTGCCTGAACAAGCATTTAGGTCATCACTACTCAAACAGACAGCTGTGCTTATTACATAACTGGTTACTGTTCATACTGTGCGTAACATACACAGCTCACATATTCTCGCTTCATTTTACAGAAAATATATCATTTCTACTTTACTTAGTAAATCTGTAAACATAGAAGCTTATCAGCTTGTTGGAAAGGAAATGGGACGTTGGTGACTCTACTAATTCTCTTACTAAAAGTAAGAAGATCCATGTACCACATCTCTACAGCTCCTCAAGTTCCCTGTCTTACTGTTGGTGGGGGGTCTATGTGGCAAATATCGGCCTCTCACCTACTTCTAGATGACAGCAGTAACTCTATTATCAATCTCTTGAAAAGATGCAAATCATTCCAAAGTGGCATCATAACCTGAATATGTTGGTCTGCAACGGTTCATTTACTAACAATCTGTGATGATATGAAGACAGTCTGCCAGACCTGGGACAGAAAAACTCTGGAAACATGAAAAACACGCTTGAGTAGACCAAATCTCTTTCACTTTTAACCTCTTGATTAAACTGTAATCCTTAAAGCTTTCTCTAATATCTATCTTGTTAGTAAAATGACATATTTAGACATGTGTGTCTTCAGAAGTCTTACACACTATAAGTCTATATAAGGCCTTTTTGCCTTGCTTGGTTGGTTTATTAACCTTTATTTAACCAGGTGATATCTCACTGAGATTAAAAAGTTTCTGATTGACAGCCTTTTGTACTGCCACATTTCAGAAAGAAAGTACAAAGCGGATAAAAAAATTGAGTATTAAGTTTTATTTAGAAGAACAATTTATTTGTTTACTACAGTACAAACCAACTTTAATGTGTTTGATCGTTTATATCCGCACGTCAAAATTGCGTATGTCAAAGTTTGTCTTTCTACTTTACCAAAATAATACAAATCTAAATTAGTAGTTAATTAATTTTACTTTTCAGAAACTTCTATTGAGAACATCCCTAAGAGCTCACTTATTTAGCTTGTTGTTTTGAAACTATTACTAAAGAATAAAGTTTATATTTGGTAAAGTACATGGTTGTATATAATAGCATGTAAATGTGTACGCATGGAAAATGATTAAATCATGTGTAAATGATCAAAACTGAGCCCTTTCCAGACATATCATACCCTTATTTTTCACAAGATGACACCAATTTTTAATTATTAATAGAATATATGTAGATAATTTAGTTCAAATCCCACAGAAAGACAATCAGCTCCTTTTTTTAACTGTGAATCTATAACAGTTATAACATCTCTCATCATCGGCCTATTTTAAGGCTCAGAACGGCCAAATCACTCCCCACCCCCTCTCTCTCCTCCTGGAGATGTGTGCCACTCACCCTTGAAGTACAATACAATGTGAATGACAGCGCGTACAGTAAATAGCCTGAAAGCTCACTGATTAAACCGAGCTCGAACTAACAAACTGATAGACAAATACACAATTTTCACATTCACAAAAAGTACTTAACTTAATCCTTGAAGTATAGCTATTGACTCTGGATCTCTCCTTTAGGGATAATCTCCTTGGAAATGATTTATTGAAGTAGCCCAAGTTTAAATAATATACACTTACAGATAAAGCACCAGCAGGTTTATATTTAGATAGCAATTCCTCCATCACATACTCTATGAACCTGTTGGCTGGTTCATTTTTGTTCGGAGGCTTTTTAGAGGTCAAAGTTTTCTAACTGGGACAAAACTTGATTATAATTAAAAGTTTATGTTCTGGCTGCTTAGTCCATAAAAAGCATTCAGTGACAGCAATGAATAACTGAGTGATTTGTTAATCAGTTTTGCTGTTAAAAATAAGGGGATTGTTGAATAATTGTACTTTCAAAAAAAGTCTTTTTTCCCTGAATTTTCAGTCTGATATTGACTTTAGATAACCATACTCTAAAGTAACCTTACATTTTTCTATATGGCACCTCAAGAGAAACTGTACAGGTATTCAGGTAAAGTACATTTTCTGCCCATTTTTTTCCCTATAAATTAACTAGAAGGTTCTAGATTTTTTAAGCTATCTGTCAATGACAACAATTAATGTAAACGCTAATTAATTAATGTTTTAAATTGATAGGGCTATTTTATTTACCCATCCCCGATTATCTTTCAGCCCTAGTTGCCAGGCAACCGGCGCTAAGCTAACTGTTCCAATAGTTTTAAGTAATTATGCTAAGCTATCTAGTTGTTCAAAGTAGTTTATTTCTAAATATTTTTCATTATTCTGTTCTTTTTAAAGTTTTTTAGTGAGAAAACAAATTTTAAAAAATCTATAAATAATTTAAACAGAGTCATAAACTGCTGCTGAGTTAGCTTAACCTCGGTCAGTGTCCTGAGGCGCAAAGTGTCAGCATTTGGATGGTTAACTGTAAACAGCGCCTGTCTGCATCTCCACATCGACTGATGGAGTTGGACCAGAGGAGGGATGGAGGCCAGCAGACGGCGTCCTCTCATTTTAGTCAACACAAGCCGCATTTTAAGCCGATCAGCACCCTGAGGAGGATTGCACAGATCCAGAACCAGCTGAACCACTACGCAGCGAAACGACTGATACGTTGTTTTCCAGTGCATTTGGATACGCTGGATCTACTCTGTATGGTTATTCTTGCAAATATGGGCATCTCTACACTAGTTCACACTGAAAAAAAGGTTAAAAAAAAGAAAGAAAAATAAAATATCGGATTCAATAGAAAAGTGCAATTGCAATGCTGCATTTCCATTTAATTTTTAAAATGACAACATGACGCAAGAAAACGAATAAAAACAACTCAAAGCGCGCACCTTGTCGCACGGTCGCAGTTCTCCGCTGGCTGACGCGGTTGATGATGTGTGAGCGCTGATGGTAATGAGTAGGACACAGCGGGAGAAGCAGGAGGTCCACACCTGCTCCCACATCCTCGGCTCGGATCACAAACAGCTGGTTGTTCGCTGAATGGAGCCACAAACATGAAACAGGTCGAGCGGCGGGGGTTTGGATGCTGTCCCTGTCATTGATGCGCCTGCTTGCCTGGCCGTCACCTCCTCCTTTTCCTCCCACACAACCACCAACACACACAATAATCAGTATAATGACATTTCCGGTTCCTCCTTTCAAATTAAAACGACTAAATTCCCAGAACGCGTTAGTTATGTCCCCAGCTCTGTCTGTTAACTCATGTAAGACACATTTAAATGACTAAATTTAAAATATTCACTCAAATTATTAGAAATTAAAAAATAATAATAAATAAAAAAATCTTAATTTATAATTCATTGAAAAGATACATTGCTTTTAATGATCAGAATAATAATAAAAAATACAATACAAATACCTGTCATAGACATTTTAGTGGACTTTGCACAAGGTTGAGTGAGAGTTACAGTAAACACCAGGTTGCAGTAAACACATCAAAGAATTGTTCAACAAATTTTAGTTTCCTGTTTTCATCATAATTTTTTTATTGTTGAACCAAAATTCAAACACAGTCAGATTTTTCATCTACTGGTAATTTTAATTGTTATTTTAATGTAGTCAGTTTTAATTAATTTCAGAAAAAGCAGAAATTTACCTCCCTATTTAATAGAAGGAAACCAATTCTTTCTTCAGTTTAATTCTTGTTAAACTGAAATCATTGATCCACAGCAAATGAATAAAACATTTAATCATCCCTGCAAACAGCCAAAAGCCCTGCTTAAAAAAAACTGACACATTTGAGCAACAAATGATTATTTTTATATATACTTTATTTCTAAAATGTGATCTGTCATATCTTTAAAGACAAAAATACTAGTTTTAGTGTCTGTTCACTTTGTTACAGCCTTGCTAGCATCTCTCCAAAAAATCAACTCAATCAACTCCAAACAGCCAAAAAAAAAAAAAAAAAAAAGAAAAAAGAAAAAAAATTAAAAAATTTAACTCAGCTGTTAACCAAGAAATTGTGCATATTATTCCTGTTTTAGACTATATGCTTCATCTCTCATTTTAGGACTGCTTCTAAGATCTTACAATTGGCTCTTCTCATGGCTTTGGGTCTTTATTTATCCAATCTCTTGCAACCGTGTGAGTCTGTAAGCAAACAGATGACTTTTACTTGCTTCAGACACAGTTCACAACCAGATGTGTCAGAATATTTGCAAAGTCTCGAAGCTTTGGACCAGGCTGAGTGAAAAAGCCTTTCCTGATCTCACCCAAATTTACTAACTTATTTATTGACTGATTAAATTAAGAACAATTTGATTATATTTATAAGATGTCTTTTTTGTCATTTTAACTTGATGTTATTAATGTTGCATGAAGCATTTGTAACATGTTGAGCAAAAACATGAAGTCAATTGTTATTGTTCTTACTGATAATAGTCTGATAATAGCTATTTATTTTGTGTTTTAAAGCCCTTGTAAGTTAAACAGAGATGTTAACATATGCATGACTTATAGGAGAACTTTAACACAGATTGATCCGCTTCTATGAAACATATTTAGTTTTTATCTAAAAATATATTAAATAAATAAAGATGTGGTCTATATGTCACCATGAATACAGACAAACACATCAACTGGACTAAAAGCTAAAATAGTTGATGACAAATATTGAGTAGCAATTCAGCACAAATATATAGGGATTTTATTTAGAAAGTAGTCTCCTGTCCTGTCTCAGTCTGGTGGTTAATTTCAGCACAGTTTCAGCTGTTAAACCATAAACTCATAGACATGGTGTCAAAAAATGCTATCTTGACTGACAGAGCATGCACAGAGCTGCTGATTTGCTTTTAACCAAAAGTAGAACAGACAAATGAAAAACGCTATAGCCAATTTTAGATAAATTAAGAAGAAGCATCATGTTGTTAATAGTATTTCATCCTATTAGATATAAATCTTTTTATTGCTCAAGTAAAAACAACTGTTTTGTTCGTTCATATCCACACAAAGTTTCCCATTTACATAAATTCAGATTTTAAAAAGTTAAAAAATTGTGTTTGAAATATGAAAGTTAGAAAAACTGTACGTCTACATGGCTATAGGAAAATGATAAATCTTCTAAGATTTATTTGGATTCATGATGCAGCTGAAAGAGGATTAAAAATGTGCATTTTAGACTGGACAAAAGCAAAAAAAAAAAAAAAAAAAAAGTAATTGTCCAAACAGAAACGCAGCTCTATGCTTGACATTGATGTCTTTTCCTTATCCCCTGTTAACTTCACCTAAACACATATTCACTTACAATGAAATATACACATTTAGCAAAGGAGTGGCGCATCTACGTTTTTTTCGGTTGACATAATCTGCATAATGCATCATGAAAGATTTTTACTTGGCAACACTTTAACTTTAGTCTTGAGCCTGCAGGAGAGTATATTTGAACTAAAGTTTTAAAACGATAAGGACCTTTTGGTACAGTCACCGACAGGTGGCAGCACCGCTCTTCAAAAAAATAAAAGCTCGAGAGGAAGAAGGCCGGATGTGACGTCACGCACAGAATCAAAACACTACAAATTTGACAACTCGGCGCATTTTACTACAATACTTTGTTGAAATTCCGATTAAAAACGTTATTGTCGGTGCTATGAATAAATTCAGATAAGTAAATTACATAATTACAACGTGCAGCCGTATTTTTCTTGGACTGTCGCGAAATGTTAGCGCGAAAGACGTCTATTTTGGATCGTTTATCTAGTAGCATCCCTAGCTCCCCTGTTAGCTGGTTAGCTTCCCCAGCTAAGAAAGTAGCTCCTTGGCGATCTATGGGCTGAACATGACCATATATAGAACGGCCACAGAGCTCCCTCGCCGGTGAAATGTAAGCGGTGTGTCAGCCAGGAGGCTGAGAAACGACAAAAACACAGCAAGAGAGACAAACACTGGGGCTCTCTTCATCATGTCATCTGATCAGATTATAGCTATTGTCATGGATGACAAAACCTACGAAGTTAATAAGAAGAAGCTGATAGAAAAGAGCGACTATTTCCGTGCGCTGTACAGCTCTGGTATGAGAGAGTCCACAGAGGACTCGGTACAGTTGCAGGGGCTCAGCGTGCTGGGTCTGGAGTTGGTTCTGGAGTTCATCAACACCTCCAAAGTTCAAGTAGTCAACGAGACTCTGGAGGATCTGATCGAGACGGCTTCTTTCTTACAGGTCACCTCCATCCTCAAACTCCTGACCTCAGAGATCCGTCTGGAGAACTGTGTAGAACTGTACAGCCTCTCTGAGGTGTATGGAACTCATGATCTGCGTAAAGCTTGCCTCAAGTTTATGAGCTGCTACTACCACCCCATGCTGAGGCGGCCCGAGTTCAGCAGTCTGCCCTCTGCTGTTCGACACCAAGTCAAGGAGATGCGCATGAAAGGCACAGCCAACCTGATAGCCATCGGGGACTTTACCTGCCTGTCCCTGGATGTGCCAGATCAGGATGAACCGTGGTCCATGTTGCGGTACGGAGAGGTGGAGCAACGCTGGAAGCCACTGGCAAACAATCTGCCTCCAGATATGATCAACGTCAGAGGATACGGCTCTGCTGTCCTTGACAACTACCTGTTCATAGTTGGCGGATACAGAATGACGAGTCAGGAGATTTCTGCTGCGCACTGCTACAACCCCTGCAGGAACGAGTGGAACCAGGTGGCTCCACTCAACCAGAAGAGGTAACACAAGAATTTCTACTCTTACAGCTCAGCTAAATGTTGTTTCCATCATGGTTCACTCTATCTTCTCATCCAGGTCAAACTTTAAGCTGCTGGCAGTCCAAGGGAAGCTGTATGCTGTTGGAGGCCAGTGTGTGGGTACAGTGGAGTGTTACAGTCCAGAACAGGACTGGTGGACCTGTGTTTCCTCTATGCCTGACCCACTGGCTGAGTTCTCAGCCTGTGAGTGCCAGGGTATGATCTATGTCATGGGTGGATACACGGCAAGAGGTAGGTGTACACAAATCCAATGTATGATGAATTTAGTGTCTCTTTTGCCGTTCAATCCACTGAAAAGCATCAGACATGACCACAAACACACAAAATAACTTTGAACCAACATAGAAACAATAAAGGAAAGTTACCCTTTATGTAGTTAATGCTGCTCTGTTGTTTACCATACAACATCCCTCTCATCCTTATTGTAAGAGCTCTTGTCAGTATTCTTCATCTCATAATTATGTTGCCTGGTAAATTATTTCGTGGATTTGCTTGCGGCAAACAACAAACAAGCACATACCAGCAGCTCCAGTATCCAGTGTTTGTATTGGTGTTCTGGAGAATATAAGTCAGCAGAGAATGTTTAGTGCTCAGGTGAAAATTCAGCCATCTAATCTCTTTTTTTAAGGTTTTTTTAAATTAAAGATGAAGAAAATGTAAAAATTCAAGCAATGAGGGGAATTATTTATGAAGATGTAGCTAAATATTACTTAATATATTACAATCAAAATTTTTTAATTTAATGGTTAAAAGGGTTAAAAAATATCTGTTCTTATTTTACCTGCAGAGACAACCTAATTTATAAATGCATGAAAGTTGTATTTGACATATTTGAATGAAACTTTATGTGAAATATGACTAAATGAAATTTAAAAGTGGATCTTTGTTACTTAAAAATAAACATTTTTGTGTCTGACAGACAGGAACACCAATGTTCTCTGCTACTGCCCCACGTCTGACAGCTGGACGGTGTTCCGATCCTGTCCGGCCCACATCCGCAAGCAACAGATGCTCTCGGTGGAGGACACCATCTACCTGGTGGGAGGCTACACCCACGAGCTGGAATCGGGCCGGCGGCAGCGTCGTCCCAGCCAGACTGAGGATGTGCTCACAGTGCAGTCCTACAACGTCACCACGGGGGATTGGATCCAGCTGAAGGAAAACACGTCCAAGTCGGGTCTGAACCTGACGTGCACGTTGCACAACGACGGCATCTACATCATGAGCCGGGACGTGAGCTTGCCCACCAGCCTGGAGCACCGCGTCTTTCTGAAATACAACATTTTCTCAGATGCGTGGGAGGCTTTCAGACGCTTCCCGGCTCTGGGACAAAACATGCTGCTCTGCTCACTTTATCTCCCTAATTTGCTATGACGACCAGGCATCAGGGAGGGACTTTTAAACAGACAGAGGAGCCCAGCAGCATTAAGAAGCCCATATGTGCGTCTGCTGCTATGATTGGGGCTGTGTGGTACCAGTGGGAACAATGCCTTGTTGCAGATTTGAACACCTCTTGACCTCTGTGCCTAAAAACAAACACACTACATCATGCATTCTGCTGTAGATGCAAATATAAGATCCATAATGACAGCGCAGTGACAACTAGTTTGTGTTAAACAGTCCCAGAACTCACTGCTGATATGAAAATACTTCCCGAATTCCTAGATTTATAGTCACTTGGATGAGGAAAAAATAAATATTGTGAAGAAGGAAAAGGCTTTAAATGGGTTCCTAAACATGCGGCTGCTTGGCTGCCATCTTTGTTTGGATTTGAGATGTTTGTTTTGAGCAGCCGGAACATTTCTTCGTCTAAATTGATTAAAGAATGTTTTAGGTTTTAGCAGTAAGTTGCTTTATAGAAACATATTGTAGTGCTAATACTAAGGACACCCAAACATGACCTAAATAACAACATTGCCTTTAAAGGGCAACTATGTTCCTGAAGTACTATGTTTACACTCCAAATAAGGTATCGCTGTATACCTTTTTCTGTTACTACTTACAAACGTTAAACTATGTCAGAAACAGATTCCATTTCATGTTTTATGTTCTGCATTTAGCAGAAAACTGTGGAAATGGCTTTGGTTTTACACTGCCAGTTTTATGGGAATTAGGAGCTCCTTAGTAGATTTGGTTTGAAGTGACTCAGAAGGAGCTTCGTGTTGTTTGTGTGCACTCAGTCTTATTTTCAGAGATGCACTAAGAAAAGCTCAACGCACAATTCCATGAACTTACCACTGCACATGTGCCTTCTGCAGCCTAAGTTAGTAGAAACTTAAAGATGAAATAAAAGCACAAAACTGCAAGATTTTGTTACATTACCAGCAACTGACCAAAATGGCTGTTTTTATTTTTGTTCAACTGAAGCAGTTTTTCTTTGTTTTCACTTTTAATTGAGGTACCTTTTGGTTTCTGAGTGGAATAGTGGGCATTTTATTAGTCTTGAGAAGTAAAAATAACCTCTGAAAGTCTTACAAGTGTTGGGTAAACAGTGTTTGTGATGTTTGCTTCGATGGATTGAAGGTTTTCTTGTTTGTTTGGCCGTTTGGAAATTTAGGCCAAGTTAATAAAAAACAATTTCAGGGATCTGTTGTGATGTCTTGT
The DNA here is from genome assembly GCA_037177515.1 of Pseudomugil tenellus. Lineage (NCBI taxonomy): Eukaryota > Metazoa > Chordata > Actinopteri > Atheriniformes > Pseudomugilidae > Pseudomugil > Pseudomugil tenellus. The sequence goes on from JBAMHX010000026.1 coordinate 5,739,469, forward strand.
GATTTATTCAGCAATATTCATTAACACAATTTTTATTTTTGGTCAGAAATTCTAAATTAATATGAGACTGAAGACTATTTATGATGCATGTGATATTTTACCAAAATATGTGTCCTCCTCCCGTCTGTCCCTCTGTTCCATTTATTAGGAAAAGTGGACTTGATCTACATGTTTTTTGGACCGGACCTCCTGCTACTGATTTCTATGAAGCTGGAAGAAAACAGTGACAAAAAAGCATTAGTGGACGATTAGTTGTGTGAGTTTATAGCAGGAAAGAAAAGACTGTAAAAACCAAATAATCACCGTTTAAAGTTTTCAGTTTATATTCTGCAGAAGTGTTTTTATTAAAGCAAATAAATAAATAAATGGGTCTAATTTTTTTTAATCAAAATTTATATTTCCTAAAATGTAACTAAAACAGGCTTAATTTTCAATAATATTTGTTGTAATTAAATATTTATTTATGGTATTTGGTATGTTAATAGAAGATTAATTATATAACAAAGATTTGCTATGAAGTTGCTGTAAACAAATTTCTGTTGTATCCTGCAGCACAATAACAGTGACGTTTCTATTTTGTTTTATTATATATGGGATGGAGCTTCAGACTGTGTAATATTGAAGTAATTGACTTGTAACATTGCAAGATTTCAGTTTGTGCCTTCAATCATTTAGCTACAAGTCAAAAGTTATATCAGAAGTTGTATGTTGTATGTAAGCTCTGCTGCTGCCATTATAACGTCTATGTGTGATTATGGTGAGGTCATATCTTTATACCTTTTCATGCTTTGGTTATTGTCTACCACCGAGCTCTGAGGGATTTTTCACACATTTCAAGCCCTACAAGTTTCTGCATGTTGAATGGTTGGCTGTCAACTTGTAGAGTTAGTCACTGACATGCTGCTGGCTCCAAAGCTTTGGTCTGGTTTATTTGAAAACTAGAAAATAGTTCAAGAAGTGGTGGTGCTCAGTCTTAAAAATTAATATATGCAGTCACGAGAGCTGAAGAAACACTTTTTGAGAACTAATAATGGCCATTTAAGATATTTGACTTATTCATTTTCTACTTCTGCAAGAATGTGATGAAAAGCGAAGAAAGTTTTATCTCTCTGGGCTGAGGCTGCTTAAGATTTTAAAGATATTCAATGGACAACTCAAATTATTGTCAGCTTGTTCTTTCAATACCAGCAGAATCATGAAAAAGTCAGCAAAGTTTCAGAGGCAAAAAAAGGATGTTTTCATCAAATGTATCTCAACATTGTGTTCAGTGTGTTTTTAAAATGTGAGTAAAGTTGAGAAGCAGAGTTTGGCTTTAGTCATCTATTTAAAGAAGATGAATAAAAAGGATTAAAAAACAGAGCAAAGAGCTGAAACTCAGCTGCAATGATGAAGCTTGCCCCATATATTCTGGCTGAAGCATCATCAGAAATGGTCTCTGAGAAAAATGGCGTTGAAAGGATTAATTTTAATTACGATTCATATCACGATTCATGGTTGCCGATACGATTCATGAACGATACGGGATGCGATCAGTGACTTGAAATCGATTCAGTATATCTTTTAACATCTTTACCTGGATACTGGACAGTGTAGGTGAAGTTTACTAGATTCCTTTTGTGAGTTTCTGACTAAACATGCAGAGGAGTTTTATCTGCCCTGGTTGTTGAAAAGACCCACGCTTCGTACTGATGGCTACAATCTGTTTATTGCTCTGAAGACCGTAGGAACACCGTGAAAACTGAGGACAACAAAAAGTTTCAGTAACAAAATAAAGCATCAGCTTTCACAATATAAACAGAAAAAATCAGTCTTTACCGTGTACGCCACGTAAACCAGTGGTAGATAATGCGACCAGGATTAAAGTCCTTTTTCCTTTGTTGCGCACTTTTCCACATTTATCAGTCATTTATCAGCTGTCTGCCTCCCGCTTGCCATTTCCGGTTACGTGATTTACGTAAACTTAACAAAAAAAAAAAAAACATTTCAACCAAGTACATCTAACATCTTATATAAATAATAACATGAGGTGCTGTGCAAATATCTTTATAATTGTTTTTCCAAACAAAAACCACCAGCACTTAGAAACTGACTTACATCATTGTTATGGGAAACAAAGTTAAACTTGCGTCAGCTACAGGAGTCACAATGCTTTTGCAGAGCTGCACTGTGCTTCTGCTGCAGCAGGAATGGTGTAAGGCTTTGATTGTTTGCACTTTTTTACTGGATCACAGTGGTGGCTTGATAATTCCGTACTCGCTCCCCCCCCTACCATCTGCCGTGTTGTTTTAATATGGTCCGCATGGCTGCCGCTCGGTCATGATGTCAGCAACAGGCAGAGTAAATGGAGTCACGTTCAATGTCTTTTTTTTCATTAAAAGTAGGAAAATAAAAGCATTAAATAAATAAAATAAATAAATTCTGCTCTTTAATCCAAAGTTTTATTCCTTAATATCGATTAAAAACGTTCTAAAGTGATACTAGATTGGCATTTATAGTTTTTTATCAACAATTTGCCGAGCACAGATCGATGTTGTGAGATCAGAGGAATATCGTTGATGTATCGATGTCATAGATGAATCGTTACACCCCTAGTGTATAGGTAGCTGTCAAGCCATTCTTAAAAACGGAAAACAGGGAGAAAATAATGAGATTTACCAAATGACATAAGATCTGGGCTAAAAATCAGTGGCAACAGGTTTGATGGTGTGATAAATCTTCTGCACAACCTAGATTCCACTATGTTAAAGCTGTGTGATCATTTGGATGGAGAATGAAACAAAAGGTAGCCAACATCAAAGCAAGAGCTTAGGAAAGTCCTAAAACTATTCCTGAATACTAGAAATAATAAAAAAAAACACTTGTTTAAGATGGTTCAGACTGTGCTGAAGAACAAAGATGATCAGATTGAATACTGACAACTAAGTGAGAACAAGGAATGCTAATTCTAAGACGCATGAAGGTTAGTCTAATAGAAACCACAACTGTCAAAACTGAGTTTTAGTTGTTAAACACAATTTTTATGAAGTGATTTCACCTACACATATACACACAGGTCCTTTCATAGATATAAAATATCACCTGAATTCACTGAACAGGCTGAAATATGAAAGACCTGGCATCCAGCAGGGGGCAGCGTGTGCTTTCAAACAAGTCCTTTCTCTGCAGGCAGTCACTGTTTTCCGCTTCACCTTCACAAGGACTCCCTCTTTATATAAATAATATACATTTTATAAAGCCATCTTTACTTTGATGCCAAAAAGCATCTCAAGCTGGAATCATATTAAATGTCATTAGATGAAAAAAATAACAGTTTATTGCATTTACAAGACGTTCCACACCTGTAGGCTGCATAAATGCAAAAATGTGTCATCTGCTAGAGGTCACAAGCAAAGATAGATGTGATATTTATAGCTTTTAATGGTGTGGACGGATGAATAGAAGAATTGGATTGTTGCATGCACAGTGACAGTCAGACGGGGGCAGAAGAAATCAATAGTTGCCATCAGGGCTCCAGATTGATCCTCTATGTGAGGTCAGATTGCAATGATCACCCTCACACCTCCACAGTGGGGTTCCCGGACCTAATACCGTAACCTGTCACACACACAAACAACACACAAATGTGTTGTAGATGTTTTTGTAGAACAACAAGGCTGTCAGAGGCAAACATGCCCAGTATTGTGAGGTGAACATGTGTCTGATGAATGTGCGACAGAAAGAGGAGGACTCAGAGGGGAGAGAAAATGTTTCTGAAAGCGGCAATGTGAGTGTAGCAGAGAGACAGAAACCCAAGGACAGACGGAACTGAGGGGAGGGGAAAAAACACTCTCACACACTCACTCACACCTTCCTCACAGCCTCTGTCAGAGGCTGAACAGACCCGAGTGAGGAAGATGCTCGTCTACATCAGAGGAGCACCGAGGACAGGAGAATAGTTCCTAAAGCTGCTGCACATACATTAGTGAGCAGAGGAAACCCTGAGGGTAGGATAGCATTGTTCCAGAGAGGACAAAAAAGGGGATTCTACTGCGAGGGACCTGAAAGAGGAGCTGCCTCTAAACTAAACTGCTGCCTTTCTGAGGGGGTTTCTCCTTCTCGTTACTGCTGCTGCTGTGAGGATATATCTCCGTGCTTCATCGCACAGCTTCAGAGAAACAGTGACCATGAGTGAGGCGAAGAAAGGCGAACTAGCCATCCGGGATAAAGCCATCCTGCACCAGCAGAGGCGTCTGAAACAAGCCACCCAGTTCACACATAAGGACTCAGCCGACCTCCTGCCCCTGGACGGGCTCAAGAGACTCGGCACGTCCAAAGACTTGGTGAGTGGGATTCAAGAGAATTCAAAGAGTGCTTGTGAGCCGATCATTTGCAAATCTGGAGAGGTTGTTTAGGTTCAGCAGGAGACTGAGCAGGAATGTGACACTAATACGAGCACTGTCAAATTGTTAATTCATGCAACTGTCACTGCTCCACATTTAAATCCTCTAACCATAACCCTTCCATTTTCAGATGAGTAATTTTATAGACTCTACCCGCCGCTAAGATGCAAAAAAGGTTCATGTAAACTGACTGATCTGTGATATTACTGTTTATATATATATATATATATA
>JBAMHX010000026.1:5749668-5767080 GCA_037177515.1 Pseudomugil tenellus
TCTATCCAGCAATTAGCAGGCGAGTAGTAGGATACACGTTGGACAGGTCACTAGTCCATTGCAGCAAGACAAAAAAAGCACTCACAGATTGGCACAAAATAGCATGCAGGACAGGAAGAGTACATTAGTACTCTCACTTCCTTAAGTCTACAAAAACACAAAAAAGTCCAACTCCAGAAGAAACATTTCTATATAAATACATTAAGGGATACATAAGAGGATATAATCTAACTCTCGGATCATTTATAATGCCTGTGTTAAATTATATCCTCTCTTTCTTGCTTCAGCTAGTTTTGCATCCTGTTCATTCCTGCTGGCCGGCTTGTCCTGTCCGCTGTGTAATTCAACAGCAGAGTAATTATGTAAGAAGTTTGTTTTGCTGCTCTTTAGCCCGAGGTGCTCTCACTCTGCAGCAGCAGCATCACTCCAGCCATGTTCTGCTGTGAGACCACCTCTCGAACACAAGAGAGATGGAGGGGGAGGAAAGAGATGGGGGTCAGGAGGAGAAGTACAGTATAGGGGGTCAGTTTAATATGGCACAAGATAGATACGAGCATGAATGCATGATGAGAATGATTAGCTGAGTGCATCTGTATTTGTTTTGGCACACCTGAGCCCAGTGTGACCCAGCTTATTGTATAACCACAGTGCAACCTTGATGCTTTCTGCTCTAATCACTGGATGATTGCAGCTGCTCCACAATGAGGAAACAAGAAATGAAGAGATATTATTTCTTATAATATTCAAAAAAAGTTGGGATTCCATAAAGAATTGTGATTAGTTTACCACTGCGATGAGTCTCCTGTTCTTTTAATAGTCAAACATTTAGGAATGCAGACCATTCTCTGAGAACATACAGGGATCTGCACATCTGGTGTATGCAAACAATAACAACAACAGCAGTAAACAACCTGGAAGTGTTCCTGATTACAAACAGTGATGATATCCTTCTTGTTTTAATGCACCTGAAGGTTTGAAGATCATAGACAACCAGTGCTAATACTCATTCTGTCTCTTGCAATGTGGCACCTCTGAGCATCTTTCTTTTAAAAGTAAAACTGGAATCAGGTATTTTCATATCCAACTAATGTGAATCCTGTAATATTTTAAATGCTCTTATCAGTGACAAGCATCCAGCTGAGTGAGTTGTATTAACCTCGACCATATGATTCATGCCCCTAACCAACATGATTTTTCTTCCTGCGTATTGGAATTTTCCTTTTAAAATGTGAATATTTGTTTTTTTTTTTTTTTTTTTTTTACTGTTTTCGGTACATCTAATGCACTTTGCTGCAACAATAAGCTAATTTCATTTCAGAAATAAATGACACATCAATCTATGAAGCATTCAAATGTTTGCTAAAGCAGAAAAACACATAAACTTATTAAAATTGCTAAAACTATACATTTTTAAATTCCTTTCCTCATAAAAACCCTCACAAACCTTTTTATTATAACAATTTTCTAACAGATTTTCTGTTGCTTCAATCTTGCTCCCTGTGGCCTCAGCTGTCAGTTTGCTAACAGATGAACGAATCTGAAACCAATGTGTGTGTATGTGTGTGTGTGAAGATCTGTCTCCAGGTACATCTGAAAATGATCAAAGTCTACAGGTCTTAGTTTGGATGTTAAACTGTCATCATTGAAACATAGAAAAACCAGGGTGGCGAGCTGCTGTTTTCATCTCACAGCAGAATTTGGTGAACTTTATCTGCCGTCCTTAAAAGCAGATCTGACTCTGGATCACATTTTAAAATGTACTTGCAGTATATGTCTATATTCACTCTCCATACTCATTTGCTTGTTTTCCCCAAAGGCTAAAGACGCCTTTCAGAAGGAAAAACAAACTGAACAGCGTCACACAAAATGACCGTGAAGCCTCTTGGGAGTTTGCCACTTCTGGCACCAAAACATACTGCGTTAACTCGGTTCAGATGTTGGCTTTATTATTAGCTTCAGGACAATTAGGAGGCTTGAACCTGTCTCTTTCTCTGTCATCTGGAGCTGTGGATGGGCGGCAACAATCCCTCAGCTGCTCCCTCAGCGCTATGTAAGAAGACAGGAGGCTAAAAATACCCAACAAAACAAAAAAACACACAACAACCTTAACAACAATGGAGGCGAGTCAAGAGCAGATGACTAGAAATGGCTGGGTACGGTACAAAGTGACATGATACCTATTGCTTTTTACTACATAAAAGTAATTACTAAATAGCTGAAAATGGATTTTCCTCATAAAATATGCAAAGATTGGTGAATATGCAAATGAAGAAGAACTCTTCCTACAAAAGTTGTTTTGTTCATTTACTACATAGTCTCATTACTTTTAGACACGTTATATAGTTAGTTTGAGGTTGAAAGGTGTAGCAGCAGAATACATTTTACATTTCATTCTGTTCAAAATTTCCCCTTTTCAGACTCCTGAACCAAAAGTCCTAGATGGTCAGTCAGTCATTTTCTCAACCGCTTAACCCAGTTAAGGGTCGCAGGGAAGCTGGAGTTTATCCCAGCAATCACTGGGATGATTGTGTGAGAGACGGGGTGCACCCTGGACAGGTCCCCAGTCCGTCACAGGGCTGTGCTAGATGGTTAAAAGGGAGAAAAAAAAAACAGATCAAGCCTTGGAGTTTATGTACAGAAGACTCCAATATGGTGCAGTTAAGTAAGAAATAACACAAAATTACAAAAAAAAAATCCATAACTTATTTCCATTTAACTGGATATATGTTTAGTTTTTCACATCCTATGAGACAGAGCTGAATTGTTAATAAGTTCTATGCTGTTAATAATAATAATAATAATAATAATAATAATAATAATAATAATAATAATGGATTAGATTTATGTAGTCCTTTTCTAGGCATTTAAAGCACCTTGTTTTGAATCCATCACTCAGTATTCATTTTTGGTGAAGGCAAGCTACATATGTAGTAACAACTGTCCTGAGACACAGCTGATGGATGCAAGGCAGCAAATAAGCATCTCCCAGTGCTTCGACTTTTACAGAAACATTAATTCACATTCACACACCAGCGACTGGTCGGTGAAAGACCGATTTTAACTCATCGCCACCCCTGCTGTGTTGTCTACTTGAAACGTTGCTTGAAGACTGTGGCTCATTTTATCCAGGTAGAGACTAAGCTCTCAGCTTATAATGTAGCTCTTGATAAGATTCACTTCCTTTTAGGTCCACTTGCTCATAGTTAGCTTTCACTTTCAGAACAGCCTTAATTCTTGGTGGGATAGAGTCAGTAAGGTGTTGAATGTAACTCCACATTAAAATATTAGCATCACACAGTTGCTGCACATCCACAATCAGAACATCCCAGTTCACCGGATCCCAAAGCTGCTCTGTTGCATGGACATCTGGTGATTTTGGAGGCCATCGGAGTACAGTGAACTCACCGTCATGTTTTAGAAAAATCAGTTGTTCCAAAGTTAAAGGTTTCTGTTCCTAGATAACAGGTGTCATCAGGTGTGATCTTCTGCTTTAAATGCATATTTGAAATACTGTTGCCTCACAATCATCACCGACCTGTAGCAAGTCATACTGCAGGGAGTTGCTCTGGCCTTTGGGAAGGTCCTCTATAAAAGAGGAAGAGGTATTTTGCTAAGCAGTTCCAGCTCCCTGCTTGGTAGCCAGGGTGTCACCTGACTATGTGAAGTTTTGGGCATAGTTTTGCAACTGCCGCTGATCGGAGCAGGCGTCTCACAGACAGCAGGGAATAAGTTCGGTGGTGCAGTGTTAAACACAGCTACCTGTTGTCTGTTTTAAAGATTTATTCATTTTTTGGGTTTATTTTTAAGTGAGTCCGCTCTGGTTCTGTTTCCAGGCTGTGATGTGACAATTTTAAGAGCAGATTAACAATTTACGTTGTTTTTGTTTGCGTTTTTAGGTTTGTTGTTTGCTAAGTCGCTTTCTACCAATTAAGACTTTATTCAGTTCAGTGCTCAGAAAAATCCAGTCCTGATCTCTTGCATGACACCAGTGCTGTGTTGTTTTAAAGTAGTTTGCAGTTTGTGTTGTGCTTTAGCAGATTGTCTGCCTCTGGGTGTGCAGGCACTCAGGGTGGCAAACTGATTCTGAGAAATACAGTAATTACAGCATAAACTGGGAACATCTTTTTGAATAAATAAATGTTTAAACTTTACTGATGCGGTCATTTCTTTTTTTATATATGTTTTTCATAATTTACTCCCAAAACCAGTTTATCCATTTTCCTCTGACATTTGATGCCAACAAAGTATTTTGGTTGCTACTAATTGAATATTTTCTCTTTTTCAGATTATCCTTAGTAAAAACTAGAGATGGTTGTGTGTTAAACTCTCACAGATCAGCAGTTTCTGAAACACTTAGAGCATATGACAAATTCAAAGTCACTTAACTCTTTCTTTTTCAATCTGATGCTTAAAATGAACTCCAGTAAGTCGTCTTGACCCTCTCTACATGTCTAAATGCACAGACTTATGTGATTGGGTGATTCGTTATTTGTGTTCAGCAACCGAACATGTGGACCTAAAACAGTGTCGGCTGAGAACAATTTTCAAATGGAAGGTCTTTAAAATGCTGGATCAGGTTAATGGTTTTGTTCACTTTAAATTTTCTAAAGGCTAAAAGGAAAATGGTCATTCTGTCCTGGAAGATACATCACTGGTATCACTGGTATTAGATCAAATGTTTTAGCATTATTTGCTAATTATTGCAACAATAAATGTGGATATCTCTTAGTATACACAGTTTGTGCTACAATTTTTCAAAACGTTGTTTCCTATTGCATGTTATAAAAAAGCTGTAAACCTCTATTAGGAGCTGAATAAACCGTGTGTATTGTGAGAAGACTAAAAGAGCCTGTTTATATGCACAAAAGCAGGCATGTGCATATGATAATTTGCATAGAAAGGCACTGAGATTTGAGTATTCAGCAGCAGTGTTTTAAACTTCTCAGTCAGAATCAGACTTAAATTCTGCAAACATTATTCATTGCACACATTCAGCCAGATGAAGGAAGTGGTCATTGATTTATATAAACAGCTCTGAAGCAGGCAGCAGAAGGACGGAGAGAAGTCTGGACTGAAAGGAAAGATAAATGAAACAAAAGCCCAACTTTTGGTGGATAAAATGCCACAGGTGGAAAAAAACCACAGGATTCATCCCAGTTAATTAGAAGATGTGTATGAAATGTCTAGATCACTCTCCAAAAAAGCAAAACATAAAATTACATCTGAGACATTTGGTTTCTCATAGAGCACAGATGCAGTCACACATCCCGTCTCTCATCATCTTCATGTATTATTCAACTGTTGTGTTGTTGCAGCAGTCTGGAAGGTGGCTACACTAATGCCAGTTTTTAAATATGGCTTTAAAACAGTAATGCCTCATTTTTAACCAGTAAGTATTCTCCATCCTCCACTTTCATGCTCACCACCAATAAATACTAATATATCTAGAAAAATTCCTGTGTTTCTGCTGTCTGAAGACACAGCTCTTTAAGGAGTATTTCCGCACTTAGTTGCAATAAATAGAAATTATACTAAATTGGGAAATTTTTGTAACTCTGTCGAAAAATTAGTTCTACGACATTGGGAATAAAAATCTGTGTCTCTAGTCCTGCAGGCAACACCTGTGCCCAAATAAACTTACAGCAGTTTGACTGCACTTATCAGTGATGTCCTCTAGTTTGATTTTGTGCTTTTGTTGTTCTTATTCTCAGATGTAAGTCGCTTTGGAGAAAAGCGTCTGCTAAATGACTGTAATGTAATGTAATGTAATGCTTTTCTGAACATGAAGAGAGCTTTCAACACTACCAAATATCAAATTCCACTGTCCAAGTTGAGACTATTTAGTATCTCTGAATAAGTGCTTGGATGGATGGAACTTTATTGAGTCTAACAGTAGATTGTGTTAAATCTCTGATTGGCCTGTGATGGTGGTGTTCCACATGGGTCAGTTTCTGGACCAGTCTTATTTAGGTTTGTGTGCTTGACATGTACTGATGAAGAGGGAAATAATCCAACTATATTTTACCCAATTCATGTCAAAATGCACTTACACACATGTTTATAGGCGATGTTATAATCTACACGCAAACGTAAACATCCAAGATGCTGCTGGTGTCTTTGGACAACATATATTATAATTTTTTTTCTAAATGTTACCTGGGGTAACCTGTTCCAGTAACAAATTTAACCTTCAAAAAATGTCAAACTTTCTAGAAATAACTTAACTTAGAGTGCTGCTTGGCTTTTCATTCACACATCGATAGGCTAGCACCTGCCCCAAAACCCTTAAAAAACACATAAAATTTAATAAAAATCTTTCGTATTGAATCTTTTCCATATTGTGGCAAAGCAGAAGCTAATAAAACTTAAGAAAAATTAACTTAAAATCTTTTTAATGTACAAGGTAGCACAGGGTATCTACATCCCCGAATGCGGAGTGTCGGGAAAATAATGGTTTCATCACATCCACTGCTGTTACCGCCATCAGAAATCCTTTATGTGAGCACGATAACTCAAACAGTTTTCACAATTAGAATTTTATACTCTGTGTACATGTTTAGGTCCCCAAGAGAACGATCTGTATCATTATCAGATTAATGGTTTCCCCACCAGGTGGCGCTTTATTCACAACAAATCAGATTTTTGGCTATATCTGCAGAACTATTTGTCTAATTGACCTCAAATCAAATGCAAATAAAAGGTCATGACCCCAGGATGCATCCGGCCCTGATACAATACGGTGCTGCAAGGTTTCGACACCAGGTGGAGCTTTGTGACTGAACATATGCGGCTTTAGGTCTATTCGAGGATTGGGGAATTGGAGGATTGGGGGTGTTTGGAGATATACCCCCAGTCGTCGCTTCTGACGGCATAGGTCTTCTCAAACTTTGATTTTGACTTCTTACAGAGACAATAGCTGGAAATAAGCCTTGGTGGAAATCCAGGATGTTTACAAAACACATTATCATGTAATTTCCAATAACATTCAATGTCCCTGCCAATTGAGCTAATCTTAAAAAAGAAAGAAACACACAAAATATATAATAACAGCTGGTGTTAATATTTCATGTAGGATTTTCAGAGACAGAGTAGTTTAGGTGAAATTGGGAAGTACCTGTGAATGACAAATAAAGAGAAAATGGAGTGACAGACAACTAGCAGATGTGAAGCTGCTGGAGCCTCCTGGTTGGTATGACAGGAAGCCAGTCTCTGGAGACGTCCATCAGAATGAGAAAGAGGGCATTAGAAAGCTCATGTGACTGGATGGATGAGTGAGATGAGCCTGTTGCAGTCAGATAATTAGTCCACATGGCAATCAGCCTCTAATCTGACTCACAGAGGAAGAAATTCAGAGAAACTGAGCCAAAGAGACACAGTGGATGAGGAGGAGGTGCTGCTGCTCTGGTGTCACACATTAAGTCTTTCTGACCCACTGACAAGAGACTGGTTTGAACTGGTTGGTGCTAGTGGGTCACAACAGGACTCGCATAAGCAAAATCAGCAACAGAACACGTATGACTGGTCACACTGGAACATTGTGTCCATGAGTCATGCGAGCAGTTTCAGCCCATATTTCAGTGGCAAAGATCATTTATTTTATTCGTGTAGTTAGTATTTTATTAAATCATCACACTTGAAAAACCACAACAACCTTTTTATATATATATTTTTCCTGAACTTTAAAGCAGCGCAAAGGCACTAAAACTATGCTCCAAGGTGGTTTCCACTTCAGGAACTTCCCCTGTGTTGGAGGAACCTATTGATGGATTTAGACAAGAATCAGGGTCTGATTTTCCAACCACAAAACCCCACCCCCCACCCCCCCGGTCTGGATGAATCAGGTGCTTTCACAGCGGCCAACTATACCAACTGGATTTGTCAAGCCTATAAGTTAAATGTGTTGCTCTACATGGAGCCATATGGTCAACAATCTGCATTTGTTAGCAATGAACTTTGTATCAGTGTCTTTTTACCCTGGTGGTCCCTCTAAAATGTGTCGAAAAATGTTGTCCTACACCACTGAAAATTGGAAGATTTTTTTCGAAAGATGCCCCCTAAAGACAGCTTATATGAATCCTGTCTCTTTTCTGAGCTCTCCACAGCAAATAAAAGTTAGTCCTCTGACAGTCATATTGCATTTATTTCATAATCCAGCTATAGTGCGTATTTAAAACAACTATATGTGCTGATATCTGATTGCTAGCATGTCAAGATGTTTAGAGAAATTCTGCTTTAAAAAGATCTTATCAGGCTTCTAGCTTTGTGTTCGATGCACAGTTGTATTGGAGGTATGGTACAACAGTTACACATGTTATCTCATATCATTTTAATACCTTAGGCAGTGTTTAAACATTTGTAGTAATGCAAGCACACCCAATCAAACAATTCAATTACACACTTTTCCATTGCCTGTTTGAGTTTTTTTTATAGTAACTTAAGTACTAATTGTATTCTGAACAAGTCAGTATATCTGCTGTCTCCAAGGGGACAAGGCAATAAGCGCAACAAAGGGTTGACAGTACACATTATTAGGGATTTATTAGCAGCATAACTTTAGGATAATGAGGACAGATTAATGAGGTGAGATTATCAGATAAAAAAGTGTGCTGTGCCTATGGTTGCAGCCCTGTGTGCAGCCCCCTCAATGAAAATAACTGGAAGTGCTGATCTTACTGAATAAATACTCATGACTAATGTTGTTATTTAATGGAGGATTACATTTATTTAAATACTTTGATTTCTGTACTAAAAACCTAAATTCTAGTGAGTGCTTTGTTATTTCATTATTTCTTTCAAGCAGCAGAAAAGATCTGTAAAAACTAAAAAGCAGCATGATACAAATCAGAACTGAAAAGTACTTCTTTAGATATTTTGTAAATAATAAACTGACTTTATTTGTCTGACAGATTTCCAGTTTTATGTGACCTCTCAAAGTGCTTTACCTCACCGCATGCTACATTATCCAATCACACAGCACTTTGAGAGCACATCACACAGCAAGAGTTTTTATTAAAAGCAACATGGGGCTCAGTGTCAGTTACCCCAGGTTTCAGGAAACCAGGGACCAATCCACTGACCTTCCAGTTTGGAGGGAACTACCTTTCCACTCCAAGAATGCAAAAATTCATTCTATAATAAAAATGTTATGCAAGCAAACAAATAAGTCCTTCCATCTGGACCACATCAGTTAAATGAATGTGGGCTGCAAGATTGGACTTGAATGCATCTTAATTCCATTTGAACCTGTATTTACTACTGTCTACTTGTGATTGGATCAGCCTAGAAGCATACTAATACCAGATATGAGCAGAATGGTTTTGTGTATCCCCACCATATTGTCAGCAGCATTGCTCAGTATGACCTTGTATCTAATGCTAGTTGGGACCAAAACCAGCCCCCCACAACCCTGAGCAGGAAGCAGGAACGTAGAATAAATGGATGTACAGTTAAATGTAAAGCTTTTAGGCAAAAGTTTATCATATTTTTATAAGAAAAAAGTCTTTCTTGATGTGACAGTCTGCCAAGTCAAATGAGTCTCTTAAATGAACTTCCGAAAGGAAAACAGACAAAGTTGATAATAAACATAATGTTTTTGCGTTTTCCTTTTTATTTTGACATAACTTTCAGTGTTAATAATTTTCTTGTGGCTAATGTAATTATTTTCCAGTATAATAATCATTGTAAACAAAACAAGGCTGTTAGAAACTTAATATTTAACCACCAAAGAAAATAAATTCAATCAACCTCAAACAACTTTCCCTCTAGCTCCTCAAAAATTAAATTACCATGATACAGTGTAATTTATATTTAATGTGACCACTTTATACAAATATTCCTCTTATATGATGCATCTAATAAAAAAAACAATTATAATCATTTAACAACTCATCCCATCAGCTTGCTAGAGGCAGTGGCGTGTTTAATAACTGTAATAAGTCCTGGCTACTTTATTTCAAGAAAGGATAAAAGCTGGTGTTTCAACAACACTGGGATCTTTCTTCAGCTGCAACATTATCTATGAGTCATTTTGCAATCAGGAACAAAGCATGTTCAGCATGTTGTTGTCTAAAATCTCTCAGCACATTGTAAAACATATTATTACCCCTCAGATGTGCAGATTCCACCTCAGCTGCTTCAACAAGGCAAAAACATTTACTTTCAAATTAAGCAGTGGGATGCAAAGCATATAATAGATAGTCATTAAGAGACTCTGCTGACTGCTGTTCTTATTAAACTTTGTAGCATCAAACCCAAATGGAGGCCATATGATTGATGCCAGTTTACATGCCGTCTGCTAACAAGCCATCAGTGGAAAGAAGTGACAAATGCGCTGAAAGCTCAAGTTGTGTCATGAGGGAAGATATTTGGCTCGCCTGCTAGTTTGTGATGGCTTAACGGCTTGGAGTAATGTGACAGATTCAGAGTCTGACACTGTGTTACCACTCAGACGGCAAAGCGAAGTGCTGATCAAGCAAACAATTGATATAACTCTAATGCTAATCAGATTAATTTGCAGTTATTGGTCCGTGGATGCCGCTAAAGTTAGGGATATACAAATATACTACATCCTGATACATGCATATCTCACCAGCCACTATCTCAGCTCGTACTGGGTTGGGCCTGGTTTTGACTTCGCAGTTTCCATTTTTGGACAACAGAATCATCAGATCTCTAGCACCTTCATCACAACTCAATACAAGAAGAGTCTTTTCTCAGCAAAAATGTGAAGTTTAAGCAAAGTGTTTAAGAAAGTTTTCTGAAAAGTAACTAAAAAAATTTGGTTAAAATGCCTGATTCTCCCTCCATTACCAGTCATTACTGTGAAGTTAAGGACAATTTATTCATTACAGAAATCAGAAATCTATTAAAATTTTAAATAAAAGTTAATGGGGAATATGTAAATGTAAAAACAAGGTGTAAAGAGGAGGGGAGGGCATCATCAGCATCTGCTCAGCCACAGCTGGAGCTCAGACATGATGCTGGGTTGAACTCGGTGACATGGGCGGTGACTGCTCAAGCATGACTGACTGATGCAGTCTGACTGATACATGTCTATGAATACAGCCTTCTAATAAAGAAACCTGTTTTTTAGTCATCTATTTGAAGTTAATAAATGTTCTTTGAATGACACCTCAGCAATCTGTGGAGGGCTGGATTGAGCTTCGCGTCCTTGCATGGATGCGTTGCGTGACACAAAAGTGCCACTACTAGATAATAACGGATAAACAGAGTGAAGCCAGAGACAATCAGACATGGCCAAGCATGAGATGACATTATTACAGGAATGTTAAAGTTATGCAGCCTCATTTTCTACTTTCTTTTTTTTAAAACAGCTTTTTCCAGGACATGAAATCATCTTTATCTTCATTCAAATTCTGGTCAAGAAGAGCCCAACAGTAGAACTCATTAATGCTGCATGTATGTTAATCAGACCATCAAATAATGACCTGAAAATGGAAAAAAGGAGAAAAAGATAAGCAGGATCGACATTTTCTCTTCCATTGTGTCCGCATATGTGGTTTCTTAATAGGGGGAAAGAGCCAGACATTCAAAAGTGCTTAACAGGATTCATTCACAGATAGAAGACTGTCAGGTAGATAGTTGCTTATATTAAAGAGCACAATACTGTTATCCTGCATATAATTCACACATATAGATCCATTAACAATTCTCACAAAAATACTCTGTTCTAAGACAAAAGTACAACAGAAAGGGCCTTAAATAACAACAACAGCACCTAAATAACTGTTTCCCCCGAAGGAACACGATGCGACAAACGCGTCACTTTCTGCAAATGTGGTGCAACTGTAGGCTTGTTATTGCATTTAGGAAGAGGTGTTAGGTACAAGATGACAGAGACTCTGAACAACAGGTTGTTGACATATAAGACATTTCAGAACTAAATAAAAATGGATGGAAATTATATTTATACAGCTGGATTTCATCTGAGAACTATTCCATTGTGACAATATGGTTCAACACAAGTCCCTGTTATTCAGTAAGGCTGGTCTGGTGGTGGGAAATACTTCAGGATTACCAGTCTCCTTCAGCCGTTATGTAAGAAAATGCTCACAAAATCATGCTAACTATTACTGTCCAGATTGGTCTAACGTTCCAGTTGATCTTTTACCCAACACATTTGTTTTATCAACTATTATGGGCTGTTCAAGACCTTAAAATAAAATATCAGATATAAATGTTCCCTGCAGCTTCTCATCCTCTGGGTTGTTACAGAAAGGAAATGTCCACTAAAAAAGAGCTAAACTGCAATAAAAAGAAAAGAAAACATTAGTTCTAAAAACTAATCATGTAGTTTTGGTCCTTTTGGAAGCCAAAAGTCACACTATGTAACTTTATCAAAATAAACTCTGCGTTTATTACTTGTTTGATGGCACAAGGGTTTTTATAATTTGCATTTATAGAGACTTTGCTGCATAGAAAGGTCCCATGACTGGGGAACCGTACTTCCCTACATTTTCATCTGGAGTGCTGCATGATGTTTAAGCTGAGTTTCACTTTCCTCACCACAAGCAAACACATATAAACAATAAAAATGGTAGAAGTCATTGGAGGAAAAGTGGAAAGAAAGAGAGAATGGAATAAGACAAGATTCAACAAAAGGACTGGCTGGGCTACAATAATGGTACAAAGATGGATGCTGAGCTGCTAACATGAGGTACATCACTGCCAAAGATCTGCAGTGTTTCATTAAAACACAAGCTTAACACTGACAGATATCTACTCCAGCTCCGGGACTCAAACAAATGTATCTGGCCGAAACAGGTGTGACCCATCCACCTTTCTCCCTTCAACCTTCAGATGTGGTCTTCGTCATTTGGTGCTGTGCAGTTAAGGGTGCAAACAGCTTGTTGTGACCAAAAATAAACTGGAGAATGAGCAAGAACGGTGCAGTTGTGCGTGATAATCAGTTACAGTGATGGGACCCTACCTCTCCACTGTGTATTCTCTGAGCTTCAAAGCTAAATGAACACACAGATTATTTTCAATTCAGCTAAATGTCAAACTGCAATAATCTGTGAAAAAATGAGTTTATATACATTTTCAATTGAAGATATCTGATAACTGAAGTTCAAACAATTCCTTTACTATAATAAGTCTAAACTATATAAAACAATATTTTATAACTCTTTAAGTTGTTTGTACTTAAAAGCCACTGTAATTTCATAATGATCTTATGAAGACATGAGTGAAGACTCCTCTTATTTGGTCTTTTTCAGTTTTGACCTGAGTGTGTGATTGTTATCTGATGATGCATGTCAAGAGGCATGTTATCATGCTGGTCGCTTCGGTGTTCAGAAAATCATACAAGGGAGAGAAAATCTTCGTACTTTACAAAGGCAGTGAAGCTTCTGGAGCTGTGAACCTCCTCTATTCAAAAGCCAGACAGTCTGTGCAAAGGCTGCAGTGGGGGAACAGCAATGAGATTATAGAAAAAACAGGCAGGTTAGATACACATTTCTTTTAATATGAGCCAGAGGGAACAGCTAGCTGCTGGAAACATGCTTAAAAACATAGAATCCAGTATGAATTAAGCACTGAATAAGAAAATAACAAACATGTTACTTCAGCAGTCGGGCTTTGTTATGTGTTAAGCAAAGTATTATCATCTTACAAAATGATTTGACAAAACACAAAGTATAAACAAAATATAAAAAAATCTCCTCATGAAATTAAAATATGAGCATTTTCTTTACTGCTTAGCCTAATTCACTAGAGTCCCAGTAAGTATCCCAGTCAGAAACAGGGTACACCCTGGACCAGTCACAGGTCCAATGAAACGTGTGCATTTGCACAAATACAAAGAAATCATGTTGGTTAGCAGATTGTCTAACATGCACACATAGCAATAGAGGACATATGCAAAAATGGCCACATTTCCTCCTTCTATAACAAGCACACCCTCCATTTTCATGGTAACTACTCTCCTGTGTGATGAGCCACATGGCAGTTTAGTGTAAAGTTTTCATGTTACCTTCTCCACATGCAGAATCTACAACCTAAATCCATCTAAAATCAATGCAATTGTCTTCACAGCAACCACACTGCATCGTTCAGCGGCGTCTGCTGGAGGGAAACATTACACGACTGCGTGGGGAGGCCCGGGACCCCAGCGCCAGGGTTCGTTCCCCACTTGCCGACACCAAGGACGGACCAGTGGACACTGAGGAGAGGAGTGAGAGCACAGCCGATGACTCAACAGAAGAGAGGGAGTCTCTGGAGGAAAGCGAGCGGAGCCTACGATCAGATGAAGACGACGATAACAGCGAGGCCGGAGCCAGACATACAGCCGAGAAGCCTGTGAGCACGGACAGCTCGCCCCTCCTCGCAGCTTTAATTATTCAATGCAAGGTAAAGCACTCTGTAAAACCCACCTTGCAAAGCTCCTTTCACTTACATTCTACTTTACCCAAACTGAAAACAAGAGATGTGAAGCCAGCAGCGTTCTGCTCCCATGACTCATCACTTAAAGCCTGCTCTTCTTTTCCTTTTCCTTTGGAGAGAATGAAAAGCCTGGCATGACCCAGCACCTGTCTGACAGGATCTGAGCAACAGCTAACTGAGTCACAGCGATTATAGGACCAACCAGGCCCATTTAAGGGAACACATTATGTAAAGATGTGAAAGTAATCAACTGTGTGGGTTACAGGACAAAAACCGACCAGCCAAAGCAGCTGACAGTAAGCAACATATCATATGTGCTCCAGTTTTACCCTCCTTTATCAGTCGATTGTTTCTGCTTACGGGTCTGGAGCACCGTAGATGTTATTGTGCTTGCTGCTGAATCTGGCGCTTAATCCCATTTTAGCTGCATGGAATATCAAATGTAAGGAAAAATATTTTAAATATTTTCAAATCCTCTTAAAAAAAAGGTGAAGTTAGTAATAAAATGGCAGCGTTATAAAAGAGAAAATGCTTTTTTCATTCCCATTTCACATGTTATCAAAGGGTGTTAGCAGGTTTACTGTTACCTCAATACATGTTAGTGTGTCCCATGCTACTATAGAAAGATATTAGTATATTACAGATTTTAAGTAGATATTTATTTGTCTATACAAAACTCCTGCATGGCTGAAGACAGGTAGACACATTGCATGTTTTCTCAGCTAAACACATCGAGCTGCTGCAGCACGAAGCTGTTAAATTGCTCCCGTGAGCATATTTAGACATGTAGCAATGATTTTAAAAGTAGAAAATGGAAAACTTTATGCACTACAGTACTAGGAAATGTTCTCAGCATTGTAAAAAAATGGTTTCAGATGCATGTCTCGGTCCTGATGGTCATTCGATAGAGAGTCGATCAGCCTATTCACTTTGGTCCTGAAGGCTGCAGGCTTGCAAGTCTTCAGTGTTTCACTAACTGCTTGATACAAATGTGTTGGAGCAGTGAAACTCTGAAAGCCTGCAGGATTGCAGTTGTTTTATACTTGTTTTTATTGTCAGAATTAGAACTCTATGTTTTATTTATGCAGGTAGTTTTTGCTTTAAGAAAACTGAGGCTTTGTCAGATTCAGTAAAATATGCAGAAGAGACTAAAGGGATAATAAAACCAGTACAAAATTCCCTGGAAGTGACTGATTCCAAAAAAATGATTTAATTCTAATACTAGGGCAAATAACTGTTTTGGTAATGAAGAGATTAGACAATATCAAACTTATGCTGTGATGTGTAAAGTAAAGTTAAATGATTTGGTAGGTTTATAAAAAGGTGGTTTAACACCATTTTAATAGGTCGCCTATTCATTAACTCAGCAGTGTAAATATGTACAGGGACACTCACCTGCAATGAAGAGGCCATGTTAAAGAGCACACACCACGTACGCCATTATCTCCTTATCCCTTACTTCCTGTCAGCTCTCTGATCTAAAAAAAAAAAAAAGCTATTAAATATTTATTTTCATGAAAAGGTTTGATTAACTATGAACTCAACTGAGCTTACACTAATCCCAAGTCTGGTATTTATTTATATATATATATATATATATATATATATATATATATATGTGTGTGTGTGTGTGTGTGTATGCCCACAACGTTCTCACATCTAAAGCACAGAGAAGCATAAATGATATTCTGGATTAACATGGAGATGCTCCCTGTGGTTCTCCATCAATACTCCAATGACTAATGTATGCAGGAAGGTCACACGAAACACTCACTACTGTTGATTTAGTGCTTATCTGATGTATAATGAATAGCAACTAAAGAGGAGTCAATAAAGAATTTGGAATGACACCACAAAAACACAGCTATCTACATAAATAATTCATTTTAAAGGAAAAGAAGGCTCTTCAATCATCCTGAACAACAATGAAAACATTTATTTGAAGCAGCTTTAAAGACAAAATGGGCTGTTTTCATAACAAATTAGTCGCATGCTTGATTAACAAAGATTTGCATTTAGGGGGATTTAATTAGACATTTTTTCTGACTACACTAAAGTCTAACTGACTCATTAACTGATCAAAAAAGTCAAAAAGAAGCTAATTATTCTTGGTAAAACACTGCTTAACATAAGTGATGTCCTTCCCTTGTATTCCCAAGTATTACAGCAACATTATGAATAAATTTGACATAAATTTAAAAATAAAAATATAACCACCCCAGGTTAAATCCAGTCAGAATGACAGATTGATACCTGGGCCAAAAAGTCATATGAAAATATATCACAATATTACCCTCCATGTTGGCATGAATGGTACTTTTTATGTTTATCATGTCAGAAATCAGTATTTGGATGTTCCCTATGGTGCTTAAAAGATTAAATATGTGAACATTTAAAATTAGCAACTCACGTTTCCAGCACAGTCAGCATTTTTCTTTGGGTTTTATAATCAACTTATCAAAACAATGTTCTTGCTTGGTTACTCATTTGGCTGCTATGTTTAAATTTAAAGGATTTTTGTGCCACCAGGACTGAGACAAAAGAGCAGGATTGTGTGTCTGGTGATAAGCCCATGAGGACAAAAGAGGCTTGTTCAGCCAGCTCAGTCTGTACAGAGTGAGAATGATCAAAACACGGTGCATGGAAACTGGATGTGTTCAATTTCAAGGTGACTGATGCCCTGTTGATAAGTGGATAAGGTAATGATTACTGAAGGAGGTGATGGGTTGAAAAGAATAGAAAGATAAAATCTGAAGAAGCAAGGAAACACAGCAAATGATAGAAAATGCATAAATACAAGAAACAAAAAGTTTTGTAAAGTTTAAATTCGATTCAGTACAATCAAATGTTCAATTAATAAAAGTTAACGTAAACTGGATTATAATTAATTGTTTGTTATTCATGTTCATTTGTCCAAAATGTCTTTATTTATATGAGAAAGAAAGAGATGGAGAGATGGATGGATGGATGGATGGATGGATGGATGGATGGATGGATGGATGGATGGAT
>JBAMHX010000026.1:5767180-5781488 GCA_037177515.1 Pseudomugil tenellus
GGTAGGTCGGTAGGTCGGTAGGTAGGTAGGTAGGTAGGTAGGTAGATGGCACCTTACAACAGAGATTGATTTGCATTTTATCCTAGAAAGATATGTGATTTATGCACAGTGTGGGGGTGGTACAGCCATATTGCTTATCTAGCATGCCGAGCTGCCATATGCTCTGCATGTATTCTTCCCTCTTCATTTCCCAACAGGCAGCGAGTTAGGGAATGCCGAATATGGAAGGACCCTCAGAAACACAAACCGCTTCAGCCTTCTGAGCTACAAAGGAAACACGTCTTTGTGGCGTGATGTTCCCTGCAGGCAGCAGGGAAACTATAAGATAAAGAAGAGAACAAGAGTCAGAGGAAATGAGATCAAGCTGCCTAGAGGCATTATTAGAGTCAACCCACAGCTGGATATTGAATATATAGCTATAGAATAAAGAATAATAAAACATCACTGTGAAAGATTAATACAAATGGACCATTTTTTCCCGTTTTCTAATGACGTTCTCACATCTGGTCAGAAAACACAGAGCTAAAACAACGAAACACTCAGATTAGCATAAAAAAAAAGAAGCAGAGATTTCCAGATTTTCTACGTATACATGGACAAAAGTAGATTTGAAAGGTGGGGGGAGCATGGTAGTTGTGATTTTCAGGGGTGGACATTTCCCCACAACACATCAATGGATTATTAGCAGACTTGAACAGAGTTGAATGCCAAGCTCTGTATAGGTCTTTTCATTATGTCGGATGTGTGTCAGGTGTGTTGGAGTGGGAAAACTCCCAACACATGCAGGACTTTGGCTCTCAAGGACCAAAGTTGTCCAACCCTGCTCTAGAATTTTCACTAAAACAAGCTAAGCTAAACTAAGCTAAGCCGAACTTGGCCAAGCCAAGCAAGATGTGTTGATGCTGTTGCTGTTGAATTATTGCTTTCTTTTAGAGCCATAATTTGGAATAGTTTTAATAATTTGTCAGAAATATATTTGTTTTTAATTGCACGCACAAGCATTTATCATGGGGTCATAGCTTAAACAACCCCCACTGCTCTAGTGTGCTCTGCACAAGCACACAACAGACTTCTCAACCTAATTTACTTTTTGGCATACATTTGCCTTCTGAATCCACCATCAGATACAGAGAAAAAATAGCTGTAATTTATGTCTAGCTACCTGACATAAGAAAGGTCCATTTTTACTCTGCTTTAACCTCTAATCGTGGTTTTACTCTAATTCAGTGACTATTTCATGTACCTGTAGCTATAGCACACCCACAGTAATTTAGCTTGTCTGAATGAGGCTGCTTGACTGGAGAAAAAGTTGCATGAAAACACTAAAATGTAAGGCCTTCCTTCAAATTAAACTGTGCTTTTGAAATAAAGAAACCTAAAAGTGAGAATGCTTACGTGTATATTTCATGAAGAATGCTAGCCAGATAAAGATAGAATTAAAAGTAGAAAAACCTTGCACAATCTCTAGACCTTTAATGATGGTTTTGTATAGAAATGTCACAAAGAGATTTTCTTTTTTCTTTTTTAAGGCCACTTTTTTCAGCTACAATAAAAGGAAGTAAAATTATAGGATTGGAAATAATTGTCAGGTCAGGTAGTGCACACTAGCAACGTAGAAGAATCTGACCATACTGCTGAATGTTAGAACATGGCCGATATAAAATAAAGCTATTTTGTCTTAATCTAATGAGGTGCTGTTGGTCCAAACCAGCAGTGACTCAAAAACACCTGTTGTGAAAGGATGAATAGGACAAACCTTATCACAACAGTAGCATGCTATAATGCCATGCATCTTGTACAACCAAACAGTACATATTTTTTTGTAATAGTGGGTTGGTATAAAAGCAATGATCTCAACTGATAAAAGTCATTAAAAAGCTCTGGAGGCAATAGAAATGTAGTGCAGACCTCTCATTAGTTCCCATCAACATAAAGTCCTTTGATCCATCGATACGACAGAAATATTCATAACAAGAACATAGATACAAGATTTTATGAGTCAAATTAAAGGTTTTTGAGTTCATAAAAATAACAAGTCTTTTAATCTCATCATGCATGTTGGCATCTCTGCTGTTTGACCGTTGTGTTAAATGTGCACATATGACTCATCTGCTTCATATTTCATGCTCCAGTGAAGCATGAATTAAAAAAAAATACACTCAACAAACTTGAGAATCGTTAGTCACCAGTGTTGGCCTTATTATATTAACTTAAAGTACCAAAAACAACTCG
Source organism: Pseudomugil tenellus (assembly GCA_037177515.1). Classification (NCBI taxonomy): domain Eukaryota; kingdom Metazoa; phylum Chordata; class Actinopteri; order Atheriniformes; family Pseudomugilidae; genus Pseudomugil; species Pseudomugil tenellus. Next base: position 5,769,413 of record JBAMHX010000026.1, read on the forward strand.
TGGTTCATAATTATGCACAGAACGCTTTAGGTTGATTATTTACTTGCTCATCATTAAATGTTCAACTAAATGCCTGCAGCAGCACAGAATCCAGATTAAAGCAGAAAGGCATGCAATGCTGGGTTGAAAGGACTCCACAAATGATACAAGGGGTTGTTTTATTTAAGAAAGGTTGAAAAAAATCTTATTTTTGTATTTGGTCATTTCATAAGCACATAGTGGTGAGATGCATTTGTTTAAAAGAAGAAAGCTGTGGTTTTTTAAAGGTTCCTGAGAGCCATGTTCATGTGTTGTTGTAACCAGTTTGATTGAAGTTGATGACTTATTGTTTCCTTGCATGCATTAAAGCCAGAGCGAAGTGGAAAAACACACTATGACACAAAGATCCCACCTCTGTTTTCCCCACAGTGCTGCAAGGCTGAAGTCAAAGCGTCCATCAATACTGGCAGCCTACATAACCACATCTCCACCTCCTGTTGCCAGAGGCTGGGGTAAGAAACACCCAACAGCGCCCACCCCAAACTGTAACCTACACACACCACACTCACTATATACAATATCTGACAACTTCTTTAACTTTATAAACAGTTTACAAAGCTTATGCATATCAGCAGACTGCAAGCAGATAAAAGAAAGGTCCAAATCCAAAAAGAAAAAGGAGAATTTTGAAAAAGTGCAAAAAAATTATTCAACCAGAAAGGAGCTGGATTTAAAAGTTTAGAGTAAGAGGACATTTAATAATCTGAAAAAAAACAGCTTCTTAAAAGGCTTGATGTCACCTTGTTCTTAAGAAAATACATTAAAACAGCAAAAAGAGATTCATTAAAACTGTAAAAAACATGTGACATTTTAGATGCATTTTAAATCAAAATCAGCTCTAAAATGTAATTGATCTGCATAATCTGATGTATTGTTTGTTAATAAAATTTGATGAAAACCTGGAGCAGTTTTACAAAAATTAAAACTACGTTTAGGAGGAAGTTACATCAGCTGATTAAAGTGATGAACTGAGAACCTAATAATGAATTTGAGTGACTGTTTGTGTCTCTGTGTGTTGTTAGACTGATTCCCAGTCAGGATGGTTCGTGTGGCATGAGCAGCACAGTGACGGATCTGCAGCTGCAGTTGGGCAAACAAACAATCCGGTGTTCAGCCTATGTTAAAGGTGAGAACTGGACCTTGTTCTGTTCCCGCTCACATGATGTAGCTCTAACAGACCAATTCTAATCCAATGCACCTCTCTTTTTAGGCATCATTTAATAAATACATTGCTATTTATAGCATCAAATGCAACAGTAACAAAGAAAAGGCACAGAACTTTCAATATTTAAACAATTAAGTATAAAGAAAATCTGCTATTTGATTATTATAAAGTCAAAAAAACAAACAAAAAACAAAGGTTGAAAAAAAAAAAACATCATCTAACATCAACGTTACCTTCATTCCAACTATGCATCAGTAGAAGGAATATACTAGAAGAATATAATACACAAAGAAAAAAAGGAAACCATAACATGTAGCACCTAACTTAATGAGTTAAAATTAACTTTTTGGCTAAAGCTAGGTAAATACCAAGCTGTTGTGATAAAATAAAAATAAAAAAAAAAACTCTCCGATTATTATCTGACCAACAATTCCAGCCTGCAACATGTAAAACTACCTGATCCATGTGCGCACCTAATGGAGTCCTCTGGTATAAGAAACTATTCTGAAGATACGAATTCCTAAGATGACATGTATGCAGCCATGTTACCATGCTAGAAAAGCTGACAGCAGAACTATAAGTGAAATTTTAGTAAAGTAGTTATGCAGCATTTTCAGGTTAACAAAGGCAGATTATGCGTGCAGTCTTTATTTTTTATTTTATCCTTTCTTTTAAATATAAATTCCTTTAAAAGACACTGCCATGAAAACATGAGACACTGTTACTGGGTTTCCATATATCGGCCAATCAGCATAAAGAAGACTTGCAGAAGGCAGAACATTTTCAGAAAAGGACACAAATCATGTAAATTGTTCTAATGGAGACAGAATAAATGTAGTGGGCTGAAATAATAGAATGTTGTAAAGTGTTTAAAGTGAATAATTTAACTTAAGATTAAAACACATAATTCAATTATGCTAAAATGACTTTTTAAAGATTAATTTGCTTGAAAGCATCTTAGTCAGGTTTTGCACCAGTGTTTTCAGCAAACATTTGGATATTTTGCTTTACTGAATAACCAAACAAAATTACCAGATGAGTAATAAAAGTGTGTTTTTAAAAATATCTCACTGGAAATTAATGTAGAAAAAGAAACCTATCCTGCAATGTGAATGCATTAAGGCATCATATAGAGAAAAAAAACTTATTCAATCATTCATGCTCTCTGGAAGCGAAAACTGAAGGTTATTTTGGCCAGAAAAAAAGCCACTTTCCTTTGAAGGATTCATCTTTTTGCTTCTCAGTTCTTTGTATCTGTAGTTCTGCTTTTCAGATACATCAATTTATATTCCTCCTTCTAGAAAACAGTATCCCATCTAGTACAGCAAATTAAATTAATAACATTTGGTTTTAGATAGTTCAGGAAAATATATATCTTATATATATCTATATCTAAAAACACCAAATCTATCATGGCTAGTAGCTCGCTGGTGTTAATATCCAGGCCTATGGAAATACACGTTTGCTCAAGTTCACATGCTTACAGCCCATATTCATGCAGGGTGGAATATTTCTAGTTTAAATTTAGACTAATTTATGCATGCTCAGATGTAGATGTTATTAAATGAGTTAAGTTACTTTCAAAATGCATTTTTCTAATTTGATTAATTTTGCTCCGTTCCCCTCGTCTCTTATCTTTCTTCTTTTTCCACTTTCAGAGGATGAGGCATTTGAGCTGTGCCTGGGTCTGAAGACTCTGCTTGAACTTAAGGTAACGAGCTTATTTGCTTTGCTAATGTTTCGGGAGCTTTTCTGTGTGCCTTTTTGTGTGTTTGTGGGTGAGTTTTGAAGAGCCGAATATCATTAAATGGTCTCCAACAGTAAGCAATGGTGGAAAGAAACAGGCATATTCCAGCAAAAGTGAACATTTTGGGGGGTAACATAAGGTAACAGATGCAAATGTTTTGCTTTTATCCATGTAAAAAGAAGGATGGGGTTATTTAAAATGGTACAGGCTCTTATCAGCTGCTGTATCTCATTAAGTGTAAAATCTATCTATAGAAGAACTCCGGGGTGTGAAAATAGCATTTTCTATAATTCTGTAAATCAGTCTTAAGCATATTTATGATTTTTAGTCTTTTTTTTTATAATTTTTTTTTTTTATATATATTTTTAGTTTGGTGAATGCCACAATCTTTGTTAAAGGTTTCTAAGTACGATTTACAAACATATCTGGTTGGCGAACGAGGTCCATTGTTTCCCAACCTTGATAAGTTTACATCCATCAAAAGCTTTTTAATCAGTAAAAGCACATTTAATAGGACATGAAGGCCAACAAATGCATGATTTCACCTCTAAATGTTAATGCTTCACAAGTCCGAATAGGTAAACAACTCTGCATTTCATGACTTTCTGCAAAATATATATTCATATTGTGTCCACGCCCCTCATATTAGTGTTCAAAGCTCAGGCTGCCAACCGGTATGAATTATTCAGTGCACTAATTCTGTCTCACCATGTGAATCTTTTTTAGTGTTGCTTGGATCTCAGCAATCGAGTTCTGAAACTGCAGGGCTCCGACCAGGAGCTTCCCTTCCTGAACAGTTCAACTGACAGCCAGTGCCAACATGACACCAACGAGAACCTGTGAGCCTGTCTCGACAGCAGCAACTTCTTTGAAGCTTAACTGGTTGCACCGGTGTGGACCGATGCTGTTTGTGTCTGGACTCTTCAGTCACAGTCTTGCTCACTGCCAGAACGTGGATGAGCATTTGCCTCTGTTGTTCTCGAGTTTACATCGTTGTGTTTGCAGAATTAAAACATTTGCCACGATTTTCTCTTGTAATAGCTTAGCTTACAGAGAAAATTTGAATCTCTGTAAGTCTAATAATTATTTACGATGCTGTAAATTCAAATCTAATCTTTGATTGTGCTGCTTTGGTACACTGATTCTCTCTGAAAGGGAAAACACCAAGTATAATTTAATATAACCCTAAATTAACAATCGTGTGATTTGACTCTACAAAATCTTACTTGAATTATCAATCAATTAGAAATATTATTTAAAAAACATAAGAACTTCAGTTAATTTATGTTAAAGGAATAAGTTTTTAATGAAGAACCTACCACTGACAGGAAATCTGCCTACAGCACCTTCTAGATATATACATGTTGTTGACATCCTGTCTGTACTAATAAAGCAGATTATGGTTTTCTTTAGGTTTTTATTTAATTAATAGCAAGGTTGTGTATCATATTGTAGCAATGTAATAGTAAATTCTATACCAATTACTTTATAGAATAACTGAAATGCGCAATCACTGAAACAGTGAATCTAAAAATTGCATTTATAGAAAAGAAAGTTGTAAAACCAGGCTGATAAAAAGTTAAATAAGCAAATAAACCCTAATATTTACTCTCAAAATTTGGTCAAACCAGAGCTTCTCAACCACTTTTGAAATCTAAAGTGTACTGTGCTTTTATCTGAGAAGTTTAAGTACATCACTTTCAACAACATTTTATACCTGAAACAGTCAAGATTGCAGTAGGACTCTCCTTCATAGTCACAGAAGTTAGATATATTGGCTACTGTCTTTAAGATATACACTCATGTTTTAGTCCAACTTTATATCTATCCCCCCTACTTACTCAATAATTTCGGTCAAAACTGTCGTCGTGTATTGGTTCAAAGTGACATTCAGTAAACTATTTCTATTGACTGTGTAATTGATCAGTTCCTTTGGCTGATTTTCTCACAGCTGTCTGTATCATGTTTCAGCTATATGTTTAATGAGTTCTAGATACTCAGAAATTGTTATTGACCACTTCAAAAAGTGATGTAGCTGTTTTTCTTAATCGTTTTTCTATATACCTTTTGAAAACCACAAGCTTTAGCTTACTTTCACATGTGTTTCTCTCTACATTTGCTAGTTTTGAAGCATTGTCCATTACATTTAGCTTTTCCAACATGTAGCTTTTTGTTTTAACATGCATTTAAACACGTAAATCTTTAACCAGTCCAAGTTTTTATCAGTTTTCTTGATTTATCATTAACCTTTAACTCATAATTGTAATGTCTGTTCAGCTAACAAGTTAGCTAACCGTAAAATGCCAGGGTGTGCTAACTTAGCACTAACCTAATGCTTGATTGCTTGATTTAATATTCTGGAGAAAAAAGTTGTCCTAACACAACTTTATTTTGTCTTTTCCTCAAAATGTCGATAAAAGTTTGGATTTCTTAAAATTGTCCTAATTGTTTTAATGCTTCAACTGTCTAGCTAGCTCACGGACAGGTTTTTGCAAATTCAACAACACATACTTTGTTTAATGAACACAATGAATTTCTTGTAAAAACAAACAAACAATAAACAAAACAAAAAACTACTTTTTAAAAAATGAGCATAGTTGCTCTCTGATCTTTCCATATACCCTCCTTTACCTCTGGTTGGGAATCACTGACTTAAACATTCTGCAGCAACATAATTCTATGACTTTTGGAGGTTTTTTTTGTAGGTTTATGTGGTCATCTTAAGATACAACCAATATTTGCGGGCAGTAATGCATTAAAGACAACTATAGAAGCAGCGGATCTTCTCAGCATCATCAGCGATGTGAAAACAACCTGTTTTCTTTCCAAACTCATATTCTCATGCTTATTGAGAAGTCTGCTGCATCCGCTCTGAATGCTGCAGGTACCTCAAAGTGTCACTTTTGGACGTTTAAGGTTTCTAAAGCTGGTAATTTAACAGTGATGGGAACATGGAAAATCGCAGTTAACCTTAACAAGATGAAAGGTATTTCACTGTGCATCTTAATAAATAACAATGACAATTTCCTTACCATAAACACACACTTTCAAACGCAGAACCCCAGTTTGGTATTTTCTTCTAATCCATACTTTTAGTACATTATAACAAAGGGCGTAAAAACAAACAAACATCTGTCTCAATGCTGATCTCAAACAAAAGAGAATCAGGTGTACTCAGTCACCACTTTTCATAGATTAGAGATTGATTGGGCCCATGTGCGACTGAAAGAAACATAAAGGGGAATACCGTTAATTAAAAGCTTATGTGATTGATTCTCAAACAAGTGTCAGTAAAAAAAAGTTGTAAATGAAAATATGTTGGTTAGAACACTTTTCAGAAAATGTTAATTCACTCCTTCAAAAAGAAATCTGTGTTTTGGGGGAAAAAGCCTTTTCCAGTATTAAAGTATACAACTTTTTGAAGTCATGTATAAATAAGTGTGGATAAGGCCTTTTCAAGAGCAAAAGAAGGATTTTCATTTCAATTATATAAAGAAAATATCACTATTTCTAACGTAAAGACATTTAGTTTTGTAAAGCTCCTTCTCTTTTTCTTTCCTCATGCAGACTGATGTGGTTTTTGCTTTCTGAGAGCACTTTCCAGCCTGTCACAGTGGCCTAGATTGATAAATGGTAGTTTTGTATGACTCCCAAATACAAGAATTTCCGTAGACTTCTAGCCAGCCAGCTAAATATGTCTGTGTCAGACTCCGAAGCAACAAAAATATCAAAACATTCCATCTGCATGACTTTGTAAAGTTCTGCCTTTGTATAAGTCTGCATGTAGTATACTAGTCAGATTATGTCATGCTGAAAGTCTAAAGGGGCGTGTGTGTTTTTATGTGCATGTGCGTGTTAGGAGCCAAAACGGGGGTTTCTGCCCTGTACTGGCTCCTGGTTCACATGGGAAAAATAGGAATAGCTCCCATCTTTGTCAACATTTTGTTTTCAACAGAACAAGTTGCCAAAAGCCGATCCCAGCTGCCTTCCCTCTCTGCCTCTTTCAGGAGATTCATCATTTTCATTCAGTGCCAAGATGTCCTCCAGCTTGTCTAGATTCAGAGCTTCTTTATGTTTCTAACCATTCTGGCTTACGCTGATCCCTTCAACACCTCATCTTTTCCGACTGATCTGTCACTAGGGAAAGGAGGGGAACGCAAAAGGATCAAGAAGTGCTGACTGAAGGCCATCATGCTTAGCTGTTATAACACCTGAGCCATGTCATGCTTTTGACTGTGCAATACATCATCCATGTAACTGATTTTTGGTGGTCAGTCGTGTGTAGACTGGCTATGTTTGTTTTTCCTTGATGTATAGTGACCTTCCTATGCCATGTGAGGAGAATTGATGTATGAAAGAAATTTATTTTTGGTGTTTTTCTTCTTCGGAACAGTATTTTCTCTGCTTAATAAAATATGTATTCTGGCTAGCTCTGATTGTTTTCATATTTGTAATATACAGACTGTGACAAGGTAGATGAATAATAGGTCAACGTGGTGCACAAAGTACATTGTGAAGGGGCTGTTTAAAGTATCTGTAAAAAATATTAGTAAGCAGATTGTAGGAGCGCGCTATAAACGCAGAGAACCTGCTCAGTGATTCCCAGAGCAAAAACATCCTGCATGTGCCCATAATTGGCACATGGTCTAAATAAAGAACAGAGATGACCAATGTTCCCACAGCATCAGGGGGCCCCTCCACATCTGACTGATTTGACCATTGAAAGACCTCATCCTGGTTTTTCCATGACATAAACTCACAAGTCTGAGTAAACAATGTTCAACTAAGAAAGTAGGATATTCCCACTTCTAGATGAATACTTGGTTAACGTAGAAGTAAAATTATAGTCTTTAAGGTCTCTGAATGATGTTCAAAATCAGAAAATGTTTGAACAATTGGCTTTAATCTGTTTTAATAAATTGCTCCTTTTTGCAAATAATCTGTTGCATCAAAAATCTTTTAGATAAAGTTGTTTAACAAAGATTATGATTTATTTCAGAATTTCATTTCAAAACTTTTTTCCTCAAATATTATTTTTTTGTTATAAATGTGAAAAATTACTATCAAATATATATTTTTACTTCTAAAACTTTTTTCCCCTCTCCGAGTGTTTTTTTCTTTTTTTGCATTCATTAAAAAGACAAATCTAACTCCATAGATTATGGAATCTTTTCTTTCACCAGGCCAGAGTTTCTGATCTGAAAATAGTTTTAAATCATCACATGTTTATTAATGTTTAACTCAAGCAGTAGCTTATCTTTATTGTTAGAAAAATGACTGTAGTCTAATTTAATATGGAAAATCCACACTGAGATAAGAAAAGACAACACATTTATTAAAATGAATGGTGTCATTTTTAAATCTACTGTAACATTACATGCTAATAAGTAAATATCACTAATAGCAGGATCACTGCCGAAACGCAAGGATTCTTGGTTGTCTGGAAACCCTTAAATTAGAGCTTACAGCTTATTCCATCCTTATAAACAAAACTCTGGTTATAGGTTTATCTTTTGCATCATTTCTGAGCTTATTGCACAGTAAAAATTCAAACACTGCAATCAAGAAATCTGTGGCATTTAACTGCACTCACGCTGTATTTTTAATGAATATGATGAAAGATATGAACTTTAAAAAGAGCTAATTGGTATTGCAAACACGAAGTCCTTCATCAAACAAAATAACCTCTGTATAAATTATACAATCATATTTAAATGAATCAAAATGAGTAATAAAAAGAAGGTTTATAGAGATGTGTTATTGGTATGCAATAGGCATTTTTGGATTCAGCATCACTGCAGAATAAAACTCATCAATGTAAGAAATGGATGTTTTTTATGCTCCTATTATGCTCAGTAAGTATCTTAAGCAGTTCCTTCATACAACAAACAATTTAAAGATGCCAATTTTGGACTCCAGGATATTTTAACTGGATTTCCTGCATTTTGTCCAGAACCAACAGATGGAAACTGCTGCTGATCTTGATTTAAGCTTTATGACAATATAAGCTGGTTGAGCGAAGACATTCGAAAATCCAAAAGCCAAGAAATAAACATTCTGTAGCAAATATAACATGAGGTGTTCTGCTTAGAAAGCATGAATCAAAATCAATGTGTAAAGAAAATATCCACTAATACTGTACTTTTCAGAAGAGAAAATCTGAGATAGATCTAGTCTCTCTGATAATAGAATCTAAAATTGGTTGAATTAATTAAACTGGACTGTGCAGGTTTATAAAATGGGAGGATGGACAAATGGACGTCTGCATTACACTGGTACGTTCACAGTTTCATAACGCTTTCTTTCCCAATTTTATTCATTTTGTCAGACCTGCTAGGTTGTGATTTATTTCTGTTATGCTTGACGTGTCAGCTCCTTGCCAGGGTAAGCCAGGTGAGTGTGGAAAAAGAAATAACAAGAACATCAAATTACAACAAACTAAAACAAGAAGAGCCCCCTCAATTCGCCCACTCGCTTGTTTTGAGCCACTTTGCACACCACATCCTGTTAACACCTCTGGTAGGAAAGTTCCATCAATCAAATGTTCTTACACAGCACACAGTGCTGTTTCAATTCTCCTCTTTAGTCAAATGTAGCAGAGGCTTTGTCTGAAAACCACAGTTTACCTTGTGATGAACTGACAAAGGAAAGAATACATTTTGACCTTGTGTGCCAGCAGCATAAAGCAATGCTTCCTCCTGTTATTCAGAGTGCACTCTTATCATCAGAGGGCAGATTTTGACTATAGATTTCAGCAAAAAGAGCAAGCTAAGCTTCAAAAGAGAATGACTAATAAAAATTTTCACCCAGAGGACAAAACGCACACATGTCTGCATAGTGCTGCAGACAGATCTCTCCATGCTACCACATTTCAACAGGAAAGGATTCTCGGAGGAGGCAGATATTGTGCACAGCCTTAAATAATCCTTGATGTTATTTATGGCAGATATTAGCAACGTGGAATTTGTGACCCCCAGGGGTCTACCCAGGGGTCCTATTGGAAGGGTCCTGATAATAACATTTCTTCTCAATATAAAGAAAAAAAATCCCTTAAATTTAAATACATATGTTACATATGATGTTGTTCTTGTTTCAAACAGAACAGCAACAAGAGCAGCCTAGACCGGTCGCTTCAACCTTTTGCACACAAACAGGAAAACCCTCCTTTCTTGCCGCTGTGACAATCACATAGCTGCGTGTTCCAGGCTGGCTGTCTCAGATCCCCCCACCATGATTGGCTAAGAGCCTATTCACCCATCATCTGACTAAGATACAATAGACAAATAAACAGCACCAACATTTTTTCAAAAGAAGATAGCTTCTAAAAAAAAACGCCATGTACTTCTATCTTCTGCAATCAGATCGATACTGTTACTAAAATGTAGAAGTTTCATCCACAACAGACAACTTCTGAGACCATGCTATCAGCTAAACTGGAACGTTTTAGAACAACAGAGATATATTTCTCCAGTAAAAATACAAAATGAAGAGGTGGAACTTCACATAGCGGCTGAGTAGTGTTATATGGACGTAAATGAGAGAAGAATATGTAAAAGTAATATACTGAAGTATAGAAATTACTGATGTGTATCAATATTGCGCCAAAAATGGAGCAATTGTGTTTGTAAAGGATTTGACTCTGCAAGTGATTTGGATGGACTGCATGTAACACAGGGAGCAATATGCTACCAAATGCATGAGTGCTGAACTGTTAAATGTTGGTCATGAAAGATGTCAAGAGGAGTGCTCTGCAAATATGTCTATTATTTTATCTGTGTTGTATCTGTGTTGTTAAGGGAACAGGGTGTGTCCTTTTGATTGACAGGTATCCGATATCCGCAGGCAAGAAGGAAGAGTGTAGCACAAATACAGATTTTAGTTCTTAGTTTAATAGATGTCAATCATTCACACCATCATTTTATTTTCGACAGCACACACTTGAAGTTACCAAGATGGCGATGGTGGGAACCGCCATCTCAGAAACCAAGTAACGTTGGCTCCAACTTTTTCTTCTTTTTATATACAGTCTATGCATCCAGAGGATGTTTCCCTGCTGTTGTCAGGTCTGAATCTCAATTTCAGCTCCACATTCAGATGGTAAGATAAAAACATAAGAAAAATCAGGAGTTTCATTACAAAATCATCTTTTTACGACCATATTGCACCATCTTCTCATGGCCACTTTAGTGGAACGGTAGATTCTCATTGTGCATGTGCAGTCGACAAATCTGCAGTAACTGTCTGATGCTGTTATGGAGCAAAATCTCACAGGAAGATTGTTGAAGCTCTGTCACTAAGAGTTAAAGCGGCTCCAAAGACAAAAGGCGTGCAATGCATACTGGCAAGGTGGACTCCAGAGTGTATATTACCAAAGTTCTCATGTTTTTAACACTCATTTGATTAAAGATAAACATTTATGTGGAATAAAACAGATCTCTGTTTGTTTAACAAGATTAAAATGTAGATCAAAATGGTCAAGTTTCTAAGCCTGAGACACAGGTTATCTCTAAAAAGTTATAGTGGTGGTTATAAGAAATGAGTCAATTATTGGGGTAATTTCCCAGTTAGCGCAGGGTACGTAGTTAGCCATCAGCTGCTAGCGCCCTGGTTTGACGTCCAGGTTTCCATGTTTCACAGTGGTTTTGCAGAAACATTGAAAGCACACACACACACACACACACACACACACACACACACACACACACACACACAGCTGGATTACAGCTGGCATCCGTGGTGACGCATTTCAGTTTGTATTTGTAAAAGAAGGATGTGTAAAAATATATTTTTTAAATGTAAGGATGAATTTAGAATGAAAAAGGTCTTTAAACTCTTACATTTAGAAATGTCTATGAAATCTATCACATCACGTTGTGTTACTGAAATTCCATCCATCCATTTATCAATGCTTTATACATTTCAGGGTCATGTGCATGCTGGAGTCTATTCCAGCAGTTAGATTAGAGGCAGGTACACCTGGACAGGTCGCCAGTACTTTGCAGAAAATCCTCAATTCATTTCAGATTTGTTAATGAATAATTAAATTTTGACCATGGTCCTCAGCCGGAAAAGGGTGGAGTGCCCTTTACGGGTTGGGGGCGAGGTCCTGCCCCAAGTGGAGGAGT
>JBAMHX010000026.1:5790899-5803739 GCA_037177515.1 Pseudomugil tenellus
TAGATAGATAGATAGATAGATAGATAGATAGATAGATAGATAGATAGATAGATAGATAGATAGATAGATAGATGGAATGAATACGTTTTTAACATTACAAACTATTTTCTTGGCCAATAGTAAAATAACTTATAACATCATTAGCACTTTATGTTATAAACTTTGTTAAATAAAGGCTAAAATTAAGTCATTCGCAGTTATTAAATTATTAGTTTCTACCAAACTGACAGGCAAAGCCTAAATTGAATTCACTACAACATCATCCTGCTCTAAGTCACACCAGTTCAATCGAAGCAGAGGAGCACTGATGCCGACAGATGTATCAAACAAAGACATATAGAATAAACGGAAACCGATGTGGAATTTCCCAATGCAATTAAATCAAAGTAAAATGTGAAGATGATGGCTTGTGCATGTCCCTAAACGGGTGCAGACAGATAAGAGGCTGAGGCTTATCAGGACACCTGAGCTTTACTTCCAACCCCACAGCACAAACACACATCTCATTCATAATGCATGAGGAAGACAAAGGCAGTCGGGCATAGGCAGCTATAGGATCCTCTTATGAGAAACAGTGGGTGATTCCCTCAAATCTTTCCCTCGTCATGCCCTGTAAACCCTTTGCAGCTCAGCTTGCGAGATCTACTGCTGCCATGCTGATTTCATTACATAACAGATGTTGCATTATGTAATATCTTCAGGGCTTTGTATCTCAGAGGATCCTCCACAAAAGAAAATTATATGGCTGAATCTGATGAAAAGGGAGGAACTTGGTTAGATGGGAAGCTCTTTTCAGCAACTTGTCAGCGTTGACTGACAGGAGAATAATTCCTCTGTTGTCATTGCTGAAATCAGCAGGTTAAATAGTGCAGTGTTTCCCCTGCACAGCGCCTTACGCTTTCATCCTGTCCTGTCCAAAGCAACAGGGCAGGCAGAATAGCAATAACAGAGGCAGTGTGTAGGTTGGAGACAGCTGACAGCTCAGAACCCAGAGCCTGACACTTCTTTCTGCAGAGAATACAAAATAACATGGGCAGCATGGGGGGCAAACATCAGTGTTTATTAGTTGAGTATTTAGATTGAGGCGCGGTGTAGTGACATGTCACAATGTTACGTCCGTGCATCGTGGTAGAGAACATTTGCCACCAGGTCTCTCATTGCAGCAGAGTCCTCCGCATCTGTGGAGACAAAACACAACCTGACAACTACTGTTGACACAAAAAAGAAAAAAAACTTGCTGTGTGAATATAATGAGGACTTGTAAAGTGTTCATCTCATGTCCAACAAACAGGTTTGAAATAAATAAATTGGCAATGCAGTTAAAATGTGTCCATCTTAGCTGATTCTCAACACATCAGACACACACAAGTCTTTGTGTGTGTGTGTATAACCCTTTTATAAAACCAACTTGCTATTATTGTGCTGAACCCCCTTCTTGCTTTAATTACTACCTCATTTCTTCATTGCATATATTCAACAGTTGTGTCAGATTTGTTGGCTGTACATCTATGATTAGAATTTCTGTTCCACATCCCGAAGCTGCTCTACTGGACTGAGGTCTGGTGAATATGGAGGTTGAAGTACAGTGAACTCATCGGCATGTTTAAGTGGAAGATGATGTGAGCTCTGTGACACTGTGCATTATCCTGCTGGAAGTAGGTATGATGGTACACTGTGGTCATAAAGGGATGGATGGGGTAAAACATGCTTAGCTGGCAGTAACGGGCCAGAAACGTGCCAAGATAATAAACATCTCACATCATTACAAACCAAGCAACCTAAACTAGGAAAGGATGAAGCCATGAATTCACTTGTTTCCAACATTTCTGACCCAACCATCTGAATGTGCAGTTGAGAATTTGGATTCAGACCAGGCAACGTTTTTTCATCTCCAATCTGTGTGAACTGCAACCTCAGCTGAATGTAGCTGGCACACGGTCTGGTCTTCTGCTTCAACATTGGATGTGTTGTGTATTCAGAGATGTCTTGGTTAGATCTGTGGTTATTTGACTTCCTGTTGTCTTTCTAAATGCTCCAACACGTCGTCTACCCATTCTCCTATCACATCAACAAGACATTTTAGTCCAGACAACTGCTGTTCACTGATAGTTTCTTTTTCAAACAACACTAATCTCTAAAGATGTTTGCACGTACGTCTGCATTTTCAGAAGTACTCAGAGCAACAACCATGCCACATTCACAATCATATTCTAAGATATTACTTTGGTGGCTGAGCTGTCTCATTGCTCCCACAAACCCCAAAATACCAGCAATATTAGCAGTTATTTCATTCCCTCAGATAGAAGGGCTTCTCTGGTTTTTGATTAACTCCACTTGGCAGAGCTTTAATAAGGCCCGCTCCTCTTTAAATATAAATCCGTTCTTAATGCAGCTGCTTCAAAGAAAAATACACTATTTTTACTTGATGCTCCTCTTTTAGACTGTTTGGGTTTCACTTGCTTTGAGATGTATTTTCTTAGGAGTTTTGATCATTGATGGCTCTATGATCCTACAAGTGGAAGATCTTAGAGATGCAAAAAAACCAAACCTACCAAATGTTTATGAAGAGGGAAATACATTTTGTTCAAAGAGCTTTATTCTTGCCCAGTGGGACAATTTAATAGCAAACCAAGCAAAAGCACAAAAAAACAACTATAAATAATTCAAAAGCGCAAATTAAATCTATAAGAGAAGATTAAAGCAGAATACAGTGTAGCAGGAAAAACTATCAATCCGCATACAAAACAATGTGTCTAGATTTATCTTAAACCTGGTTACATTTAACAAATGCAACTATTAACCCATCGGTTAACATTAATAACCTTATATCTATGATATTCTAGTTTAGTGGAGTAAAAAGGATTTATTCAGACTTTGCAACACTTCTCAAATAACACTTGCCTCTTTAAGGCAATTTCTCAAAAAAGATGGAGATTTCCTGATAAAAGATTACTTCATGTACGAGAAACTTGACACGGCACTTTTCTAACAAAAAAAGCATATTGGCTGGGTAATGATTAGACCTCTGGTGTTCACTGTGAGGCCAACAGAAAGGAGTTAATAAGTCAGAGTCTATCGATATTTACCTCCGGCTAAGGTAAACATTGGCCAAAAAGGGACTTCTGCGAGCAGAAAATATCATCCTGTGTGGAAAAACCTGCTTACCTTTTCAACACTGCAGCGATTTATTTTCCTCAGCTGTAAACAGATCCTCCATCACAAATTAAAAATGACCGTGTAGGAACAGCAGAGCTTATTAAGAAAGCTGCCCACGGCTCCTCATAAATGACTGCTTGGCTAAAGGGCGGTTATTAAAGTGAGAAAAAAGAAAATCAGCAGGGAAAAAACCTGAGAACTGCTGCTGACATTTCTAGTAGGTCAGCGAGGGTCAGTTAACATCCACTGACCAGAGTTCACCTCTCGCCTTTTGCTCCGTTCCTCTCGATGTTAGCCATTTTGTACGTTCAAATATATTTAAACAAATATTAGATTAAATACATCTGTCGCTAATTTTATTCCCAAGACATATGAGACATTATCCACAGTATGAGTGGAGGTTGAATTATCAGAAACCTGCTTTTTAATCTGCAATCATGACATTCTGTCAAGTTGATCCCAAATTTGGGGTCACATCTATGATTGACAGGTCCGTCATCCATGCAGATCAGGAAACAAATGTTGTCTTCTTCGGTAAAACATTTTGTGCATGACAGCAAATAGAGAGTGAAATGTAATGACACAGCAACAAGATTAATGTTCTACCATGAAAGGCAATTAACAAAACGAAATTAGCAGGAAACAAACAACAAGAGCACGATTATTAACCAAGTGCTGACGCAGGTTACATATTGCGAGTGTCACGAAGATAGTGTGGGAATAGACGATGCACTGCACAAAGAAACAAAAGGAGGATGAAAGGATAAGTTTAGAAAGCAAGACAAGCTAAACATCTGTCTGGATTTAACTCCTGAGACCAGAACTTCAGTTTACAGATGTATTCTAGCTATTTGGGGATAGGAGGAACCAGTAATTAACATTTTTGTGATTTACAATTACACATACTGTTTTATTTATATATATTTTATTGTATATGGTGTAGATATAAATGTTATATAGCTCTTTTGACACCACCAAATGGCAGCGTAAATGTTCAGGTTCCAGTTACACTAAATTTAGTATTATGGTGCAAACTATTATGAGAAGCTTTCTATTCATTACAATCCCAAGCAGCAGGTTAGCTTAGCTTAGCATAAGGGTAGGCTTTGCAAAAGCACAACAGTCTGATATCTTCTGAGAAAGCTTTTTATTCATACTAAATACCGCTTACATATACTGGTTAGAGGATGTTAATATTAATAAATGATAATCAAGTTCTTTAGAAGTTTTAATGAAGACTTTTCTATCATGCATTTATTTTCTATCCGGGGTCGGGTTTTGGCGGCAGCAGAGAAGTCCAGACTTCCTTCTCCCTGGGCACATTTACCCTCCAGGGGAGACTACGAGTCATTCCGAGGCTAACCCAGAGATATAATACCTCCAGCATGTCCTGAGGCCTCCTGCTGCAAGGATGTGCCTGGAACACCTCACCAGGAAGTCGTCCAGGCCAATCTGGCTCCTCTCAATGTGAAGGAGCAGCAGCTCTACTCTAAACCCCTACGGGATGACCGGACGTATCTCTAAAGGAGAGCCCGGCCACCTCGCAGCGAAAATTAATTTCAGGCACTTGTATTTGCGATCTCGTTCTTTCGGTCACTACCCACAGTAGTGACACTGCCTTCTGAACCTCAAGAACCTGAACCCCTTCACTTGAAGTACTCGTCTAATTCAGATCATTTTTGGAAAACAAAATTCTTGACCTCAGGTTTTTCTAGTTAAATAAAAAGGACAAACAAATAAATCTAAAAAGTCGATCAGGTTTATGCGATGACGTGTCAACGGGAGATTGGCGAATGTGTGAGCAGATTTGACGTCACAGTGGTGGTTTCCAGTTGCTGCAGTGCCTGACCTGGATGACAAAAGCCGACTCTGCTGCAAGGTTTTAATGTCATGTGGCATGGTCACGTCTTGCAATGTAGTCCTCAAGATATTTAACCAGCATGCTTTGCTGCAGGATCATAATCAATCATGTCAAGACATTGCTGCCTGAGTAGTTACACACATCTACAGTGTTTTTATAATATGTTGATTAGAATAATTATGATAATGTTATGGAGAGGAGTGAATATTTATTTGTTTATCTACTAACTGGCAGAGCAAGAAGTCTTAAGGATCCGATTTAGTATGATTTAGATAAACATACTGGGATAATTAGCTTAATAAACTAAAATTTGCATGCAGATTAGGCTTTGTTAACTCCAGTTCAACTCCAGCAGCAACACATTTATCCTCAGTATACTGAGAGCGATGCCTAAAGCCTAAAAAATAAATAAATAAAGCGCTCAGGTTAGGTCCAATAACTCGGATTCCCTCCCAACATTGTGATCTATGGCAACAGAAAGGAAATGTTTTGCTCTGCAGAACACAGTTTCTGACAAACGCGGCTGTTTCATTTGATTATTTCTAGCTGGTCTGACGATGAGTCGGCAGCTGCCGTGTAGACTGATTAAATTAATCAGCTCTACGTCTTTTTCACATTTGGATAAGAGCGACTAGTTCTGCAGACTAGAGTAAATGGTAGATGTTTTTTTTGGACATTAAAACAAAATACCTCCCTCTTCTACTGCTTATCTGAGGAAGGGTCACAGAGGCAGTTGCCTAAACTGTCACCCAGACCTTTCCTCTCCTTGGTGACTTATTTGACCTCCCTCAGGGGATCCCAAAGCGTTCCCAGAAACCAGTCCCTCCAGCATGTCCTGGGTCTTCCCCAGAGGCTGCTCCTGGTGGAACTCGCCCAGAAAATGTCCCCAGGGAGACATCTGGGGGCATCCTGACCAGATCTTCTGGTTCCTCTTGATGTGGAGGAGCAGCCGTTCTACGCTGGGCCGCTCTCTGGTAACTCCCCCCTACCCTATGGGAGAGTTAACTCATTTGGTTGCTTGTATTCATGATGTTGTTCGTCTCTACCAGATGACCAGAGATGAGGTAGAAATGCAAATCGAATGGCTGCAGTGACGCCTGTCACTGAAATTCATTCATTCCTTCTCTCACAAGACCCCACAATACTAGAACTCTTTGACTTGGGACAGGACCTCCTTCCCGATCCAAGAAGAACCAGTTACCAGGCCAAACTATATTCAACAGAGGGTCTTAGAAACTTGGGTATCATATATGATATATTTGAATGAAATAGGGGATTAGTTTGGTATGTAAATACTTTGAAGCCATGAAAATGAATACATCCATCATGAAGCTTAAACTAAAAAATAACAACTGCAAAGTGACTTAATGAATGTCTGAATGCTGATTAAATATTTTCTCAGTGGTGTATAAACATTCTGGAGGCAGTTCTTTGGTTAAGTTTAGAGATGTTGTATGAGGCCATATAAAAGCCAACTTTGTGCCCTGATGATTACAGTATGTTGAAGAAAACATGTCAAGGTTTCAATTTCAAACTTAAAAATAAATAATAAATAAACTGCAATTTAAACAAAGAGTTTGGACATCATTCAACAGTGTTGTGCTCTGCTACACATAATTAAAAAGCTGAGCTATACAGCCTGAAACAAGCTGCCGTTCATTGCTTATTTTCAGCCTTATTTCATATTTATAGATGAGAGAGGAGCGTTGGTCCTCTCGCCTACATAAAACCATTTCTAAATATTTTTTTTAAATGATTGCTTGAAGGAAAAGAGAAAACAGAAAGTTTGCTAGCAGCAAAATGTGTCATGTGGGGATAACTTCTCTCCTCTGTGCTGATTAGAATTCAAATCAGAGTCTAAGATACAACAGGATGCAGGAAACGTTGACGACAGAGTCACGGTTTGTCTGCAGTTCAATTACAGCCTCAAACCATGGAGATGTTGGTTAGAATTTAAAAGATGGACGCTCCATTCGGGACTGAATCAGCTTCCTAACAACTGACCTCAAGTGCTTTGTGTACTCACCCACTCCTAGCATCTTCAGGTGGTTTTTAAACTCTGGCTTCTCCTCCAAAACTCGCAGTAGGTTGGTGGACTCCATGCGCTCCAGCTCGACCTTCCAGTAGATGTAGATTTTCTGATTAAAGCTGACGTACACCAGACAGGGGCTGTTTTTACCCTCCTTACATGTATATTGCCCTACAACCACACACACAGACATTTTTATTCAGCATATGGTGGGCATTGCTGTGATTTCACCTGAATCTGCATAAATACATCAGCAGTCTCCAGGAGTACAACTGGTCTCCACATGACTTAAGAATCTGTTATACTGGCCACACAAAGCAGGTAGGGTGATGTGTATGGGAGGGCCGGGATGTTTTAAATGCAGTTGGGAATAAAGAAACAAACCTTAATGGAATCAGGAAGCTGAAACACACCCTCTTCATCTCATCCACCTACTCTAACGGACCAAATGCTGAAACGCTGCACACTGAAATGGAGTGCAGCTAAACGTTGCCATCTAGCGGTGAAAGTCTGAATGATCCAAAGTCTCAAAACATTTAGTTATACCACAAGTTATAATATTTTAATATAAGCTAAAACTATTTTAAAGTAAAATAATTGAATCAGAAAAAAACTTTTATTAAATAAATTACAGAACCAACTAAACTAATTTGTTTGGCACTTGTGAGTCATGGAAACAAATTATGAGCTAGTTTGTGTGATTGCACATCAGGAATGCTTGAACAAACTAATTAACACACCCAGCAGCTACAGAGATGTCCTCATCTGGAATAGTGTTTCAGGCTTTCTGATGAATGATTTTCATTTCCAGTAAACCCTGAGGGAAATGTACAGCTGCGCAATGTTCTGCTGAACAATGTTTCGGCTAAGAATGAGGATGAACTGTGCAGAGAAGTAATGTGAAGGGGGAGAGGTACACTGGATAAGGAAGTATGTTTCTTTTAAACAAGTAAGAGTCCGACGGGCAATAAGAGCCGGTAATTTATAAATGCTGACATTAAAATTGACTGTAAATAACTGCGCAGTTATTGAGGAACATAATGCGAGTTGTTAATCTGGTGATAAGCTTCTCACCGGCACAGAAGGCGTTGACGTTCTCATCAAAGTGGAAACGGACCACCGTCCGATTGTGGTCGATAATGTAGGTTTGACCGTCCCAGGCGCACGCCACTACTTCCTCTCTGCCGTCTCCCTGGTAACAAACATATGTAAACAGAGTTGCCCCTGCGGCTGACACAAAACATAGATTCGATATGTCGACCAATAAAATGGAAGAAAAAATTCTAAAGTCTGGAGCAACACTTTTCATTTATATTTAATGTATGCGTTTATTATTTTAAAGAAAACAATGTTATTTTGCTATAAACAAACAGACTCACAGTGACGTCGAGCTTTTGCAGGGCAAAAAGCTGATGATCCACCTGCACAGACCACAGCAGCTGCTCCGAGCTGTCCATCAGCTTCAGGGTTCCTGTGAGCCGAAGCCAAGGAAATGCATGACTGTCTTCTTTTCACCCAAAAAAGGACGTCAACCACACAATCCAGCAAAAAAAGAAAGCTCCAATATAGGAGATTTCTGCACACACACACAAGTAAGCATCCAAAACTAATTCATAGATGAACTGGACTACTATCCACTGGTTTTCACAGAAAATCTTCCGGTTTCAGGAGGAGAAAACCCTTATTTTCCACTGTTTTTCAGGTAACATTAATCTTGACTCTGAAACTTGTCTGGTAATCAAACATGTCACCTTTTTTTTAAGCATGTTGCCATTGTGGCTGTGAAGATTTGCCCCATTTATTCAAGTCATGTTATTTTAAAATCGTACATTAAATCAGAATAAAAGGTTGAACACAAATATATCATAACCAATTTGCTGTTAAAAAATATTTTTAGAGTGATGCTAAATAGTTAAATTCTAAAATATATTCAGTTATAAATGACTTTGCTGTGACCAGATGGAAATTTGATTTTAAATGATGTCAACAGGGAACAGACAGACTAATCCCTCTTGTTTTTAAAAGCTGTTTTCCAGTCACCTTTTACCAGCAGAGCAATTGGCTTACTCGCCAGTATGTGTCCTTTGGGATTTACTTCTCCTATACTCCATCAAATCTACTACACAATAGAAAATGTCTAAAAGATAATGGATTGTTTTCACGTGTTGGTAAATTTATTGAGAATTTAATAATACATTTTAGACATATTTCAATTTAAAACTATTATTTATTTTATTCATTAAATAATAAAAAACATGATTATTAGAAAAGTAATACATTTTGGTTGGAACAGCTTTAACTAAATATGTGCACTTAGATTTTACCTAAAGGCAAAATATCCTTCTGAAAATGTTTCTTTTTCTGTGTTTCCTTTTTATTTAGCAATTAAGTTTCAGCGTGCAAATGAATAAATAAAACATGCTGAATACTAGACTCAATTATACTATTATTAAAGATTATACTGGTTAGTAAAGGGTTATAAACTCTTGACTTACCATCTAAAGTACAGAGTGCAAACAGGCCACATTTAGAGGATTCTTCTTTTGAGCCTGGACATAAAAGCAAATCATCATGTCTTTTTTTACATACATTTTTTAAACATCATGCAAACTATATTTTAATTTACAATGTCACAGAAAATAAAGAGGAACTCCTCTTTTTTTTTTTTTTTTTTACCTTTGCTTATGCTCCCGATGAGATGAGTGGAAACGTTCTTGTTGTGGATCCGCCCGGTGGTCAGATGAAGAACTACGTCTCTGGAAGGCCCCTCACTGCGAACAAACACATCTCACCATGAAGCTGCTCATGAAGATTAACAGACCAAATCATAAAGTATTTCTTAAACATGTTAGTGAGCCATTTATTCCACTCAGAAAAATGAAAGTGCAGAAACATGTGAAACATGTAGGACTGTAAGAATCGAGTACAAGGACTGAGGAACACCGCAGCCGCCAACACTTTAATCATGATGGGGTTTACCTCCCCGGTGTGGCAGGGGCGTCCTCGTCAGATTCAGTGGAGTCCTGTTGAGTCCAAGTGCAGAGCAAGATGGCGTAGCCGCATCCCGGCTGAGACACCATCAGCTCTGGTAAACCCTCCGGACCTGGGTTCACAGACAGACTGTCCACCTACAGAACAGCAAAAATCATCATCACACATCCTGAAACTGTTCATTTAATTTGGGCTCCTCTGGTTTCGGGTTGGAAGCAACTTCAGCTGCAGTTAATTTCATAACAAATTTTATAACAGTTCAGACAAAAAGGTTTTTTTATACAAGGTCAGAGATAAAAGTTTAAAATGTGTCTTTCCTCCAGAAAATGTAAATAATTCTACTCAACTTTTCTCTTTATGCTTTTTGTATAGCTGTAAAGCTGGATTTAATTTTCATTTGTCAGAACTTCATGTTCATTTTCTACAAAACTATCTGAGCTGATGTGCCAAATGATTAATGGTGGATTCTCTGTTAAAAACACATGATTCCTCGATGTGTTGCTGTCTGGTCCTGGAGATCTACCATCCTGCAGCTTTTTCATGCAACCCTTCTCCAACACACCGGAATCAAATGACTGGCTGGTTAACGGGCTTCTGCAGAACTGATTGACACATGCATGAGGAAATTCAGCCTTTGATTCGGGTATGATGAAAGGGTTGCATCTAAATGTAACCCATAAGGTCTGGAATTGGGCTCAGCTGCATTAAACTTCATCAACTTCTTGTGTAAAATAATTTAACTAAATCCCTTTTGCAAAATAATGACACTTGCAAAAAAATAAATAAAAAAAAAAGAACAGTGACAAAACATGTGTTAATACTGCTGTGCAAAGTGCACACCTGACCCTCCAGAAGCCATTTCTTTAGCAGAACCAGCTGACCTAGTCCTCCACTTGAACTGTCAGATGGCTCTTCCCAGCGGAAAGCTCGCACCACTCGGTCTGTGTATCCCACCACCAGCTCGCAGCGTCCATCTCCATCTGCACACCCAAAAAACATTAACTTAAAGGAGAAATATGCACAATGCATAGACGAAAGCAAAGCAAGACTTACCTATATCACTGATGAGGAGGACTTTAGTGTTGGCGGGGATGTGCTGGGTGAAGAACGGCCTCTGGTCATCAGGTGGCTGGAATTCATGTTGGCTGGATGAATCTGATTTACCTGCACTGGTGGCTGTCAAATCAAAGAGGTGAAACCATCCCTCTGCACCCACAGCGACCACAAGGTTCTGTTTAACACAAAGAAAAACTGTCACATCACGCAGAAACCTGTATGACTTTATTGTCTCTGACTTCTCTCTCCTCACCTTTCCTTTGTTGCACACGTCTCCAACGGCGACGCAAGTCAGCTGGAATATCAAAACATTGTATATAAGCGATTAAAATCCATCTAAAATCACAAATTCTCCACTTCTGTACTGACCATGCCCACACAGGTTCTTGTGATCCAGGGTTTGGTATCATCATTCTTGTAAACAAGAAGCTTTCCACTTGTGTCTCCTACAATCAGCTCGTTCAGCTACAATGAATGCAGACAGGTAGCACTTTTATTTTGATGTCATTAAAATGCAATTTACTGCACTATAACAAACAACTAGACATTTTTAATTATGCTTCTCATTGCATTAATAAATCAAAAAGTGGAAAGCTTCCCAGAAGCTGCCGATATATAAAAATATCATATGTGAAAAGTGCATTTATGTATAAAATATCATATCAATGTCATATTATTTTCATAATGCTTTGGACTAGTTTATTTAAATAAAGTTGCACATTTGAAATCTAATTGCACCTGCATTTTATACACTTTTTAAAATAAGCTACATTTTCTATCTAGATAGAAAATTATATATGTATTTATTGACGAATAAGAAAAACTTAAAACATATCGATTTGTTTTAAAAGTACAGGTGCAATGAACAGAATCACGCTTGTGATTTTAAGGTGACCTGAGCCACGTGCAGTCTAATATCAACTTAATAAATTAATTTAATTACCGAGTCGTTGTCTGCGTCTCCCAAACAGATCGCATGAGGAAACATAGTTCCTGTAAAGTCCAAACTGACCCGCTGGACATAGTTCAAAGACCTCATGGCAACTGGTTTACCTTTATTTAAAGTCCGCTAAAACACCCAAACATGAGGGAAACTTATTTTTATGGCCTCTGAGACACAACCTAGCAGCTTGAAAGCTAATTCAGCTAGTTAGATCTACAAAACTAAAAGATTAAATGAAACATAAATTGGTATATACGCGAAAAGCTGGTCATTATTAACAAGTGAATTCTAGCTTAACGTTTCCATAATAATTTACCCTATATTTACGTTATGTAGGGATAAATATCCACACTAACGTTAACCCATTTCACATAAGCGCCTCTTCCTAGTAAACAAGACCACGTGACCAAAATATCTACGGAAGCTCTGACTAGTCAGAACGTCTGACCCGGAAACAGCGGATTTTCCTGTAGCTGTTTGTCAGACTCATGTGTTTATCCTCATTTTTACTAACATACATATTAAACATATAATATATTTAGTTTTTCAGGTAGGAATATATAGTTACTTACATCTTTTCTCACCTAATTTGAATCAGGTGTGTTGTAGGAAAACATCTACCTGCGGTATTTCATCTATGACCAGGGTTATAACTTACTCCTCTTTGGCTTTGTTACAAGTCTAGATATATTAATATTTCTTTAAAGTACTGTATATAAAAAGATACAGAAAGAAAGAAAGAAAGAAAGAAAGAAAGAAAGAAAGAAAGAAAGAAAGAAAGAAAGAAAGAAAAACTGCTATATC